>CM041776.1:216627494-216676249 GCA_023374045.1 Limonium bicolor | reverse complement strand
TCCCATGTGCTGTTATTATTTCACTTTTAGATTCTTGAGCTTTTTTTTTTTTTTTTTAGATTCTATGGTATGATGAGTTTGGATTAATGTTTTTATTTTGTTGTTTATATTTATTTGCTTCGGGATGGTGTTAAACTCCCAAATGGATACAACAATTGATTTGTGAATTCAAGACACTGAAAGACATGGCTCATTTGATTTGAAAAACTAGTCAAAGTAACTTATTGATTTAGTTAGAGATCGAGGTTTAGTGAAGATTGCTCTAGTCACGGTGGGAGTTATCCCACGAATAATCATATTATTACTCTTGTTGTTCTAAGGATCATTACAAAGTACAAAGATAGACAGGTCTTCAGCTGGCTAAAAGACCCGAAGCCTGGCCCCTTCATCCACACATCTTTTAGCTATTTAATGACATGAGAGCCACTAATGGAAATATTTTGTGTCGTTCTTGGATTGATAAGTCTTCTCTATATCTTGTCAGCTGGTCATAGCTTGTTCATGATTTTTTGTGTAGTTTAGGGGTTCATCGTGCCTTACACTGCATTCTTCTACGGGAGATGTCCTCTAGTACTCATACCTTTGTGGCTTTTTTCTACGAAAGTTGAGCGTATCAGAGTTTTTTTTATTAATGCTGCATATTGGCCATCTCAAACTGAAATCAACAAATGGAATGTGACACTCAGCTGCTTCCACATGGCAAAAAACATCAGATTTTTCTTTAAACTCGGTTTGGAAGGCAGCGTATAATTAGGCACTTGAGGATTAATTAGGTGTTGGAGAACGTCATCCTTGGAAGGCGAAGTAAGAGCCTTGCCAAAAGTTCCTTAGGGGCACCTCAACTCTTCCTCTAGCTTCTTGGGCAATCCTCGTCGTGCTGGACCTTGGATTAGTCACTTTCTTCCCACCCTTTCTCTTAGTCTTGAAGAAGACGCTCGACAGTATTTCTTTTGAGCGTGATATCAGCTTCAGATCGCAGAGAGACATGTTAAAGTTAGACAACCAAAAGCTCTTAAGTAGAAGGTAAATGTTTGGATGATTTTTCATTGTAGCAAACTGAGGAAAATATTAGTGTTGCCCAATTGATATATTCCAATAATGGGGCTAGGCTAAATTGTTGCTTCTTGATGTGACATAGCTAATGAATTGTAGTTCATCATATAAGATCAAACTTAGATCTCATTGACTCAAATTTTAGGAAGTGAATTCTAGTGGACACTTTTTTTTTTTTACATTTACAAATTCATATCTAATTCTGTGAGTAAATTCTTATTAGTATTACTCAACTTACAAAATATATATAAACTAAAACATAATTGAACTCAGGTGATATTGAAATTCATATAATCTTGTTCAATTTGCTAGGTTACGTAGTATCTTCCTATTTTCCTACAAATTTTGGAGTCCACACTAGTCACCATAATTCATATATATGGTCTTGTTCTTTTAAAACCTCTCTTTTTAATGTGCATGTATTAATTTATGTCTTATATTATTTTTCTTCTTGTTGTTGCTATCTTCATTGAAGAACAACAAACTGTAAACGTCAAAAATACTGCTTGTAACACCCCTACTAATTCGGCTCCTAATAATCCTATAAATGTCGAGCACAATAATATCTCGCAGCGGTAAAATAATAACTATCGCCCTAATGGTGTCACTGTCATCACACGCCCATACGGGTGATAACGATTTACCTGATAATCAACTTGCGAAACGTATTCCCGCAGTGACCACAAGAGATAGATAGCAGTACTTAAACAATTTAAAAACAAATCTAACATCAACATTATTACAGACCGTGAGCATCTAAAACAAATACACCTCGGTTAGACAACCCGAGTCCAAAAACCACCTGAGTATCACACCGTACCAAGTCTAACCAACCGTACTATCACAATGGTCACCTCGTGCGACCCACCAGCTTTTCACCTGAAATAAAGATGGTTTGTGGTATGGAATCAGCCCCTGCTGAGTATGTCATCACATGCCCCGTCATGCCCCAAAGACCCCTCAACTATTTGGTCGAGAGCATGAGGTTTCATTACATGCAATACCGTTTTAATATTTAAGACTGTAGAACAATTAACAGTAACATCCATACAATAAACACAACCATCAACAAGTATAATGTGACCACAAGTATAACCAATGAACAACCAAGCGAAACCAACGAGAATGATAAACAAGTATTAATTCTCGTCTATGGTATAGGAACCAATATCGTTCGCCACTGTATAATTCTCAACTGTATTATTGTTCAGTTATACCTAGTGACAATGTCTCATTAGAACGACAAGTCTCTAGTTACCCATATATTATGGCGGGTCACCCACGGCAGTAGCCACTCCAACGGTAGAGTCTCCGACCAACGAGCCATTCTAGATCACGGGAAATTTTCTTGATACTTACGGACCCGTACGCGGACATCCTGGTATCGTTTTTGTGATCACAGCGCGCACCAAGAGCCACATCCTCTTGGCTTTACTTTCCATCTTTAATTAATTATTTATTCCATCGCATCGCATTACCAAATTTTACTAACATAGCAGACTAAGGTCATTAGTCCAATCCAGAGTCTGTAAACTCGGGATCCAGTGTTAGATACGAGAGCGGCGTATAGAAAGGCCAATGCTCCGTATAAAAGTCTCGGATAATATGTATATCTTATTATCTAGTGCTACAACGTTTTTCTGATGATCCTTATATTTTATATAAGATAGCACCATAGCCGCTAGTTCGTTTTATATATATTGGTTCATATATACGAACCGGTATTGTTAACTCAACAACATTAATAAGCAGCTATAAATACACAGTTCATGCATATTAATTAAACATTCAGACAAACAATCTTATCAAGATCACACAGAAGTCTGAACTGAGGAAGTCCTCAGAGACAATCAGAGACACATAACAACATACCGTTCACCCTGATGTATTACGGTGGAGTATGAATCAGCAAGATCCTATGCTTCTTGTGTAGTCTCTAGCGAACTAAACAATACACAATGCTACTGATTAGCATACCGTATAACAACACAATCCTACGGTACCCGTTACCGTCACTAACACTCCGGTTAACCCCCCGTTATTAACTATCAATGTTTGTCGGGTTTTAGGTTTTAACTCGAGATCGGGAGAAAGTGTTATATTACATGCGTAGTCTTGTTTGTATTTTAGTATAGTTGTTGTTAAACTTATTATCGCATGTAACTTAATGTTTGTTTGGTACATCATACAGTTTGTTTCATTATTGATGTGTGATGCCTTTCCATCACCTATACATCTCACCTTAGTATTTATTTTTCTAAGGTTTGTCTCTTTTCTGTTCTCTTTTTTTTATCCAATGTGGTATAATTCATTTGTAACTATACTTTTAATTATTTAAAATCCTTATTATTCCATGTATACTTCTAACATTAGAATTCGATATCTAATGTTTAATTCTTTCTCCTTATCTACTATCATTTTAATTATGATAATTTATAATTATTGAACCAAATCATATTTTCTACACCATTATATATATTTATTTATTATGTGTGTTATGGAACTTATTTATTATATGGTAAGTCTTATAATCTATATTCATTCTTTTAATGAATATCTCTTATATTATAAATGTTATAACTCTTATAACATTAAAAACCATATTATAATTCCATTTAAAAATGTTAATATTTTCGAACAGCACCTATGTCCTTAAATATTTACAAAACCCACCACTTAATTAATGTAATGTTACATTATTGTTATATAACATAGCTTATGACATTTAAGTCATTTAAAACAACTGAACTCGTACGCTCAGTCGTGTTTTCACTTCGCACAGTCGGAATTTAAAAAAACTTTACGATCTTGCCCCTGCATTAATATCTTTCATAAATTACTATATTTAACCACAATTTATAACATATTACGAGGTGACCTCAAATTTTATTACGCACAGTCGGAATTCCAATACACTCAGTCAGAAAATGACCAATTTAGGGGCTAATGTAGGCAAAATTTATTAAAAGCAGTTCAAAAAAAGCAAAGAAGGATTCCAAAGTACTTATATAAGTAAAAAAATATATCATAAAAATTATCAGTAAAGTATACCATGACAAAGTAGACGAAAAGACGAACGCGTAGGCGCAAACGGATCGAAAAACGGAGCTATAACGAAAAAGATATGGCAATTTTAAGACCGGAACCCGGCGCAGGCGCCGATAAGGAAGGGCCGGCGCCGGCGCCGGTAAAGAAGACCGCGCGCGGGCGCGCGTCACTCTTTACCGGCGCCGGCGCCGGCCCTTCCTTACCGGCGCCTGCGTCGGGTTCCGGTTTTAAAATTGTCATATCTTCTTCGTTATAGCTCCGTTTTTTGATCCGTTTGCGCCGACGCGTTCGTCTTTTCGTCTACTTTGTCATGGTATACTTTGCTGATAATTTTTCTGATATATGTATTATTTCTTCTTAAGCACAACATTAACTATCATCGTCGTCTTGTTCGAAATTGCCTATCAACCACTAATTACATGTCCGTTGAAGAAGAATCTATTTGAAATTCATTGAACGTTTCTATCATTTCCACCAATTTCACGTCCATTGACGAAGAATCTATTTGAAATTATCAAAATTTCCTATCAATATCAATATTAACTATCATTATCGACATTAACTATCATTGACTTCTTATTCGATAGTAAAACGAAGCAGGGCTGAGGCGGACCGTAGGGAACACATTGCACGCTTCAGGGCTAGTACGAGGAGACGACGTCCCCCGACTTGATTAGTGCAAACACAGACTTGATTAGTGCAAACACATTTGGATTTCATGTACTGGTAGTCAACAGTATTGTTAATTGTTCTAGGATTTAAAATGATGCGTGTGTTGAATAAGTTGTAACATTATGAGAAATGACATGCGAACAATGTTGTTTGAAAATGAAACTCTGAAATAGAATTGCTTTTGAAGTCTTGAAAATATGTTACAAAGATGCATATATTTTCACTTGTTATAGAAAAAAACCTTTTAGGAGCAATCTCCGACGAGAAACCGATCTCGCTTTTGAAGTATTGAAAATATGTTTCAAAGATGTATACAATTTCATTTGTAAAAAAAAAACATCTTTTTGAGCAATCTCTGACGACAAACTGATCTCTTTGTTCTTAAAAGAATTCACTTAATAGAATCCACGAGAATCATGATACACTAAAGGGCTAACGCACCCACAATTAGGGTTTTCGTGTTAGTGATTTGAATTGTTAATTGTTCTGGGATTTAAAATGATGCGTGTGTCGAATAAGTTGTACCATTTACCCTCCAATTAGGGTTTTCATGTTAGTCATTTGAGGATTGTGGAATTCATTTCGGGCATCAGTTGTCGAAGTATGTAATTCCGAAGTAGAATCGCTTTTGAAGTCTTGAAAATATGTTTCAAAGATGACAATTAAATGTCTTTAAAAAAGACATTTTTTGAGCAATCTCCGACGACAAACCAATCTCATTGTTCTTAAAAGAATTCACTAAATAGAATCCACGAGAATCATGATACACTAAAGGGCTAACGCACCCACAATTAGCACTAAAACCTAGACTAATTCCTAACCCCACTGTTCATCCTCTCACTTCTCCTGTCAAAATGTATCAGATTTCTTCTTTTCCTCTACCATGTACCCCCCAATTAGGGTTTTCATGTCAGTCATTTGAATTGTTAATTGTTCTGGGATTTAAAATGATGCGTGTGTCGAATATATAAGTTGTACCATTTACCGTTCAATTAGGGTTTTCATGTTAGTCATTTGAGGATTGTGGAATGCATTTCGGGCATCAGCTGTCGAAATGAATTAATTAGTGGAATCGGTGGTAATGATAGACAATGTTAGTGTATATGGAAAATCCCGCTTTTAAAACTAAAAAATCGACATTTACTGCACACTTTGAAGTCTTGATCTTCTTTAGTCTTTCCTCATCGCTCTTGCAGTCTAGTAGAAGATCGTCAATATGAAGTAGTTCATGTTTGTCGTCATCATTTACTGCACACTTTGAAGTCTTGATCTTCTTTAGTCTTTCCTCATCGCTCTTGCAGTCTAGTAGAAGATCATCAATAGAACTATTGTTTTGAGCAATCTCCGATGACAAACCGATCTCGCTTTCGAAGTATTGAAAAAATGTTTCAAAGATGACATTTTTGAGCAATCTCTGAACAAACCGATCTCGCTTTTGAAGTATTGAAAATATGTTTCAAAGATTATACATTTTTGTTGTTATAAAAAAAACATTTTTTGAGCAATTTCTAACGACAAACCGATATCGCTTTTGAAGTATTGAAAATATGTTTCAAAGATGTATACATTTTCATTTGTTAAAAAAACACATTTTTTGAGCAATCTCCGACGACAAAACCGACTCGCTTTTGAATATTGAAAATATGTTTCAAAGATGACATTTTTGAGCAATCTCTGACGACAAACCGATCTCGCTTTTGAAGTATTGAAAATATGTTTCAAAGATGTATACATTTTCATTTGTTATAAAAAAAATAACATTTTTTGAGCAATTTCTTACGACAAACCGATCTCGCTTTTGAAGTATTAAATATGTTTCAAAGATGTTTTCAAAGATGTATACATTTTCATTTGTTATAAAACACATTTTTGAGAGCAATCTCCGACGACAAACCGATCACGCTTTTGAAGTATTGAAATTGTTTCAAAGATGACATTCTTTGAGCAATCTCCGACGATAAACCGATCTCGCTTTTGAAGTATTGAAAATATGTTTCAACGATGACATTTTTGAGCAATTTCAGATGACAAACCGATCTCACTTTTGAAGTATTGAAAATATGTTTTCAAAGATGACATTCTTTGAGCAATCTCCGACGAAAAACCGATCTCGCTTTTGAAGTATTGAAATATGTTTCAAAGATGTATACATTTTCATTTGTTATAAAAATATATTTTTTGAGCAATTTCTAACGACAAACCGATCTTGCTTTTGAAGTACTGAAAATATGTTTCAAAGATAACATTCTTTGAGCAATCTCCGACTACAAACTGATCTCGCTTTTGAAGTATTGATAATATGTTTCAACGATGACATTTTTTGAGCAATTTTGATGATTGTCAAATAAATTCTTCGTTAATGGACATGAATTTAGTGGAATTGATAGGTAAGTTTGAACAAGACATCGATGATAGTTAATGTCGATACATCTAACTATTTAGATTGGTGTCCAATTCATCTGTTAATTAGAATAGAACATGCTTGATTATTTTACTATGGAATAAGAAGTTAATGCTAGTTAATATTGATATTGATAGGAAATTTTGATAATTTTAAATAGATTCTTCGTCAATGGACGTGAAATTGGTGGAAATGGCAGAAAATTTCAATGAATTTCAAATAGATTCTTCTTCAACGGACATGTAATTAGTGGTGGATAGGCAATTTCGAACAAGACGTTGATGATAGTTAATGTTGTGCTTAAGAAGAAATGATACATATATCATAAAAATTATCAGAAAAGTATACCATGACAAAGTAGATGAAAAGACGAACGCGTCGGCGCAAACGGATCGAAAAACGGAGCTATAACGAAGAAGATATGACAATTTTAAGACCGGAACTCGGCGCAGGCGCCGGTAAGGAAGGGACGGCGCCGGCGCCGGTAAAGAATGACGCGCGCGCCCGCGCGCGGTCTTTTACCGGCGCCCGCGCGCGGTCTTCTTTACCGGCGCCTGCGCCGAGTTCCGGTCTTAAAATTGTCATATCTTCTTCGTTATAGCTCCGTTTTCGATCCGTTTGCGCCGACGCGTTCGTCTACTTTGTCATGGTATACTTTGCTGATAATTTTATGATATATTTTTTTACTTATATAAGTACTTCGGAATCCTTCTTTGCTTTTTTCAAACCGCTTTTAATAAATTTTGTCTACATTAGCCCCTAAATTGGTCATTTTCTGACTGAACGTATTGGAATTCCGACTGTGCGTAATGAAATTTGGGGTCACCTCGTAATATGTCACAAATTGTGGGTAAATCTAGTAATTTCTGAAAGATATTAAAGCAGGGGCAAAATGGTCATTTTCGACTGTGCGAAGTGAAAACACGACTGAGCGTAGTGACCCTCTAAAACAATTATAACCTATAGTCATATTTTGTTTGTAAAATACCAAATAGCCCCTCATATTTTCGACTATTATTATAACCACTAAACTTCTATAAAATCACAATTCAATCCCAATTTATAATACATAGTTTCCTAATTCCATTTCAACTATATATTATACATATATCTTTGTAAAACCTTATATATGATTCCAAAAATTACCAAACTATACCAAAAGGTTATAAATGTTATTCCTAACCTTATACTCCTTTAATTCTCGGTTTCTATACATTTGTTATCTATTTATAACAATGTTATGAAATATCATATATTATACTTATATAATTCACATGAACTCCAAATTTGACCAAATAAACTTCTAAAAATTTCTAATAACTTAAGGACTTTACTAAATTCCATTTAGTACCCTTAAGTTTCGGTAATTACATTACTACCCCAAATCTTATAAATCTTTTACAATTTCATAAGTATTTATAAGGTAGTATTTTAATTTCTTAAATTTTCTAAACTTGGTCAAAGTCTCCTATTTAGTCAACTTTGACCCTAATACCAAATGGGAACCAATCTTTTCGGTAATTACCAATAATAACCTATACTTTTCTATTTTTACAATTTTGACCCAAAACTTTATAAAATGTTATAATTTTTATTAAATTCATTTAAAAACCCTAAATTGCTCTAAATTAAGCCCACGGCTTTCTAAATTCCTAGTAATTACGAATTGGCCCCAATTTTAATTATAAGCATAAATAAAACTAAATAAGCTTATAAACTTAAATTAAAATGGCCTAATGACATGGCCTTATTACAACCTTGAACTTGCAAAATAAATTACACAATAAATGTCTCAAAATATAGCATATGTATTCGGCCTCACTTAGGTTTAATTATTTTTCCACATAATGTCATAATTTGACCATTATGTTAATTAAATCTCTTAAATGACTAGCTTAATTTATCTTAGCCATTTTTTTTCCATTTTTAGGTCAATATGACCTATATTTGAAGTTTCACTCTCGGCCATATATATATATATATGTGCTTAAAAATTGTAAAAATCATAAGTTTAAGGTGTTTATACCTTGATTATGCCTTGTATGCTCTCGGCCACTTGTAGGAAAAATCACCACATGATTTAGACATGTTTAATACACAAAAACAAGATATGGTTACACTCCAAGCTTGAGCTTAACCATAAGGAAAATTAATGTAAGATTTAAGGCAAAAATCACCTTAAAAATGCAAGGAGTGTTCAAGGTGGTTTCGATCTGAACCAAACACACCACAAGGTGTTAGATCCACCATATTGACATAGGAAATAGTTAGATCACGAAATGCTACCTTGTTATTAGTTTTACCTTGGAAAAATGCCTTAAAAGAGAGTATTTCCCTTGGATCTTGGTCACCCTTGCTCCAAATGGCTAACCAACTGAATGAATATGTAAATATGAAGATTATGAGTGTATAAACTCATAAAAAACAGAAGAAAGAAACCGCATTAAGAGTGGAGGTTCTTAAGGTATGTTTTTACCTTAAATTGTAGATTTGAACAACCTTGGTCCCTCACTGGTCTCAACCGAGTTTAGCTCTTGTTCTAACCTTAGAACACTGAGAATAAGCCATAGGAATTGTTGAGCCACGAAATTTAGGTGTTGGTAGTGAAGAGATGAAGAAAAAAGGGCTAAAAATGACATTAAAACACTTACCTTAAGGACTTAGGAGTTAGGTTTGCCTTCCATGTTCAAGAACAAGCTTTGAGAGCTTCAATGGAAGGGAGAGCTCGGCTGGACAGAGGAGAATCGGACAAGGAAGGAAGGAGGAGATAGGTAAGATAAGTAAAGTTTGAAATAATGTAAAAAGTAAGCTTTTTTCCAAAAGTAAATGTATTAGGTGATGACTTGTCCCAAATCATTGTATGCTGTCTCCTCTCTTATTGCAGCCGATCACCATGGTCCAAATGGTCAATTAATTGACCATTGACCATGCTTGGTCAATATTGACTCATGCGGGCCCCACTTTAGGGTTTTATTAAATTTTAATATTAAATTTGTAAAAATTCATAAATTTCTGGAATTAAATTCCTAATATGATATATGATTATATCATATTTAAGGATAATTATAATTTTTAAGCCCATTAAAAATCAATTTAAAAGGCAATCTCACAAAAACGTGCTTTAAGGTGTTTTAGTGCACGTTTTGTGTCACAGGGTGTTCCTGAGCTTAGTTCTCCTTGAGAACGGTTTTGTTGTGTTCCTTACTTCATTATAATACTTAGGAATCCACTTTGGATCCTATTTGAGGTCATACAATCTTTATGGTGTCTTAAAGCACATTTTTGGCTTTACCGATCTTAAGGCGTGTTTTGCCTTGTTGAGATCTTCTAGATTGTTCCCCAATAATATTTAGATGTTTAATAATCATCTTAGATCATTAATAGATCATTTAATTATATTTTAAAGGTTAGGGGTATTTCACTGCTGCTCTCTAGCCCAAATATCCAATGTTTGGATCGCTCCAGATTTTCTATGAAGCTTGGATGTTTTTTATGTTTGCGCTGTTCTCTAGTCCGGGCCATTAGGCACTTCTTAGGCGATGAGTAGTCTTAAGAGGCAGTATTTTGTTTTGGTTTCCCTTTCAATTTTGTTGTCTGTAAATTTTGTTTAGTTTACTTGGAACTAAACTTCTACTGACGAGAAAGGTTCTTTTGAACCTAAGTATTGCCCTTTAGCTGATTTTTCAGCCATTTATCAAAAAAAAAAAAATACTGCTGCTCAGTATAACATTATAATAAACAATGATTGTCATGCAATATGGTGCAACAAAATACAAGTTCTATATTCACTGTTGTTTGATAACCGAGAGTACTACAAATATATATAGGTAGAAGCCTAACAGAAAGAGAAACTAACAACTAATGTGGATAATTACAAAAATTAATAACGTTAGTGTTCCCTAATAGTCGGTAAACTGAAAGTTTGTTATCACCCCTGTCAAGCTCAAGAGCGGGACGAACTTGAAGCTTGGTATGCGCCTTTATAAACATGTCAGCTACTTGATCAACTGCAGATATATGGCAGACACGAAGGGTGCACGATTCAACTTGTTCTCATATTAAATGAAAATCAAGAGTAATGTGTTTCAAGCGAGTGCGGACCACCGGATTTTTGCACATGAAAATGGCACCGGCATTGTCACATAAGATTTTCGGTGGAGATGAGAGAGATGAGTGAAGGCTAGATAGTAAGTGTCAGATCTATAGAAGCTCAGCAGCAGCACAAGCAAGAGAACGATACTCGACTTCAGTACTTGAACGAGCAATGATGCGTTGTCTGCGTGACGTCCAACTGATAAGATTGAGACCATGGTAGATGGCAAATCCATATTGAGAATGACTGCAATCGGTGTCTGAGAGCCATCCACCATCCAAATATGCTAAGAGTGAGGTGGCTGCAGTCGACGAGAAGTGAGGGCCGTGATGTTGGGGGCCATTGCGATATTGGAGAATCCTTTTAACTACCCGCCAATGGTTGTCTACTAGTGAGTGCATGTATTGGCAAACTCAATTAATGACATAGGTGATATCAGGGTGAGTGATAGTTACATATTGAAGGCCACCAACGACTTGGCGATATAAGGTGGGATCATGAAATGGAGCACCGTGAGCAGTTAATTAGTTTTGGGAATCATCAGGTGTGAAGATGGGTGTGGACTCTGTCATTTTGGTGTGGTCCAAAATATCACAAATATAGTTGTGTTGGGTTAATTGAAGATCTTTGGAGGTGCGGGGTGATATGTAAACCGAGAAAGAAATGAAGGTCAACCATATCTTTGAGAGTGAAAGTTAGATGAAGATGAGTGATAAATGATTGAATGATAGTGACATTGGACCCTGTAATGATCATATCACCAACATAAACAAGAAGATAAATTGTGGCAGTGGGTGAGTGATGAACACAAAGTGAAGTATCAGAATGACATGCTTAAAAGCCATGGGTAACCAGATACTTTTTTGATGTGGTAAACCATAAGCAGAGAGATTGACGCAAGCCATAAATTACTTTACATAATCAGTAGACGTGTTGAAGGTGATTTGAATCTTTAAAGCCTCTAGGTTGCCGCATATAAACCTCCTCTTCTAGCTCATTCAAAAAGCGTTGTTTATATCTAGTTGACGAATTTGTCAGTTGCTGGATAGCGTGAGGGAGATGACAAGACGAATGATGGTCGGTTTGATAGCGGGACTGAAGGTATCAAAGAAGTTAGTGTCCTTGGTTTGACTAAACCCTAGTGCAATGAAGCGTGCTTTGTATCAATCAATGGAACCATCGACATTCTGTTTGATCTTGTAAATCCACTTGCAACCAACAAAATTAACATTAGAAGGACATGGAACGAGTGGCAATTTGTGATTACGATCTAATGCATTATACTTGGCTTGCATTGCTTCGTGCCATTAGAAATGTTTAACAACTTGATTGTAGGTGTGCCGTTCGAGAGAAGTAGGAGAGGAGACGACTGTCATATTTATTGGTGTGAGTGCGTTTGTATGAGCTCGTGTGCGCATAGGGTGTTGGGAGTTGGATGCGGCTTGAAAATGACTGGGAATACATTGGCTTGCCGTAGAACTTTGAGTGGGTTGTTGATAGTGTGGAATAGGTGAGGGAATGTTGGAGATTGAGGTTGATGATGCTAAGGTGTGATGAAGAAAAGTAGGGGAGTGCAGTGTAGGAGGAGATGAGGACAATGGAGTTGGAGAGGTAGACGAGGGGGGAGTGGATGAAGGAGTGGGAAGGGATGACCATGGAGTAAGTGGGACTAAGTGGGGTGACGCAGTTTGTGCTAAGACGTCTATAGGGATGTAAGGAGATGGCGGTGGGGTGGGGGATGCCGTGGGGGAAGTAAAAGAGAAGGGAAAAAATCTTCATTGAAGACCACATAACGTGAGATGTATACGTGCTTTGTTGGTATATGATAGCACATATAGCTTTTGTGCGAGCTGTATCCAAGGAAGACACATGGGAGAGAATGGAAGTCAAGTTTACGATTAGGTATGGGCGAAGAAAAGGATAACAAAGACATCCAAATTTTTTTAGAAAGGCATAATAAGGAGTTTTGTTGTAGAGGTGTTGACATGGTGAATAAAAATTGAGTGTAAGGGTGATTGTTCTATTATGTAGGTAGGTGAAGTGTGTTCCCAGAATTCTTGTGGCATGGAGGATTGAGCGAGGAGAGTTAACCCTTTTTCAATAATCATACAATTTAGTCTTTCGACAGCTTCGTTTTGTTCCTTTGTATATGGACATGAGATGCAATGATGTATGCCATGTGTACGAAGAAATGTGGATAAATTGTGATACTCACCCCCAGTCAGACTGTACACTCTTTACTTTGTAGTGAACTGGGATGTATCATTTTGCGAAATTGTAAGAAGGTAGAAAATACTTGAGATTTGTGAGTGAGAAAATATATCGATACAAACTTAGTACAATCATCGACGAACAACATAAAATAACGAGAGCCATTTATTTAGGGAAGAGGGGAAGGTCCCCACACATCGCAATAAATTAAATCAAATGGATTATTTGAGGGAACATGATGCGATGAAAGACGAAATTTGTGACTTTTTCCAAGTTGACAGAAGCCACAAGTAGCTGGAAATTTATTTGTTGAAATTGAAATTTTGAAACGCGAGACAAGTGTCCGCAACAAAGTTTCATTAGGATGTGCTAATCTCTGATGCCAACTGTGTAGAGAGGTGCGCACACCGGTAAGTGCCAATTTTTGTGGTGCTATAGTTGATGGAGATAACCGGTACAAGCCATTTTTATGTTGCCTTGTATAATTGTTTGCCCTAAAATGTCTTAACAAGACAACAGTTAGGCCAGAATTTGATCTAATCGTGATTCTCAATAGCTAGTTTGGAATAACTGAGAAGATTTTTTGTTATACGGGGGACAACGAGAATATTTTTGGGGTGAAGAGGAGGGAGAGAAGAGGTACCAACATGGGTGATAGGAAGGAGATTACCATTACCGACTTCGAGCTTTTCATCACCACGGTAGTCATCGGCTAGATGAAGCTTGTGAATGTCATTAGTGACATGGTCAGTGGCACCGGTGTCGAAGTACCATGACGGATCAAGAACAGTGGAGGAGGAGCTATGGTGTGACAGATGTGTCTGTTTTGAATTCGGACGAGGTTTGGGATGTCGGGATGGATTATCGGTTTGATTTCCTGGATGCTAGAAGTCGATGGGTTCATGGCCTAGTTTATCACATAATTGACAAAGTGGTCAAGTACATTTTTGATCACCTGAAGGATGTGAAGAAGCAGAGCAGTGACGAGTGGCGGATGGGGTAGTGGAAGGAGTAGGTGGAGGCTGACGGTTAATCTGCAAGGCCGTCGGGGTGTAGGCAGAGGCGGACCCAAGGGGGGTTTTGGGGGGGCACTAGCCCCCCCGAAACTTTTGAAAATTTGTAAAATGCTCTTATAAATTTTTGACAAATATAAAATAACATAATGTTTTAAAGAACAATAGTGTCAAAAAAAAATTTTGCCCCCCCTACACAAAAGTTTTGGGTCCGCTACTGGGTGTAGGGAGTAGAGTTGAAGAAGAGAAGTGGACCTGGCCTGCGACTTCTTGCTCCAGTCACGCTTTTTCCTAAAGTAGCATAACAACCAGATCGTCAATGGGGGTATCTTCATTTTTGACAAGAAATGCAGCATATGGACCGTATGCAGAATCTAGGTTGTGGATGTTGTGGCCAATGAGGTCCTTATCAGGAATTGGATGTAGATTTTTAGCAAGTGCATCAGCAATAAAACGTTTCTTTTTGATGTAGTCTAACATGGAAAGAGATCCTTTGCAAAGGGACTGTAAATGGATCTTCATAGACATCTATCGTGCTCTGGTTTGAGATTGAAAAGTATGCTTTAGAGAAGTTCATGCAGTGTGGAAGGACGTGGCACGAGCGACAGTAGCAAGAGCACGCTCGAAGAGCGTAGACTTGATCCATAGTAGAACGAAATAGTCACGCTTCTTCCAGGCAACATACTCAGAGTTGGGTTCAATAGTAATGACGCCGACATCGTTAGCAAGAGAATGTGTTTGTTGTGGTGGTTGAGGGTTGAGAATATGAGATTCAAGATTGAAGGTCTCAAGAGTAGAGACAATTGTAGTGCACCAGAGAGAGTAATTGTCTTTATCGAGCTTGATACTGATCGAAGGAATTCGGAAATTGAGGTTGGAAAAGGATGAAGTATTGGAAAGAGCTAGAAGCTGAGATGTGTTGTGCGCCATTGGGAAAAGAAAGGAACAACAACGAGAGAAGGAAGTAGAAAGGCAAGGGAAAAAAATTACTAGGCTCTGGATACCATGTAAGTTTGAAATGAAAATACAAGTTCTGTATTCACTATTGTTTGATAACCTAGAGTACTACAAATATATACAGGTAGGAGCCTAATAGAAAGAGCAACTAACAACACAAAGTTAGGAACTAACTAAACTAATGTGGATAATTACAAAAATTAATAATGTTAGTGTTCCCTAATAATCTGTAAATTGAAAGTTTGTTATCATCTATTCTTACTGTTACTAGTAGCCCAATATAATGGGCTGTAGATTTATTTACTAATGTGTAGATTTAGGTTTTAATGTGTAGATTTAGTTATTAATGTGTAGATTTAGTTATTAATGTAAAGGCCCAAGGCCATATAGTTACCTTGTACTACTATTATAAATAGAGGCTGTAGGGAACCTTGTACATATACAATATCAATAACATACAAGAGGGTTTCTAGACCTTTCTATACAAAGTCTTTCCAAACTAACTATGGTATCGGAGCCAGCGACTATGGCAAATTTTTTTCAAACTTCTTGACCTCTTCTAAAGCTTCTTGCGACTGTTCCTCTCCCGCGGCCACTCTATCCTTTTGAATTTCCCCGATGAATGATATGGAGTCATCGCTCAGTGGCTCTGGTGACAATGGACCAGGCGACAACGGCGGCCAAACTCCGATGACTCAAACTCCAACTCCGGTGACTCAAACTCCAACTCCGGTGACTCAAACTCCTGTGACTGTTCGTCTCCCTATACATCAAACCAGTAGTCAGTCCCTTCTTGCCGCTGCAACAAATTTGGTAAAATTAAAACTAGAAATTTTTTGTATTTGGAGAGGTATGCTAGTTACGTTTCTAAGGGCTAATGATTTGTTTAAATACGTTGATGGAACGTTCCCTTGCCCTCTTCCTTCGAATGAAACATCTTCTGTCTCTGAAATTCAAAAATGGACACAACAGGATCAAATTGTTCTCAGTATTATTTTTGCTTCTCTGTCTGAGGCTATTCTTAGCCAAGTTATCAGTCTTCATACCTCTGCTCAGGCTTGGAACTATTTGAATGATACCTTCTCTGCTCAAACCAATGCTCAAGTTGGGCAATTACATTATCTCATCTATTGAAAAGAAACCTACTGAGACTATCACTACATACTATAATAGAGCCAGATCTCTTGCTGAATCTCTTGCTATAACTGGTCATATTGTTACTGATAGAGAGTTTCAAAGCTACATCTTAAAGGGCCCCATCTGAGTACAATTCTCTTGTCTCTAGCATCCTTACAAGAATAGAACCTTGTACCCCAAGTCAAATACAATTTTATGCTCTCATCTGAAATCTGGATTTCTAATCAGACAAAAACATCAAACACCTCTGTTTCTCTAAACTCCACAAATCAATCATCCTCTCTTCTCCCTACTCCTCGCCCTCCAAATAATAGCTATGGACGTGGCAGAAACTCAAATAACTCCAGAGGTAGAGGTCGTTACAATTCCTATCAAAACAACTCCAACTACAATCAAAACAACTCTAGTCAAAACACTTTTCATCCTCAAGCTAGAAACAATTTCACTGGTCAACAAGATAACCGACCACAATGCCAAATCTGCAAAAAACGAGGCCATGAGGCTTCTGCATGTTATCATCGTTACAATCAAACCTACCAGCCTAGACCTCCATTTCCCATGAGTGCTAATGCTACTGGTCGCAACAATATCTCTGAATGGATGCCAGACACCGTGGCTACACATCATTTCACAGGAGATTTCTCAAACCTAAACATTTCTGCTAATGACTATGTTGGAAATGATACTGTTTCTTTAGGGGATGGTTCCTCTCTGGCTATAAGCAACCAAGGCACATGTCGGTTATCATCTACAGAAATAAATTTTGTTCTTAATGATCTCCTACATGTTCCAAAACTGAATAAATAGTTGATTTCAGTTAGTAAATTCTGCACTGATAATGAAACTTATTTTGAGTTTTATTCAAACCATTTCCTGTTGAAGGATTTACACACTGGGACAACTATCCTCCGGGAACAAGTTAAAGATGGAGTCTACTTCTTTCCCAAGAATGCTTCTCAGTCTAAGAGGGCTCAATTGAACTACACTACAGTTGCTCCTACAACAATCTGCCACCAACGTCTTGGGCATCCTAGTGATATGGTTACTAGGCGTGTAATAAATGATTTTAGGCTACCTACTGTTTCTACAGTTACTCCTGAACTTTGTACTGCTTGCTGTCAAGGAAAAGTACATGCTCTACCACACTATCCATCAGATTCTGTTTCTAGTGATTGTTTTGAACTTCTGTTTGCTGATGTTTGGGGACCAGCAAATTGTGTTTCTCAAGACGGTTTTAGATATTTCTTAATCATTGTGGATGTTTTCTCGGTACATTTGGTTATTTCCTATGAAAGCAAAATCAGAGGTGGCTAATATTCTTGAATTTTTTTGCAAACTAGTCTCCACTCAGTTTGGTAAATCTGTTATGGCAGTACAAACTGATGGAGGTGGAGAATTTAGAGCCCTTACAAAATTTTTTCAACAGAATGGTATCAACCATAGACTTACATGTCCTCACAGTCATCAACAGAACGGTTCTGTTGAAAGCAAGATTAGATTTATTGTTGATAAAGGGTTATGCCTTTTGGCTCAAGCTTCTATGCCTTTGCTTTTTTGGTCTTTTGCTTTTAGGACTGCCACTTATCTTATGAATAGAACTCCAACTCAGACTCTGTCCTATCACACTCCCTTTTTCAAGCTTCACAAAAAACACCCCATTTACACTAACCTAAAAGTCTTTGGCTGCAGTTGTTGGCCTAACCTTCGTCCCTATAACTCTCACACTCTATTTTCGCTCCAAGGA
Source organism: Limonium bicolor (assembly GCA_023374045.1). Classification (NCBI taxonomy): domain Eukaryota; kingdom Viridiplantae; phylum Streptophyta; class Magnoliopsida; order Caryophyllales; family Plumbaginaceae; genus Limonium; species Limonium bicolor. The sequence continues at coordinate 216,657,920 of CM041776.1, read as the reverse complement.
GTGTGTCTTCCTAGGTTACTCGTTACACTCAACAGGCTATCTATGTTTTGACAAAGAGACACATAGAATTTATACATCAAGAGATGTGAAGTTCCAAGAAAACTGCCTTCTTTCTCTGTTACTAAACCTGATCATCATCTGCCTCAGACTCCTCTCAAACAGTCTCAAACATCCTTGTTCCCTTTCTTGGATCAGATGACACTCTCTCCCTACTTTTACACCCACAGACACATACACTCCATCTTCACCATACTTTATTTTCTAATCTGCTAACCCTACACCCTCTCCACTACCTCAAACAATACTTCTGTCCCCTCAACTTCAAATACTCCCTCTGTTTTTCTTACACCCTTAAATACTCCCTCTGCTTCCTTTACACCCTCAAGCCCTTCTTCTGGTCACTCACCCCAAGGCCAACCCAATCCACCTCAATCTAAACACCACATGATTACTAGAGCAAAAACAAATTCCCTCAAACTAAGTTCGAACAGATGGTACCATAAATTGGTTAAATCACACTTCTACTACACACTCCCCCCTCTTTGCCTCTTATCCCAGAACAACCCACATTCTCTCAAGCCCTAAAATTTCCAAAGTGGCAGGCAGCTATGAAGACTGAATTTGATGCCCTACAACGAACAAGCACTTGGGATCTTGTGCCTTTCAAACCCCACATGAATGTTATAGGATCAAAATGGGTTCTCAAGACCAAAAGATTTGCAGATGGCACTCTAAGAAGAAAAAGCACGTTTAGTAGCACAAGGTTATAAAAAACTCAAGGGGTTGACTATACAGAAACCTACAGTCCTGTAGTTAAAATAGCTACAATTCGTTTAGTTTTGACTATTGCTACTGCCTTTAACTGGCCTATAAGGCAACTAGATGTTGACAACGCTTTCTTGCACGAGGAATTGGAAGAAGAAGTTTATCTAAAATAACCAGCTGGTTTTGTTCATAAAGATTTTCCTCACCATTTTGTAGGTTAAAAAAGGCCTTATATGGCCTAAAACAGTCTCCTCGTGCCTGGTTTTCCAGACTTAGCACTTATATAATTCATATTGGTTTTAATCACTCTCAGTCTGATCCGTCTCTTTTCTTTTACCTCAAAGGAAATGACATAGTGTATGTGCTAGTATATGTGGATGACATTCTATTCACTGGTTCTTCATCTGCTTTACTAAATCAGCTAGTCGCAGCATTGGCAGCTGAATTCCCCATTAAGGATCTTGGTTCTCTAAGTCAATTTCTAGGTATCACTGCTACCCAAGACTCAACAGGACTAAAACTAAGCCAAGCACACTATATTGTTGAACTACTGAACAAAACACAGATGCAACATGCAAAACCTATCTCTACACCCATACTTGATTCACAGAGTTTAGCCCTCACATACTCTCCTTCTTACCCTAACCCAACACAATTCCGTAGCATTCTAGGAGCTTTACAATATCTGGCCTTTACTAGGCCAGACATCAGCTTCGCAGTCAATACCTTAAGCCAATACATGCAAAAACCACAAGAGCAACACTGGACAGCAATCAAAAGAATACTTCGTTACCTGAAAGGAACAATTGACTTGGGCCTATTTTTCCCTCCTCTCCTTTGGGCGAACTGCATGTATACTCCAATGCGGATTGGGCAGGTTCTCTCTCCGACAGACGGTCAACTGCAAACGATAATATTTGGTGTATTAAAAACTAAGAAATTATCCTAGAATTCAATAGTTTAATATATCGTCAGGTTGCAAAAATCCCGGTCGAAATAGTATAGTAATTAAAGAAGCGACCGGGGTGTCAATCCACGGGACTCGATGAGTAAGTCTAGCCTTAGGTATTGGTTAACTCGAAAGGGGGTTTTTGTTTTGGTTTTGGGTTGCAAATAAATAACAGGAAAGTAAATAGCAGATAAAGTAAAGTGATAGTTTTGGGAGTGTGAACGGTACTCTAGGTTCAGGGAGTTGTTTCACTAGCTTCTGCATATTCTACTGCTTAAGTGGAGACTTGGATCGGCTTGTAATTCTCAATTGTCTATTCTGTATTAAGTCTTAATTCCAGATAGCTCATCTAGACAGGGCATGTAGTTCTAGTCTAGACCTAGCAAGTATATCTAGATGGTTTTAATGCACAGAATTACTAGTCTGGTTGGTTCAATCCGGACTAAAGCTCCTAGTGACTAATGTAATCTATCCGATTGCAATTATCTCAGGTAACAGGTTAATAGGACCGTCAATGCTAATCACCTTATCTGATCATAACATGATTCGAGGGCTTATAATAACTTAGCAACGTTTATTAAAAGCACTTAAAAACATTAACCTGAACAATCCAAACTGTCTCAACAAGCAGCAAAATAATGCAGAGTTTAACTAATTACAACATCCCTTCCCTAGAGTAAATCCTCTTAGCTAGACATAGCGGTTAAAATCATAAATGAGAGAGAGTTGAAAGAAATCATCTGTTATGAAGATCTTCTGGCTCGCTCCACCCTTTGTCCTTGCGCTATGCTGGCTGAGAGGTTGGATTCGGTAACAATGAGGTGAATTTGGTGAAATGGAGCGAAAATGGAATTTTTGGGTGAGTTTGTGAGACGTCCGGATGGGATGGGTCGGACTCAAATCCGGACGTGAATCCGGACGTGAGTTTTTGTGTGGCGAGTGTGCGATGGGCTAGGTGTGATTTTTGTGTGGAGAAAATGGGCTGAAAACGAGTTTTATGTGGAGTGTGTTTGTGTTTGAGTGTAGGTATGGAGATGGAGTATGGAGGGTTTATTATGAGGATGAGCAGATGAATGAAATGAGAGGAGGAGGAGGAGAGGGGTGGATGAAAACATCCGGTGCAATTGGAATGAAGCTGGGGAAGGGTTTAAATAGGCTTGGGATTTAGACATTGGTTAGTGATAAATAGAGTAGGAGCATGGGTATTGGCTTAGTTTATACGTAGTAGCAGATTGATTGAGCTAGGGGATTGATTGATCGGCTGATAATTGCGCCGAAAGCGACAATTATCAGCGCGGTGATTTTTATTTTTCAATTCTGTCACGTCCGTATTTGAGTCCGTACACGGACAGACATCCGGACGTGACTATCCTAGCGAGATCTACTCTGTCCGCGTTTGTGTCCTGATTGCGGACAAGACTGTCTTGGGAGATCTGTGAGCTGTCCGCGTGGGCGTCCGTATTGCGGACGTGAGGGTACAAAGAAAACAAGATCTAGAGCTGTCCGCGTGGCCGTCCGGATTTGCGGACAAGAGACAGAGTGATTCTGTCCGGGTTTCTGTCCGGATTGCGGACGTGACTCAAGAGAGGAGGGAACTCGATCTGGAGATGTCCGCCTTTGTGTCCGGGTCTTCCCGTCAGGACACATATCCGGACATGTGTAAATTTTTCTCTTTTTGTTCCAAAAGCTCTAAACTCCTTCCTAATCACGTCCTATGCCAAAATAACATGGAAATAGAGAGTAAATGCACATATCTAAGTAAAAGCATATGATAAGTGTGAAATGTGACATGAATTGTTATGAAAATAGGAAGTATTAAAGCTCTAAAAGATATATTTCGCACTTATCAAACTTCCTCACACTTAGCTTTTGCTTGTCCTCAAGCAAATACAGAATATGACTACTCTTAAGGGCCGTAGTATTGAAACTCAGGATCAAACAACGTTCCCATGGAAAACAAGCAAAATGACAATCAAAAGAAAAGTTCTGCTACTAGCTGTAGGTTTTCGCAAACAGTGAAAAAGAATGAAGTTAAAAAGCATGGAGAAGTTAGACTACAAAATCTGGAACTAGATTAACTTGGGATCTTCCACTATTTCTTTCCTCTAACCTTTGGATGACAAGGGGTGTGAAGTAATGCCTTATTCCGCAATACCTTTCAACACCACGTACTCATGTTTATAAATAAAAACTGCAATTTATTGTTTCTCTTTTTTTTTTTTTTTTTTTTTTTTTTGCAGAATTTTTCTGTACCCCAGACTTTTCTCTCTATCCTTGTAGCGGTGTTGGGTCTTCTATCCCAGATCACGAGACCTTAGGTAGATAGGTGTTAAGGCACCCCAGAGAACTTAATAACCGGATAGACGAGGCCTGTTTTTGGTTTAGAAAAATTTATAAACAGCGGAGTACCTTGCCTTATCCTTTTCATTCCAAACTTTCAAATCATTTCCAAGAATCCCAAGCTAAACTAATTCAGTTTCCATAATCAACTAATCCATCAAATTTCTGTGAAAATAGATTAATTTGAATAAAATTAGATATACAAACAGCCTAGAGCAGAAAGATTCTTGAGGTGGCCATCGGGCTTGTTTTCAAAACTTCCAAATTATTATTATTTTTTTTTCGGCCACTTAAAAGAGACAATTCTTTCAAAATAAGAGGACAAACAAAAACAAAGGTGGCATTAAGTGCAACTATTTTCAGGGAAAGGTCCTACTTCCTCACACTTAAGAGGAGCAATGTCCTCATTGTTCAAAATAAAATAAAATCAAGAGAAGACCTTTCAAAATATGCCAGACTCATAAAGAATTTCATTCAGGACAACACTGGACTGATATAAAAATAAGCATTAAGCATGATAGATGATCGTAGGCTGAACACATTAAAAATAAAGGAAATGGAAGCTCCCCTGATATCGTAGATTGAGGAAGGTTCCCTTCCTCACACTTAAGTTCGTGCATGGGGTTGTAGCCTTCCTCACACTTGCGTTCAAGCAAGTGTCCAGCCTTAGAGCATCAAACACCAGAGAAAGAAATTAAAGCACCGGCACCACTACTACTTCAGAAATAGAAAAAGAAATAAAGACAAGGGTGACAATTAAACCCAACTTGCATATTCAGATTGATTTTTCTACTCTTAATTTCTCTATTGCGTGAAAATCGAACCTCAGGTAAGCATTCATTTTAACGTAGAACATTGGTTAGCAAGTAGAGACAACAATTTGTAAAAAGGAGTACTTCCCAACGTTCCAGCCAATCGTAAGTTCGTGCGCAGTTGAGGCTTATTTGTCGTGTTATACGTCCCCTCGAGTGCATAAGTGTCGAGTGTTAAAATAGAAGAGACTGCAACATAGCATTAGAGGAAAGTAGAATAGAAATTAAACATTTAAACACTGCAAGTTAGTATGTACGGTCTACGACACCGTTTTCCCTTCAAAATAAAATAAAGGTTAAACATCAAAAGAGTGCAAACTGAAATAAATAACAACCGAAAATAAAAGAAACAAAACAATAAATAGATGATCACTGTGATGGTCCCGCGGTAGCTGGCCAATGAGTCGCTCGATGAGTAGAGCTGTCCGACTCTGGACCTCGTCGCTGCGCTCTAGGCGCTGGGTAATCCGGTCCTGGTTCTGCCGCAGCTCGCCAATATCGCCTGCCATCTGCTCCTGTCTCTGCTGTATCGTCTGCTGCTGCTGTAGGAGGGTGGCCATCGTGGTCTGCAGCTCAGGTGGAATGCTCATGACTGGGGCAGTAGGTGGCTGCATGGTAGTAGTGGCTGTCGGTGCAGAACCCGAAGTGGAGGATGAAGCAGTAGCCCCTAGGCCAGAGCTGCCGCGTACCCAGCTCCCATCCTCTAATCGCATGAAGCCCCATCTCTTCACCGTCTGTAAAGAGATTGGGCTCTCACCTTCTCGCATATCGATCCCGGTGAAGACATCATCAGGCAGCTCACGAGCGAGGTGGTGGCTGATGAAGAAGGGGAAGATAGGCGTGATCTTCTTCTTCTTCGAGCGCAAGTAGGTGACCACCTTGTGCAGCTGGTGGAACATGATGTACGGTACCGAGATCCGTCGCTGTGGCTCGGGTGGCGGTGCGAGGAGGTAGTCGATAAGGACACAATCCTCGTCAGTGACATCAGTTCCAGCACGAGGCCGGATCTGATGGCTGAGGAGCTCAGCTACCAGCCTCTGCATGAGCGATGGGAGGCTGGTGTAGGGGATGACACCCTTAGTCTCCTCTCCCCGGTGTCTCGACGTCTGACCAACCTCCTGGACCCATCTAGTCCTAGTGGTCCTCAGTAGCTCCTCACCCATATCTACGTGGGCTTCCTCGTTATCCGGAAGCATCAAGATGGTGCTGAAGGAGGTGGGAGTGATCTCTACCGGATGATGGTGCACATAAGAGGTGACGACATTCTGCGTATCGTGCGCCTGGGCGTTCGCATAGAACTCCCGGACTAGGTCAGGAGCGAAAACGCCCTCGCCCATCCTCAGTACTGAAGCCATCCCGTGGCTCTCAAAGACAGGATGTAGCTCTGTGGTGTTAATCACCTCTGATGCTACACGCCGCTCCATAACAAATTTCCCGCCCTGGTCGAACCAGGCACGGGCGGTGGCGGAGATAAACCCATCCTCTCGTAGGGGAGGTGGTGGGGGAGGTGGTGCATCTGATGTATCATCGGGTCGTGGGCGTCGAGAAGAGGACCCCGAGCGTGTAACTCCACCTCCTCTAAATCGAACCATCTATTTGTTGTTTGTCAGAAGAGAAATTAAAATTCGATAATAAAGATGCAATATTGAAAGGTAAAGAACACACAAACTGTCAAACACAAGCCCATAGTAATTCAGATTCTCAAAAGTTCGTTATTGCTAGCGAACAAGGCAATGTAGGTCTTAACAGTCATAATACTAAGTTGAAATAACATCACACATTAAGATGCAAGGCCAGAAACAATTTTCAAAATTCTTGCAAAATTTCAACACGTCCGGACCTGTGTCCGGGTGGGCTGGCGCGGACGCAAGGCCGGACAGGTCAAGAACCCTAAAAAAATTTCGCGACGAACTAAATTCGCCCAAATCACCAAATTTTTAACAGATTTAGCAATTTTCTCACGCTTTCACTCTTCAAGCATCAAATTACCAACATAATCAACGCAAACTATCATCTAATCCATCGATTTCCTCTAATTTCGAAACAGATTTGCAATTTTGATGGAGAAAACCTGAGTTGGCTGCGGGATTTCTGAGGAGGACGACAATGGAGGCTGTGTTGGTTGACCGGAGGTGGTGCGGATTTCTGGTGCGCCGGTGGTTCTGCTTCGTCGACGGGGCTGCGGCGGAGAGGCGGCGGTTGTGTGGGGAAGAGGGGTGTGGGTTTTACCGGCGTTCTCTCTGGTTCAAGGTCGAAGGAGGAGATAGAGAAGAGAAGAAGAAAGGAAGAACAGAGAAGGAAGAAAGAATAAGTTGGGTTTTTAGCCACGTCCGTGTTTGAGTCCGTTTTGCGGACGTGACTGGGCTGCTTACTGTCCTGATTGCGGACGCCTTAACGGACAAGACTAAAAATCGAAACAATTGCGTCCGTGTGGATGTCCGTGTTTGCGGACATCAGTGAAAGTAGAGAAAATTTTGAAATATGTATGTCCGTGTAAGCGTCCGTGAAGCGGACATGTGGTTTATAACGTGTCCGCGTGACTCTCTGCGGACGCGTTTCCGGACACGTTGAAAAGTCTCTCTCTTTTTTTTTTTTATATATTAAACTAAATTAAATTAAAACTCAAAATCTAAAAACACCTCTTTTAAAACATTTCCACAAATAATTAAACAGAAATAAAACAAACACAAGAATTGCATAAACGAAATAGTGAGAGTGTTTTAGGACTCCCTGATCCTTGGTGAACATTGCCATGATTCTTCCTCACACTTGAGTTCAGTTTAGCATTAGAGTGAATTACCTGAAAGATTAAATCTGCAGAACCAGAAGAACTCAAGTGGAAAAGATAAAACCATTAGTATAAAGTAAGAGCCATGGCTCTTTCAATTTTTGCACAACAGGGATAATCACTCTTCTAAATAAGAACAAAAGAGGAAAATAATTAACTAGATCAAGGAAGAGATATAAACCGGTGGGTTGCCTCCCACCAAGCTGCCCGGAGTTAAAGTCTCTGGCTAGACTTTCAGATAAGGTCAAGAAGGGCCGCCACAGCAGCTAGCAATAGCTTTCTTCAGTTTGAAGTACCATTGCTGACGTGGCTTTTTGGATGCTTTGGGAGGCGGTGCTGCAACACAAATAGCAGAGATAGAATTTATAGAATTGGAGCTGTCAATCAAGTGTATACCTGGTGCAGGAGGCTGAGAAAAGGTATCGCCTAGGTACTTCTTCAATCGAGCACCATTTACTTTGAATATTTCTCCTGTCTTATTCTCTAGCTCATAAGCACCATAAGTAGTGATCCCCACAACTTTGAATGGACCTGCCCAATGTGATTTCAACTTACCAGGAAAGAGGCGCAGCCTGGAATTATAGAGCAACACTAGATCCCCTACTTTGAATTCTCTCTTATGGATCATCTGATCATGGATTCTCTTCGTGCGCTCCTTATAAATTCTGGAACTGTCATAGGCTTGCTCTCTGAGTTCCTCTAGTTCAGATAGTTGAAATTTTCTTTTCTCTCCAGCATGTGATCAAAATTCAGGGCTTTCAATGCCCAGTAAGCTTTGTGCTCTAATTCGACTGGAAGATGGCAAGCTTTTCCATACACAAGTTTAAAAGGAGACATACCTATAGGAGTCTTGAAAGCAGTCCGGTATGCCCACAAAGCATCATCTATCTTAACTGACCAATCCTTCCTTGATGCATTTACAGTCTTCTGTAGGATCCATTTCAGCTCTCGATTAGTCACTTCTGCCAGATTAGTTTGGGATGGTAAGGTAATGCTACCTTGTGGGTCACCCCATACTTACTCATTAGGGAGTCGAAGGCTCGGTTGCAGAAGTGGGATCCACCATCACTGATAATTGCCTGGGCACCCCGAATCTGGTGAATATGTGTTTCTTCAGGAATTTCACCACTGTTTTGGAATCAGCATTGTGGCATGGAATAGCTTCTACCCACTTGGAGACATAATCCACAGCTACTAGGATGTACTGGTTTCCATGAGATGGGAAAAGGGCCTGTGAAATCTATGCCCCAAACATCAAAAAGTTCTACCTCAAGAATACCTTTCTGAGGCATCTCATGCTTTCTGGAGATGTTTCCCATCCTCTGACAGGGGTCACAATGGGAACAGAAATGGTGGACATCTTTATGTAGAGTAGGCCAATAAAATCCACACTCCAATATCTTTGCGGCTGTTCTTGTATAACCATGATGGCCACCTGCCTCTTTAGCATGACAGAATTCGATTACACTCTGGATCTCCTTATCTGGAAGACACCGCCTCATCAAGCCATCAGCACAGATCCTAAATAGATATGGATCCTCCCAGATATAATGGCGGGTTTCTGACAAGAATTTCTTCCTCTGGCTATAGCTGTAGTCATGAGGAATTAAACCAGTAGCAAGATAATTAACTAAATCAGCGTACCATGGTTCATCTACTTTTCCAATTTTGAATACCGTCTCATCAGGGAAGAATTCGTTGATCGGGATCCCATCATCAGGGATATCAAGTCTGGATAGGTGATCAGCAACTCCGTTCTGCTTTCCCTTTTTATCCACAACTTCTAAATTAAATTCTTGGAGAAGTAGGATCCACCTCAGAAGTCTTGGTTTCGATTCATTCTTCTGAAAAAGATATTTGAGGGCTGAATGATCGGTGTGGACTATCACCTTGCTTCCAAGCAGATATGGTCGAAACTTGTCCAGAGCAAACACCACAGCTAGCAACTCCTTCTCTGTAGTAGTATAATTTTTCTGTGCATCAATTAAGGTTTTACTAGCATAAGTGATTACCTTCAGCATCTTATCTTCTTCTGACACAGTGCAGCGCCCACAGCATAGTCGCTTGCATCCGTCATGATCTCAAATGGTTCAGACCAATCCGGTGGGACCACAATTGGTGCTGAGCAGAGCTTCTCTTTGATAGTCTGAAATGCTGTTAAGCACTTCTGTGAACTGGAACTTGATGTCTTTCTGAAGCAAGTCTGACAGGGGTTTGGCAATTTTTGAAAAGTCCTGAATAAACCTCCTGTAAAACCCTGCATGACCAAGGAAAGATCTTACATCTTTAACGGAAGTTGGTGGGGGCAGTTTTTCTATTACCTCTATCTTGGCCTTGTCCACCTGGAGGCCTTCTCTTGACACCTTATGCCCAAGCACAATTCCTTCTTGTACCATGAAATGGCACTTCTCCCAATTCAGCACTAAGTTAGTGTCCTCACAGCGAGCCAAGATCTGGTCTAATTGCTCCAAACAAACATCAAAGCTTTGTCCATAGACGGAGAAGTCGTCCATGAACACTTCAATACTTTTCTCAATAAATTCATTAAAAATAGCCATCATACATCTCTGAAATGTGGCTGGAGCATTGCAGAGACCAAAGGGCATCCTCCTGTAAGCAAAAGTACCATAAGGACAGGTGAAGGTAGTCTTCTCCTGATCTTCTGGCGCAATGGGAATCTGGAAATAACCGCTGTACCCATCAAGGAAGCAGTAGAACTCTTTCCCAGCTAACCGCTCCAACATTTGATCAATAAACGGTAGTGGGAAATGGTCCTTCCTTGTGGCCTCATTCAAGCGCCGGTAATCGATGCACATCCTCCAACCTGTGGTTTGTCTCTGAGGTACCAATTCACCTTTCTCATTTGGCACTGCAACTATCCCCCCTTTCTTTGGAACAACCTGGACTGGAGATACCCACTGGCTGTCAGAAATAGGGTAGATAATACCTGCATCAAGAAGCTTTAGCACCTCGGCCTTGACCACCTCCTTTAGATTTGGATTCAACCTTCTCTGGGGCTGTCTCACTGCCTTGTAATTCTCCTCCATATGAATCCTGTGTGTGCAGAAACCTGGATTAATCCCCTTGATGTCAGCAACAGTCCAACCCATGGCACTTTTATGTTTCTTTAGCACCTCTAGAAGTCTAGATTCCTGCAAAATAGACAAAGATGCAGAAATAATAACAGGCAGGGTGTTACCCTCTGCCAAGAAAACATATTTGAGATGGGAAGGGAGAGATTTAAGTTCCAAGGTAGGAGGCTTCTCTATTGAAGGTATGGGTCTTTGGATGGATCGTTCCAACTTTTCTACAGGAGGAGAGGAGGAACGAAAGTATGGCTTCCCTTGATTCAGCTGCTGGACGACCGAGGCCATCTCAAGGCTGTCTTTGTCATCCTCAATGGATCGACTTATTACCTGCTCTAAAGTATCAGAAAACTTAAACAAAGAATTAAAAGAATCAATACTCCTATAGGTGTAGTCATCATCAAGATCATAAGAATTATCAATTAAATCAGCAGAGAAAACAGCTTGAGAAGAAGTGTTTTTCTGCATCATCTTGTTTATGTCAAAGCTTAATTCTTCATCATGGAATTTCAAGGTAATCTTCCCCTTGTCAACATCAATAACAGTCTTTGCAGTTCTGAGGAAAGGCCTACCTAGAATCAGAGGTACCTCAACATCTTCATCCATGTCAAGGATCACAAAATCAGCGGGGAAGAAAAACTTACCCACACTAACAACTACATTTTCAACCATACCTCTGGTGTGATCGATGATCTATCAGCCAACTGGAGTCTGAAATGAGTGGGAACGAGCTCACCCGCATGAAGCTTTTTAAACATGGTGTATGGCATCAGGTTGATGCTCGCTCCTAGATCGCAGAGACCGTATCCGCAATCCATGTCTCCAATTGAACAGGGGATGATGGGCTGACCAGGATCACCACGCTTTGGAGGCAGCATCTGTCGGAGAGCTGCTGAACAAGTTTCGGTCAGCTGGATGGTGTCCTTCTCTTTATATTTCCTCTTATTCGAAAGCAGATCCTTTACAAATTTAGCATAATTCGGCATCTGCTTAATCGCATCAATAAGAGGAATATTTATACTCAGCTTTCGAAAACATCTAAAATCTTCCAAATTGCTGATCGAGCTCTCGCTCTTTGAGACGGTTTGGAAACGGAAGTTCCTTTGCAGATATTTTTCCCTTTTTATTTTTAACAGCAGTAGAAAGAGAGGAAGAAGGAATAGGAGCCTGGGTCTCCTCAGAAACTACCTCAGGAGGGGCGGGATGCCCTGATGGTGCACCGGCGGTATTAGAAAGAGGCTCGGTCTCCTCATCAGTACGGCTTCCTGCCACTTTATCTTTGTTTAAGTTCCTTCCGCTTCTCAGGGTAGCTGCTGCTGCTTCTTCAGAATCCTCACAGTCTTCGTCTGAGACCGACACTGCCTTCAACTGCTCCTTTGGATTGGTTTCTGGTTGGGAAGGCAATGATCCAGATGGTCTCTGCTGTAAGAGGAATTGAGTCAACTGACTCATTGTTCCTTGCATCTCCACCAAGGCATTCTCGAACTTCTGGTTGATTACCGTTTGCTGTTCTTGAGAAGCCATCAATTTTTCCACCATCTCCTTCAGACTGGCATTGTTTGAGCTCAAAGATGGTTGCTGAGCTTGAGGCTGCTGTGGCCGGAATTGATTGTATGGAGGCCTAACAAAGCCGGGTGGTCCCCCTGATTCGTCCTCTGAGGCTGCATTTGATGTGAATTTAGTGCATTGTTAGGATTTCCGTACCTCAGATTTTGGTGCTGATTCTGCACCCAGGGTTGCCTGTTGTTGAACTGGCCTATTACATTGGCCTCCTCGGTCTGCCTCATCTCGGCTACTTGTGGGCAATCCTCATAGTCGTGTGCTTCCCCACACTGTGAGCAGCAAGCTTCGTTCGTAGAGATTTTCTTGGCGGATTGCCTGGTGTTGTCCCCATGGTGAGCTGTTCGAGCATTTTCGCCATGCTTCCCATCGTGGTCCTCATCTGTGCTTGCTCGGAGGCTAGTTGTTCCATCATCGGGTCTGGAGCTCTGGAAGAACTCTGACCTATTGAGAATACTCGTCCTCCGCTGCTACTCCATTGGCGAAGCTCCTCACAGTAGGACTCCATAGCTGCCATGAACTCCTCCCCACTTTTTGCTAGCAGGTTTCCTCCTATGGCGGATCTTATCTCGGCTCTGTTTTCGTCTTTTAACCCCTGGAAGAACCCCTGAGCCAATGAGGTGATGTCCTGACCATGGTGAGGGCACTGGCGGAGTAGCTCTTTGAATCGGTCCCACGCCTCACAAACTGTCTCACTACCCTTCTGTCTGAATGCCATCAGGTCGGCAATCATTTGTCGTGTCCTGGAGATGGGAATATACTTCTCGTAGAATTTATCCAACATCTGTTCCCAGGTGGTAATGATGCCTGGTGGTAGTCGATGGAACCATTTCGAGGCTTCTCCCGATAGACTGTGCTGGAACAGGCTCAATCTGGCGTACTCCTCCAATCCTTGTGATAAGCCCAGGGAATCCAAGTGCACTAGAAAGCGATGTACATGGTCCAGTGCATCTGCTGGGTCTGCACCTGAGAAAGTTCCTGCAGGTGATTTCTAACAGCATTGGATTGATGAGAAGGTTTTACCTTTTGCCAATCGGCTATAAGTTCTGCAGTTAGATTTGGTAGAACCACTGGCCCTCTTCTTGGTGTGGCTGTTGGTCTGTTTATCCTTCCCATCGTGTATTGGGCCACTGCACCTCCTCCGATTTGGTCATGGTTTGCTGCCATGTTGAAATCAAGCTGCCTTCTTGCTCTCAAAGCTTGGAGGTATGCTCTCTCGATTTCGGGATCGAAGGCTGTATCCGGAGGACCAGTTGAACGCGTTCTGCGCATCCACTAGGTGCTTGTAATCAGCCAGAGAAAGGAACAAAATGAGTGAGTTTTAAGGTAAAAACAATTGTATAAAATGGCACACAAAATAAATTAAAATCAAAATATATTACAGAGCAACGGTTATAAACAGTGTGTTGCAGTAGAGTAACGAATTAACCAAGGCTAGGGACCGGACAAAAGTCAAGTCCCCGGCAACGGCGCCATTTTGCAAACGATAATATTTGGTGTATTAAAAACTAAGAAATTATCCTAGAATTCAATAGTTTAATATATCGTCAGGTTGCAAAAATCCCGGTCGAAATAGTATAGTAATTAAAGAAGCGACCGGGGTGTCAATCCACGGGACTCGATGAGTAAGTCTAGCCTTAGGTATTGGTTAACTCGAAAGGGGGTTTTTGTTTTGGTTTTGGGTTGCAAATAAATAACAGGAAAGTAAATAGCAGATAAAGTAAAGTGATAGTTTTGGAGTGTGAACGGTACTCTAGGTTCAGGGAGTTGTTTCACTAGCTAGGTTCTGCATATTCTACTGCTTAAGTGGAGACTTGGATCGGCTTGTAATTCTCAATTGTCTATTCTGTATTAAGTCTTAATTCCAGATAGCTCATCTAGACAGGGCATGTAGTTCTAGTCTAGACCTAGCAAGTATATCTAGATGGTTTTAATGCACAGAATTACTAGTCTGGTTGGTTCAATCCGGACTAAAGCTCCTAGTGACTAATGTAATCTATCTGATTGCAATTATCTCAGGTAACAGGTTAATAGGACCGTCAATGCTAATCACCTTATCTGATCATAACATGATTCGAGGGCTTATAATAACTTAGCAACGTTTATTAAAAGCACTTAAAAACATTAACCTGAACAATCCAAACTGTCTCAACAAGCAGCAAAATAATGCAGAGTTTAACTAATTACAACATCCCTTCCCCTAGAGTAAATCCTCTTAGCTAGACATAGCGGTTAAAATCATAAATGAGAGAGAGTTGAAAGAAATCATCTGTTATGAAGATCTTCTGGCTCGCTCCACCCTTTGTCCTTGCGCTATGCTGGCTGAGAGGTTGGATTCGGTAACAATGAGGTGAATTTGGTGAAATGGAGCGAAAATGGAATTTTTGGGTGAGTTTGTGAGACGTCCGGATGGGATGGGTCGGACTCAAATCCGGACGTGAATCCGGACGTGAGTTTTTGTGTGGCGAGTGTGCGATGGGCTAGGTGTGATTTTTGTGTGGAGAAAATGGGCTGAAAACGAGTTTTATGTGGAGTGTGTTTGTGTTTGAGTGTAGGTATGGAGATGGAGTATGGAGGGTTTATTATGAGGATGAGCAGATGAATGAAATGAGAGGAGGAGGATGAGGAGAGGGGTGGATGAAAACATCCGGTGCCAATTGGAATGAAGCTGGGGAAGGGTTTAAATAGGCTTGGGATTTAGACATTGGTTAGTGATAAATAGAGTAGAGCATGGTATTGGCTTAGTTTATACGTAGTAGCAGATTGATTGAGCTAGGGGATTGATTGATCGGCTGATAATTGCGCCGAAAGCGACAATTATCAGCGCGGTGATTTTTATTTTTCAATTCTGTGTCACGTCCGTATTTGAGTCCGTACACGGACAGACATCCGGACGTGACTATCCTAGCGAGATCTACTCTGTCCGCGTTTGTGTCCTGATTGCGGACAAGACTGTCTTGGGAGATCTGTGAGCTGTCCGCGTGGGCGTCCGTATTGCGGACGTGAGGGTACAAAGAAAACAAGATCTAGAGCTGTCCGCGTGGTTGTCCGGATTTGCGGACAAGAGACAGAGTGATTCTGTCCGGGTTTCTGTCCGGATTGCGGACGTGACTCAAGAGAGGAGGGAACTCGATCTGGAGATGTCCGCCTTTGTGTCCGGGTCTTCCCGTCAGGACACATATCCGGACATGTGTAAATTTTTCTCTTTTTGTTCCAAAAGCTCTAAACTCCTTCCTAATCACGTCCTATGCCAAAATAACATGGAAATAGAGAGTAAATGCACATATCTAAGTAAAAGCATATGATAAGTGTGAAATGTGACATGAATTGTTATGAAAATAGGAAGTATTAAAGCTCTAAAAGTATATATATTTCGCACTTATCATCAACCACCGGCTTCCTCATCTTCCTCGGCCGTAGTCTAGTCTCGTGGTGCTCAAAGAAACAAGCCACCGTCGCAAAATCTTCAACTGAAGCTGAATATAAAGCCTTGGCCATCGCTGCGTCGGAAACAATTTGGATTCATAAAATATTACAAGAACTAGGGATTTACATGAGCAAAAGTCCGATTTTGAACTGTGATAACCTGGGAGCAACTTACCTCGCTTCCAATCCCGTTTTTCACAGCAGAGCCAAGCACATCTCGGTGGATTACTTCTTTGTTCGTGAAAGAGTTCAAAATGGTAGCTTGCGTGTTCGATTTCTTCCAACCGAAGAACAACTCGCCGATGCCCTAACAAAACCCCCAAATCGTTTTCGTCTCAATCAACTCCGATCCCAAATGGCTTTGTCTGGCGCCGTTTTGGGCTCGCGGGGAGGTAGTAGCCCAATATAATGGGCTGTAGATTTATTTACTAATGTGTAGATTTAGTTATTAATGTGTAGATTTAGTTATTAATGTGTAGATTTAGTTATTAATGTAAAGGCCCAAGGCCATATAGTTACCTTGTACTACTATTATAAATAGAGGCTGTAGGGAACCTTGTACTTATACAATATCAATAACATACAAGAGGGTCTCTAGACCTTTCTATACAAAGTCTTTCCAAACTAACTAGTTACAAGGAGCGCTATCTGGGAGATGGCCCCTTCATCACACGGTTAGCACAAAGGTGTTCGGTGATACACTTGTTTACTCGGTTCAACAATTAAGGGAGAACAGCCTAGTCCACGGATTAGGGATTCCCATAGAGGTTGGTACTATGATGAGAAATTAAAGCAGAGTTCTTACAGTGAAATGAGAGAGATAGACAGTTGGCAGCATTGGCCTCCTTCCAATCGAAAAGAAGAGAGAGATGCTCTAAACGGTCCCCTTTGATGATTTCAAAGGTGATTTCAAAACGATCACTCAGAAGTGGTCTTGGCTACCTAAAACTTTGTTAGTTAGTCCTATCCCTGTTAGGGGCTATTGGGTCTTTCCTGCTATTCCCGTCAAGTAGATGACATTTATCAGTGATGGAATCAATCATCTATCAATCAAATCAAGTATTAATCTCTCCCTTTCTAGTTGGTTGGTTGGGAAGTAATTGTTGGTAAAAGTGGATTCAGCTGTATGGCTTATCCTTTCCCCTCTACCCAGACTGCCCCTCACATTCTTCTTTCATTGTATGTACTTTCATGGGAAAATACCACGTTTTACATCTTCATCTCAGTGAATAAGCTTCTTCCTTTAGTGGTTGCAAGTCCAACGAGTAGTTTCCTTGGAGTAATTGGGATGGACTACCCTCATTGCTTCAATTTGTTGTTGCCTTGCCGAAAAGCCAGAGTCAAGCAAAAAACGTGTTGAGTTGATTTATTCCAGAAGAAACTCTATGTTCATCCTGCAAAAAAGAGAGAATGAATGGTGAGTGTTTGCTTGCTAGTCCCGTTTCTTCAGAGCTTCATAGATCTCTCTTTGGGATGATTTGGCATTCTAATAAAGCTTAAGCAATAGCTTTTCAATCTTTCCTGTTGCATACATGGAAACCTAAATCTTATCTTAAGGTTAAAGAAGTTGGATATAACAAATTTACTTTCCCGTTCTCCCATGAAGTGTGAATATAAAATTCATTATGTCTTATGGCCCTTGGCACTATCAGAACAGGCTACTGGTTGTTATGCCTATAGATAATTCAATAAACATAAAGGAGCATGATCCTTGTATGGTTAAAGTGTGGGTAAACATTTACAACCTTCTAGTATCTCTCTTTAACAAATCTTCAGCCGTTTATCTGGGTTTTAAGATTGGTGTCTTCATAGGGTGTAGTCCTAAGATCAACCCTCTAGCCTCTAAAGTTCTCAAAGGTAATGTGAAGATAAGTGTCAATGACCCCTTATGTAGAGTGCTTGTGGTTAATACTGAGAGAAAATACCGCTATTGTAGAATCACCTATGAAAATCTTCCTACATTCTGTTACCGCTGTGGAAGGATGAATCACATGATTGTTGAGTGTCTCTACAAAAAAGAAACAGTGTGATGATCCTTAAAGATATGGTCCATAGTTGAGATGATAGTTTGCTGGTTCTACAAGTACCTTTTTTGATGCTTTCCTCATGGACTCTTTTGTTGCCCCTACTCACTAGGAAAGGCCTACAACTGAGGCTAATC
This sequence comes from Limonium bicolor, assembly GCA_023374045.1. NCBI lineage: Eukaryota > Viridiplantae > Streptophyta > Magnoliopsida > Caryophyllales > Plumbaginaceae > Limonium > Limonium bicolor. Next base: position 216,640,033 of record CM041776.1, on the reverse strand, counting down.
CCGTCCAAGAAATCATTAATGCCTTTGAGATGATCAACGAGCTCCCGCAGGATCCAACGGGTGGCCCAAACAAAAAAAACCCTAGGATCCCATAAAAACTCCTCTTAAACTTCTATGATAGTTGATAACGTGCCTTCTTTTCTATTAACCCCCAATGAGTTGGTGCTACCGGTCCCTGTTCATTTAGAGTTTAAAGATCCAGGTCAGGTTATTAGTACTAACTCGGCTGCTATGTTAGATCTTAGTGATCTCTAAGATCAAGATAAGAATCAATCCTCTAAACTTAATTGGATAGCAACTGAAGCTAATGAACCATTTTCCCCTCTCGGATTTGAAAGATCTAGTATCCCTAGACCTGAAGTTGAACAAATAAGAGATTTCTATCAGATGAAAGATTGGGTGCAAGATATGAACAATTTCAAAATTTCTTCTTCAAAGAAAAAGAAATTCAGACTAGAGGACAGTTGTAATATAAACAACTCCATAGCCAATATCATGAAGAATTGTATCTGAAAGTCCCTCAAAAAGTGACCTCTTCTTCTGATCAAGATCCAAGTATGCCCCCCTTCCAAAGACCTGGGAAAGAGAAATTTAATCCTGATTGTGGTAATGAAAATGAAACCAAGTTGATTATTAAATCACGGAAGTCCAAGAAGCTAAAGTCTCATGTAGATAGATCTCAGCAAGATGAGAGAGTTGCTCATGACTCTTATACTTTAAAAGAAATCCTTGATAGGGTAGACCTTGCTGAGAAGCAAGGCTGCCTACCAAAATGAGTTGCATTTCTTTAAAATGCAAAGAGCTGAGTCATCCCTCTGCAATGGTGTGGATCAAGGACTTATTATCTAAGTTTAGACTTGAGTTAGTGTTTTTGATGCAGTCCCACAAATACCAAGTTGATATGGACCCGTTTCTAGATAAATTTCCTATGTATTCTAGAGCAGCAGTCAGCAGTTGAGGTAGAAGTGGGGACTTTCTTTTATGTGAAGATCAAATATAAAAGTCCAAAGTATCAATTCCTCTCCTCATCATATGGACCTAGTTGTATCTTTTCTTGGAGAAATCAGATTCCATCTTATTGGTTTTTCTAATGGCTGGGAACATTGGAGACTTAAGTACCTCTCTTGGAAGTTGTTGGAAACTCTTAAACATCAAATCTCCCATCCTTGGTATGAGATTGCAACCAAATGCTATATTCTTTGGAAAAGATAGGCGGAAGAGTTAGCAGGAACCCGCGATGGAGCCTTTCAGAAAGACCATCCTCCATTGTGACTTACATGATCTAGGTTTCTTTGAAGAACCTACAACGTATACTAATTGCCAAATCTATGTCAGCAATTCATAGAGTAGGTTAGATCACGCTTTTAGCTGTTAAGAATGTCATTCCATATTTCCCAACATCTCTATTGAGCATCTCCCTAGAGAAAATTCAGACCACTGCCCTATAATCATCAAGTTCTTTGGTAATCATAGTGCCCCAAGGAAAATTTTCAGATTCAAAAATATGTGGTTTCTGGAAGAAAAGTGCAGATTGATTGTGGCAGAAGTGTGGGGAAACAACTCTCTTTCTTTGGCTAAAAAACCATTTTTTGTGGCAAGTTGTATCAGATTGGAAGGGATGGTCTCTAAAGAAGATAAAAGTGGAAAAGAAATTAATAAAAATAAAGAGCTGCACAATCTATCTTTGGGTGTCCCAACTATTGGTTCAGTATCTGTTAGGGGTTCACAGGTATAAACTGGAATATAACGCGCCAAAGATCGAACAATGGAAATAAAGCAAGACACAAAATTTACGAGGAAACCCCCTTCAACTCAGGGTAAAAACCTCGGGACCACAGTATGATCCAAACCTCCACTATAATATTGTGAGATTACAAAAGAGGCACTCAATCCTCACCAACTCTCTAAATCCAGGCCAAAGCGAGTTCACAACTTGGTGTAGGATATTACAACTTCTCTTTTCTCACACTCACAAAATTACAAACCTCTCAAATCTATTACCAATTCTCTCAAAACTAAATCGGTTGTTGGATGGATGAATTGTGCCAAGAATAAGCCTCTATTTATAGTGGTGGGTGATCCTTGGAGTCTTCTACAATAACCATGAGTTATGGTAATAAATCGCATAAAGCTGTCCATACAATCCGCATTAAATGCTGACCACTAACTCTCCACTATTAATGTCTCCAATAAATGTTGACCATTAAATCTCCACCATAAATGTAGAATATTGAATTCTTCAACATAAATGTCGACCATTAAATCTCCCACCAGAAAATTCAGAACATTTAATTCTCCTCCATAAATGTAAATAGGAATTCAAGGCAACTTTACAATTCTCCACCTTGACTTGAATTCGTCAACAACTTGGTTCTTCACCTTTACTTGACTGTTTGCTGGTCAAGAACCCAAAAAATCAACAATCTCCCCCTCCAGCCAAAAAGAAGGAGATTGGATCATCATCGTTAAGGTTTGAGATGAATAATTTGCCTTTTGCGCGTCCCCATCGTGCAAACCGAAACCTTCTCAGAAAAGCGGACTCGTTTTTCATTCTTCTTCACACGAGCCGAAACACCTTCAATATAACAAATGTTGTTTGACTTCATGTTACCTTGAAAAATATAGTGTTTTCTGTTCAGCACCTTCAAGGTCTTTCCTTGGCTATAATATTTATAGCCTTCACGTGACAACTGCCCCAAGGAGATGATATTTGTGCTGATCTTTGGCACATACCTTACATTTCAAATTTGATGCTCCTTTCCATTTTTCAACTTCAAGCGGACATCTCCAACGCCTTGGAGCTCCACCTTCTCCTTGTTACCAACAATAACTTGACCGAGATTTTCCATCTTCAAGGTCGTAAATGCGTCTAACTCCTTACACATATGCATGGAGGCAGCAGAATCGAGGACCCATGACTTCGGATCTTCCGCTATCTTGGACCCATTATCAATGGCCACGAGCACATCACCATGTGCATAGTTTGCATCATCTTCATCTTCCACCTTGGCTTTTCCTTTCTCTTTGGAACTCTTGAACTCCTTCATATCTTCCTTCAGCTTACGATAATACGCTTGGATGTGACCCACCACTAGTACAGAAATGGTCTATCACAGCGCCCCTACCGCAGCGGTTGTAAAAACAGCCGCTGAGATAGGCCGTTTTTAAAAATCCGGCAAACCTATCTCAACGGTTGTAAGTAACAACCGCTGCGCTAGGGTCCTTAAAAAAAACAACTCTATCGTAGCGGTTTCTTCTAAGAACCGCTGAGATAGGTCTTTTTTACAGACCTATCTCAGCGGTTCTTAGTAGGAGCCGCTGCGATAGAGTTGTTTTATTTCCCCCAAATCGGCTCCAGTTCATCTTCTCCTCTCATTCTCTTCTGTAATCTCGCGAGAACGACGACAAGAAGACGACGGCGATCTCTCGCCTGCGACTCCGCCACCACCGCCACCTTCTCCTTCCGCGCGCACGCGCCATCGTTCGTTGTCGTCGTCCCAAGTCGTTCCGCCAGGAGGTCGCAGGCGTCGTTCGTCGGTTCTGCGCGAACCCTAGGTTCGAATTCCGATTTCTAACTTCGAAATATGTTAATTATTGTCTTGTTGATTGAATAACTAGTTGTAATATAGTTATTGATTGTTAGTTTAGTTGTGTGTGCATAATTTGAATATAGATAGATTATTGAACAAGTATAAATAGTTGTGCATATAAGGTGTTCGATAAAATGCCTGAGTTGATATTTTTGCTGTTTGTGCCCTCTGCATACAACCCAAAGTTGTAAAAAACGGTACGGGAGTTTAGTACGGGTCATCTGAAGTATGCGATACGGAAGTACGGATACGGATAAAACGGGGTTAATGATACGGATGATAAATTTAATTATATAAATATAGAACTAGAATTATAAACATGACTATGAAACTATGAAAGATATTAAAAAAAATTGCAAATCAATATACAAATAAGGCATATAAACATCTACTATATAAAATAACTTAGTTCAAGTATTATATACCATTTTATAATTTATAATTTTTTCCACACTATAAGTTTTAACTTTTCATTATATAGATCCAATAAACAAGTTTGTAATTCAAAAAGTTTTAATAGATTTATTGTATATGAATTTTTTTACTAAACTAATTAGATCTAAACGTTATATGTTGAATTCATTACATAATGACTACATGATACCAATGTCATAAACCATATATAAGTCATTTGACATGAAAAAGTTTGAATTCATATGTATATTTGTTGTTTACTGTTAAATTTTACATAATTCCTGCAAAAAAATAGACTATTAATTAAATCCTGTAAAAAACTAGCTTAATATGTTGTTTTAGACAAATTTGATACGACTAATTTGGTGCTGAAATCAAAGTAATACTGTATACTGTATTACTTTTTTCGCAAAGAGCCTTGAAAAAAATTACAACCTTATAAGAAAAGAAGAGCGTGGGAGTAAGAAAAATGTAACAAAAAAATGTTAACTCAAATAAAACAGAGGAGATATACTGCATAACAAGCAGCACACTAACAGTACAAATAAATAAATAGAGCTGAAACAGATGTTAATTAAACGCCTTTAAACTGCGAGCAGCTTGTACGGTATTAAAACAATTCATATATAACAAATTTATTTAAATTCATATAAATTGAAATGGTAAATAAAACTACTACGAAAAGAAAATGAATAACTACAAATCATTTTGTTCTTAATTCTCAAACTATTAAAAAATTAACTTCAAGTTTCACATTAATAAAGTGGTAAGATCTATAACTTTATAACATCTATGTTCTCCCATTACATTGCAGTATATACGTGCTTAATATGATAATGCTTATAGTAATGGTTTCTTGCCCCCCTAATATTATTACCTTGCTTCACCGCTGTCTGCAGTAATTGGGGTGGTCTCTATGTCTCTTTCTTCCTCATTGCTTCTGTGTGCAGCATGAGCTGAAAGGTAACATCTTCATCTATTTTCTTTTTTATTTTCTTAATATGATAATGCTTATAATAATGGATTTCTTCCCCCCCTAATATTATTTCCTTGCTTCCCCGCTGTCTGCAGTAATTGGGGTGGTCTCTACTTCTTCTTCCTTATTTATTCTGCTGTGGAGTAAGAGTGAAAAGGTAACATCTTCATCTATCTTTTCTCTTTGTTTGTTTAATTAATTATTGCGAAAAGTGGTTGTGTTAATATTGAGTGATTGTGAATAAGGATGGTTGCTGCCAATTGTTGAATTTATTTGTCGTGGTAAATAAGATGTTGGTGAATGCTTAATGATAAGCATGGGATTAACACGATTACGCAAAGGTCATGCCGAATTTTTTCTAGAATCGTATTAGTCTTATTATTATTTTATTTGTTATTTGTGTATAACAATCTTTACTTTTCTTTGTCAGGTCTTCTGAATCTGCTATTGGATTTGTACCAGTACTTTCCCAGCCCATCACCAAAGCAGTCTCCTAGCTTCCCCCTCTGTACAACCTTAAAACAAGTAAGTAATTAAACTTTATTTTTGTTTTAATAATGCAATGATTTGTTGAAGTTAAATTAAATGTGTTAGAATTGTTAGAATAAGGCTAGATTAGTTACGTTGGAACGTTAGAGTACTTAGGCTACGTTAGTTAGGTTGTAACCGTAGAGTAGTGCTGAGTTTGGTTGCAACCGTACATCCAGTAGAAACATGCTCCATATACAAATGCAGATGAAACTGAAAGACAAATCAATCTTAACATTGTTTTGTTTTCACATATAGAATAGAGCGTGACTGGATGTACGGTGATCGAGGGGATCACTATTTTGATGAGAAGCTGAAAGAGTTTCTCAAAGCGGCAGTGCAACACAAGGACAAAACAAAGGCGGGCAATATTTCATGTCCTTGTGTTGACTGTGGGGTCGTAAGGAAATATGAAGACATTGAGGAAATTAGATTTCATCTTAAGTCCCGTGGATTCATGCCACATTACAAAGATGGAATTTTCATGGAGAAACTGTTGCAGTTAGTGCTTCAACATCATCAAGTGCTCATGATCCACGTTACGCAAGTACCGCCCACACCTTCAATACCATCAATGAGTCGGTACCGTTAAGTGATTCAGGATTCGATGACAGCGAGACCACTCACCATGATGAGCAAATGGATGAAATGTTAGAAAATGTTGCGGATACTTTTGTCGATAAGCCGGAAGAGTATCAAAGATTGTTGGACGCATCAAAGACACCTTTGTACCCTTCGTGCGTTAAATACACAAAATTGACTGCTGTACTTAATTTGTTCAACTTAAAGGGGAAATATGGAGTTGGTGACAAGTGTTTCACGTCATTTCTAGAGCTGATACATGATATGCTTCCTGATGAGAATGGTCTTCCTACATCCACCTACGAGGCAAAGAAATGGATGTGTCCAATGGGAGTTGAATATAAAAAGATTCATGCTTGCCCAAATAACTGTGTGCTTTATAGGGGTGAATACGAACATCTAGACAAGTGTCCTAAATGTTTGTTGTCCCGGTACAAGGACAAGGATGAGGATTCCTCCTTTCAGAAAAAAAATCGTCCAGTGAAATTATTGTGGTACTTGCCGATAATTCCTAGATTCAAACGGTTGTTTGCCAACCCAAAAGATGCGAAGAACTTACGATGGCACGCGGATGGTAGAAAAATGATGAAAAATTAAGACATCCTGCAGACGGACCTCAGTGGAGAAATATCAACAGAAAATTCAAACATCATTTTGGGGATGAGGATAGGAATCTGAGACTTGGATTGTGTACCGATGGGATGAACCCGTATGGCACGTTGAGCAGTCAGCACAGCACTTGGCCGGTGCTACTAGTGATCTACAATTTACCGTCATGGTTGTGCATGAAACGAAAATACATTATGTTATCACTCCTAATTTCTGGTCCAAAGCAACCTGGTCATAACATTGACGTATATCTTGCACCACTGATCGACGATCTGAACTTGTTGTGGAATGAAGGGACAGTGGTATATGATGCTCATGCGAAAGAAAATTTCACACTGAAGGCGATGTTGTTCTGTACTGTTAACGACTTTCCTGCCTATGGGAACTTGTCAGGATACTCGGTGAAAGGATTCAAAGCGTGTCCGGTATGTGAGGATGACACATGTTCAGATCGTCTGAAGCACTGCGGCAAAAATGTTTATATGTGTCATCGACGGTTTCTTCCAGTAGACCATCCTTACCGTTCGAGAAAGCGAAAGCTGTTCAACAATGAGCCCGAGACTCGTGTGGCTCGTCTGCCTTTGAATTCAGAGGAAGTGTATGCAAAGGTAAAAGACATTGAAAATGTCTTTGGAAACACATCCAAGCCGCCGAAGAACATTTGGAAAAAACGTTCCATTTTTTGGGATCTACCGTATTGGCGGCATCTGCCTGTTCGACATTGTTTGGATATCATGCACATTGTGAAGAACGTCGGTGAGGCAGTGTGTGGTACTTTGCTCAACATACCCGGCAAGACGAAAGACGGATTGAAGGTGAGGAGAGATATGCAAGAGTTGCGCATACGGAAAGAACTACACCCAATAGAGGATGAGAAGCGAACATATCTACCTCCTGCGTGTTATACCCTCTCTAAGAGTGAAAAATTAAGTTTTTGCAAGTGTTTGCACACATTGAAGGTACCATCTGGGTACTCTTCAAACTGGAAGAACCTAGTTTCTATGAAGGATTTGAAACTGTTAGGCATGAAATCTCATGATTATCATGTGTTAATGTTGCATCTTCTTCCAGTTGCAATACGAGGGATATTACCAGAAAATGTCAGAAATGCTCTAACTCGATTATGTTTCTTCTTCAACGCTGTCTGCTGCAAGGCAATTGACTCAGACACCCTCGATGATCTGCAACATGAAATTGTTGTGACAATATGCCAGCTTGAGATTTATTTCCCACCATCTTTCTTCGACATAATGGTGCATTTAGTAGTGCATATTGTCCGAGAGATCAAATATTGTGGTCCGGTTACTTACGTTACATGTATCCTTTCGAACGATATATGGGGATTCTGAAGGGTAGAATGAAAAACAGATATAGACCGGAAGGCAGTATCATCGAAGCAACAGTGACTGAGGAAGTCACAGAATTCGTAACAAGTTATTTGAACGATGCAGAGTCAATTGGTATTCCCAAACCACGTCACCATGGTAGATTTGAGGGTAAAGGAGTTATTGGCAAAAAGGTTGTTCGTATCTCTCGTGATCTTATTAATCAGGCACATTTGTTTGTACTACAACACCTTGAGGTTGTTGAACCCTACTTCGATATTCACATTGCTGAGTTGAGTCGACAAAACCCTACCAAAAACCGTATCTGGCTTAAAAAAGAACAAAATCGAGTATTCGTCCAATGGTTTAAGGAATATGTGTTTGAGCAAGCTTCATTGAACCCCGAAGATGTCAGTGAAGAAATCAGATGTCTAGCTGTTGGTTCTGGAACAGATGTTGTATCGTTTGAAGGGTATGACATTAATGGATGACTGCACGCCAAGATGCTAAATCAATACATCAGAACAGTGGGGTAAAAATTGAAGCATCGGTGACTGAATATGGTCTAGGTAACCAGGTTCAACCAATGAGCAGTAGTAGTTGGTATTATGGTGTGATAGAGGACATATGGGAACTAAACTATCACATTGATTCGTTTCTATTGTTCCGCTGCAATTGGGTGGACAACCGACATGGACTCCAAAATGATAAAGGACTTATTTTGGTTGATCTTTCACGTGTTACAACTAATAAGGAAGATCAGTTTGTGTTGGGTAAAGACTGTGACCAGGTGTTTTATGTTGAAGACCCAAAAGCTAGTAGATGGCATGTTGTTCTTCCAGGGAGAAGACCGGTTTTGTTTGAGGATGAAAACAACGACGATGATGATAATGAGATGATAGATGAAACTGTATCGTTGCATACAGGGTTGCATGATTCAACTGATGATTTACAAAATGATGATGTTCAGACCATCTACGCTCGATCAGACCATAATGAGGGGGTTTGGGTAGAAAACAGATCATGATATATGTTACTATGTCTAGGTAACACCATTGGTTGAAATTACATTATATAATTCGTATTATTGTTGTTACAATGTTATCAGAATTAATTTATGTTTATTTTTGCAATTATACATCGTTCCATGAATATTGATCTAATGTGTGTGTGTTTTTTCCTCAGTGGATGATGATCCTATTGATGATCCTATAGGACAGCTGCTCCTGACTGGGGATAGTAGACCGGCAAAACGCACCACACGAGGTGGTAAAAAGAAATCAAAGAAAGCAGACGTAGAGACCACCCCACAGCAGACCGAGACAGCAGGGCCTTCACAGGAAGGACAAGAGATACAAGTTGCTCCTCCGCCTCTCAAGAAACCCAAAAAACGAGGGGCAACCCGTGGGCTGAAAGCAAATAGAGGCCCCCCGACAAAGCCTTTGGAGTTCAATGAGTTTAATCAGCCCACGGGTACTTGAAAAAATGATTTCACTGCTCTCTAGCCAGGCATTTGGTGAGTACATATTTCAATATAAACCACAATTGGAAGCAAGTGCCTCAGGTGTTGAAGGAGTAGATATTTGAACGTCTCAAGGTATTTGTTACACTTAATAGTTTGTTTTAAGATTTATATAGTTACTTTTTTACACTAATCCATTTTTTTTGTGCATATATGACCGATTCTGGAAGAGTTAAGCTCCCAGATCACCCAGGGCACTTGGCAGCCCGTTAGGCAGGATGATCCACTTTCCCGCGCTCTCGGGAAGAAGGATCATCCAGGTCGTGCAGTAGGCTTTGGTGGTCATGTCGGTATACGCCAAGCCTTCGGTAATCCTGGGTCGAGACACTGTGCTGGAGGGAGCATTACATATGAGGAGCACTTACGCCAGAATGCGGAGCTCGAGCAGCGACTACGAAATGAATTTCAGCAGTCAATCGCTCAAGCTATGGAGATGATGCGTTCTGAGAGGATGAGTCAGGAGGTTTCTAGACCGCCAGATCAAGCACAAGCATCAGAGCCCGCAGCAGTGCCTCCCAGTAGTGTTCACTCCGTTAACCCATTTCCATATTCATCTCTCAAGGTTAGAACAACATGTTAACTACAAATACAAAAAAAAACAAATTATACACTTGTTTATGTGAATCTAAAATCTTTAATTTTGAAAATTTAGCAACCAATTGACTGCACATTGTTCCAAGTGATTGGCGTGGATGAAGTCGAAGTAGGGTGGGGAAAACTTTTCAAGTCTTGTGCTGGAGACACCGTGAGGAATACAGCGCTCCGAGAGTACCATGCCCGGGTGCTTGTTGAAGGTTACGCGCCTGCTTACGCGGATTGTCAGATACCGGTGCCCAGTGCAGACATATCCACCCTTCGTCAAGCTGAATCCAATGCAGTACAGTGGCCCTGTAGATTGATTAGGCTTGGGGAGCAGCAGGTAACCCCATGAAAAAACTTATTCTTTAACATATCCTAGAGTAGAAACATATACTTATTAAATTAATATATTAGGAACACATTCAATCAAATTCTGATAAGGCAAAAGGAAAGAGAGTTGTTGTTGCACCAGCTAATCCTTCGATGGCATCCGCGACTAGAGTTGTGATGAGATCGAATTTGCTACAACCGGCGGTTCTGAATGCCTTACCCCCCATGCTGAAACTGTTGCACTCCACACTATTGATGACGCCGCCAGGAAGAGATTCGGTTACAATGGAACCAAGACCGGATCTTTTTTACTATACAGGCGCTCAGAGTTTTGAAATCTATCTTACTGATTTTGTGGAGTTGTTCAAGAAGGATTGGTTGAGTGCGTCGATTCTCAAATCGGCTTGCATGTGAGTAATTAGCATACCTTGTACACATTTTACTCTGTATATTTGAAAATTAAATTCATAATATTGGTTTCTTTATATTGTGCAGGTTTGTTGATGACAAGGCGGTCCAAGTACATGAGAATAGTAGTTTCGGGTTCTTATGCCCTGACTACTGTTTAGAAGCTAATATGGGATCTGACCCCCAAGCTTTGGTCCAGTACTTGTCGACTGTGATACATTCGTGTGCACTTGCTGATAAATCTTACATAATGCTGCCTCTTCATCAAGGGTAAGAATTTTATCTAATGTTAAGTTAGTTTAAAAATTATGATATTTTTATTATGTAATTGATTGAATTAAGTTCTGCTTGTATTGTAATCTATGAACAGCTGACACTGGTCTTTGCTCGTTCTATGTATAAAAAGCCCAAGAGTCCTGCAGCTTGACTCAGCATCCCACTTATATATAACATGTTGATGAGGTGATGAATTTACTTAACTTGATTAATTATCAATTTTTAGTTATTTCTTAATCATCCGGTTGATAACTTTTACTTTATCTGTGCGTGTGAATTCTAGTGCCTTTGTATCTGTAATGACGCAAGTCCGAGGAGAGAGATTTAAGAAGATTCCGTGGAATGTAGTCCAGGTATTTTTGTAGTCCTTAATCAAATTTTGTAATATGTTCATTAGTTTTAAAATAGGAACAGTATTATAATTTATGTGTTAAATCGATTTTGAATATGTACGTATATACATGTGCAGTGTCCACAGCAGCCGGGAGGTTCGGAATGTGGCTACTATGTCATTCAGTTTATGAGTGACTTGATAGCGGGACCGAGACTCTTGCCAGAGAAGTCTCTAGACCTGGTAAGTAGCATTCTCGAAATATTTTGGTTTTGTAGATAATTTTTAACATTGATTCTTAAACTCAAAGTATTATTAGCAACTAATCATATTTCTTTTTGTGTTAATTCCAAGGCTTTTGAAGAGCTGGTAGACGGTTACAACGAAGGACATATAACCGAGGTGCTCAAAGAATGGGCAGAATTCATGAGCATTAATGTAGGTTGCTTCTAGGGTTTGGTAGGATTGAGTAGGATGATTTTGAAATTCTCATGAAACAATTGTCGTTTCTGTAAAGATTTTGTTGATGTTTGATTAATTTGCTCAAATTTGTAAATGTAAGTGGATTATTGCCCGTAGATAGGTTTGGTGGCTATTTAAATGGTGAAATGGTTGATCTAATGCCCCACTCTGGTGGCATTGTTAATTGCTATATCTTAACAGGTTTGATTGATTTTGGGTGTGTGTGGTAGAATTGTAGGGTGGAATGGAAAAAACAAAAAAAAAATAACCTATTGCAGCGGTTCTTAGTAAAAACCGCTGCGATAGGTTGTTTTTTTTTTTAAAAAAAAAGGTCTACTGCAGCGGTTCTTAGTAAGAACCGCTGCGTTAGGTGGTTCACCTACCGCAGTGGCACCCATCGCAACGGTTTTCAACCGCTGCCATAGGTACCAAACAACCGCTGCGGTAGGGTCTTTTTCTACTAGTGGCCTTGTCACAATAATAGCATTTTCTGTCTCCTGATCGTGAAGTAGATCTCCCCCTAGACGCACCTCCTCTTTTGATTTCGACCACGTCCTTCAGTAGCAGCCAAGGCTTGGTCACCATCCGTGGAGTTTTTCTTATTAAG
>CM041776.1:216271277-216626994 GCA_023374045.1 Limonium bicolor | reverse complement strand
ACACTTGGAAAGTGGCAAAGCTTGCAAAGCTCTTCGACCGAGAGTTTGTACGACACCATGGGGTACCAAAGACTATCGTGTCTGATAGGGATACCAGATTCCTCTCGAGGTACTGGAGAACTACATGGGAAGCGCTTGGTACTGAGCTGAAGCTGAGTACAGCGTTCCACCCTCAGACAGATGGTCAGAGTGAGCGCACCATCCAGGCGCTAGAGGATATGTTACGTGCATGTGCACTTGACTTTCAGACCAGCTGGATTGATAAGTTACATCTGATCGAGTTTAGCTACAACAACAGTTACCATGCAACGATCAAGATGTCTCCCTTCCAGGTTTTGTACGGTAGACCATGCCGCACGCCTTTATGCTAGGATGAGTCGAGTGAGACGGTCATTATAGGACCTGAGTATCTGGAGCAAGTACAAGCAGAAGTACGCTAGATCCGAACTAACATAAAGGTAGCTCAGGACAGGTAGAAATCATATATGGATGTGCAACGACGTGACCAGGAGTTCACCGTGGGCGACCAGGTGTTTCTTAGTTTCCCCCATGAAGGGTGTTTTCGTTTTGACCAAAAAGTCAAGTTGAGCCCGAAATATGTGGGGCCTTATGTCGTGACGGAGCGGATAGGCCGGTATCTTACAGGCTAGATTTACCTGCTGAGCTAGGCAAGGTTCATGATGCATTTCATGTGTCTCAGTTGAAGAAGTACATGTCTCATCCGTCTCATGTACTTCATCGGTATGACTCCCGTACGGATTCTGGACACTAAGACTCGAGACACTCGCCATAAGTCTGTAAGACTGGTGAAGTCCTCTGGTCTAACCAAGAAGTCGAGGAGGCCACTTGGGAGCTGGAAGATAAATGAGGGCGAAGTACCGTCGTTTTTTTACTCCTTAGTATTTGTATGTATAGGGTACGGGGCGTACCCCTATTTTAAGGGGGGTAAGAGCCATTTCAGCTATGTATGTACACATGTACTATGTTGTTATGTTATACCTTAGAGTCTAAGTGATGTTATGTTACCGGGGACCTTGAGTCCAAGTTATGTAAAGTATGTTTGTTATGAAAGTGTTTTTATATAAGTAATCCCCGTGATTCTAATACTAAAGATGCGTAGTGTGAACTTTGGGGACAAAGTTCTTTTAAGGGGGGTAGATTGAAATACCCCAAACCCTTGTACGATGTTTAAATATTAAATTATGGTATATTAAGGTTAAAAAGTGCCTTAGAAACATTAGTGAACAATTTAAACCATAGAAAACACAACAAGTACCATAAAGGCAATTAGAGCAAAAATATGCTCTAAGCTTGGGACAACCTTGGTTAAGACTCTAAGAGCCTACAAGACCTTATTTACATGTTAATGAACATGTTAAATCAATTACTAAATAAACCAAGCTTGAAAACAAGTTAAAACACAAAATGTGCTTTAAGGAGTCTTAAAGCACATTTTTGAAAAATTGTCTTGGAAATGGGTTTTGAGTGGCTAAATGTCCATCATTACTCTTTAATAAACATGTGTACTACTTAGTATCACATTCGGAAGTCTAAATCAAGGGAAAATCAAAAAATTTCACAATTATGTGCATTAATTTGTGAATAGTGCTCAAATAGTGCTAGTTTAAGACATAAGTCAACATAAGTCAATTAATTGGTCAACAAAGACCATAAAATCCCATTTGACTAAGGGGTCGGTTTTTAAGTGTGAATCACCACACTTAGCTAGTTAAATAAAGAAAGAAGATTGATAAAGCAAAAAAGAACTATTTACTTTATGTTTAATATCTTACAAAGTAAGCCTCTCTCTTCATTCTCTTCTTCTTTTCTCATTTCCCACCATCTTCTTCATTCTCTCCCAGCTCCAAATTGGTTTTGCTACAGCACCACACACTTCTCCATCTTCCATTGCTTATATCTCCTAGCTCCATGCTCCAAAATTAATTCCAAGACCACCATTCTCTTAGTTTGGTCAAGCTCTACAACTTATCTTTTCAAATCTCCAAAAATACCATTTCAGTGCCAATAGGAATCACCATGGAAGGAGCTTGAACTCATCTTTTTACACCTCATTGTGCTCCTTTGCTTCAAGGTAAGGAAAACCAAAGAAAATCTACATTTCCTCTTGTTTTTGTTAGTGACCGAAAATCACCTCTTCATGGTGTTTTTGCTTTTGCCCATTCTTAGCTTCATTCCAAACTTCAAAGGACTGGGTGGAGTCCTCTCTTGCTACTTAATCCAATTCCCATTCAATTCCAAGGTAAACATTTATTTATGTGTTTTAAGACATTATATAACCTAAGGTTTATTAATGAGTATAAGCGTGAAGCTTAATGCTCATTATCTTTACTGTGTATTGATTAGAAGATTGACAGTGACCAAAAACCTCCTTACCGATTTTTAATTAAGAAGAACAAGGAAAAACAAGTGAGGAAGTTTTGAAGGAAAAAAGGTAAATGAACTACTTTAATGAAGCCTTATGTGTCTTAAGAAATTGAGCTTTAAATGCTTAATAAACTACCTAAGGAGCCATGGTAATGAGCTAGAAAACTATCCTCAAAGAGGTTATTAAAGGCATATGTGTTGTTGTATGTATTTGCAGGTCAAAGGCAAATATTATGTGGGAAATTCAGTGTTTAAGGTTTATGCAATTTAAGGGCCTAAGAGCCATGTTATTTAAGGCCTAAGTGCCAAGCAATTTAAATTATGCACTATATTGAGTTGTAGTGTAGTTAAGTTTAGTTGTGTGTAAAGAACATTCTTGTGTGGATAAATGTTCTTGAGTGTCTAAAGGTGAAAAACCTTGTGTTTTGGTGTAAGAAGATGCTAACAAATTATGTCAAAATTGGAGTAGAAAACAAGAAGTTTAGGTGTTCAAATGAAGTTTAGTGACCTAGGTTTGTACTAGGAATTGTTAAGGTCTAAACTTGTGAAAGAATAGGAATTAAGGTGTTCTTAGGTGTTAAAAAAGGTATATGCATTGTCTTGGAGGATTTAGTGATCATTGGGTGATAATGATACATCAAGGTCATGGTGGGAAAGTAGTTAAGTCTAGAGAAATTTGGTGAGCAAGGGAAGAATTATGTTTATGGAAGTTTATGTGTGAATTTGAGGAAAAATAGAAAGAGCTTGTGTAATGGAGGTGCTGGGCAGAGATAATGCTTACGGAGTAGTGGTAGTGAAGATGAGGTAACATTTTGGTTAGTTGGTGTTGTAGGCATGAAACTACCACTTAGAAACTTAAGGATAAATATTACAAGTGTTAAGGAGTTTTGTGAGAAAATTGAGTAACAAGTTGGAAAAAGGAATTAGACAAGTTTGAGGTGTATTTTAGCATTAGAATATACCTATGATCATATAGGAAGCTTGGGTAAACAATTGATAAGTCGGGAATTTATCTATGTCTATGGGGTTTATTTGTGTTTAATTCATCATTATCTGCTAATAAATTCCCGTCTTATGGTTAGTTTTATGTTTTTATTTGCAATTGTCTTCTATGATGGGTTTACGTGTTATTTCAGGCGAAAATCTCAAGAAAACGCATTCCGATCATTGTGATGTTTTATTTTGGACGGTCGAACATGTTGAACAGAGTGAAGACTTGCATGATTTCTCAAATTTAGGATGGGTTCGGGACCTTGCACATACCCTAAGTCCCGGACCATCCATTGGAGTTATTCTCGAACTGTTTTGGAGACTGGTCCGGGACTTGTTACATAACTTAAGTCCCGGACCAACCTAAGGTAAACTCTCGGCCTATTTTCAATGACCGGTTCGGGACTTGATACACATTTTAAGTCCCGGACCATACCTGAAGACAGACTCTCGGCGTATTTCAGAGACTGGTCCGGGACTTCATACTTGGACCAAGTCCCGGACCAATTAGATAGAACGCGGCCTGATAGTGCGTGGAAGAAGAGAATTAAAGATAGATTTTTGTTTGTTATAAAAGGGGAGTCTGGCCAACGTGAGAAGATATACTGGATACACCACAGAGCCTAGTTTTACTTAGAAGAGAGAGAGAGAGAGAGAAAGGTTGAATCTTGGGTAGATCTTGGAGGCTATCAGAGAGAAGGCTGAAGGAAGAACAGAGAATCCACGACGGCTACTGACATTAGAGTTTCCTCTTGTTCTTGCTTCTCTGAGTCTTTACTATTAACTTTGTATATTGTCATTATGAACATGTCTGAGTAGTCTCCTTTAATTCCAGTTTGCTATGTATCCCTAGATTGATTATTCCTGTACCTATGTGATTCTTGGCAATTCTATTGAATAAAGTTATTTTTCCTTGCTTAATTTCTTTAATCGTTATAATTTGGCCAGTTATAAAGATTAGTATTTTGTTAGCTTATATGTGATGACTACTGCTTTCAATTGATTACAGGAAAATAACCGGTTAGTTTAGACGGCAATTCCTCTAAATTGCTAATTGTCCGATAATCTAGATTGCTCTTAAGGCGGTTAGTAAACAGTGGGTTCGTAACGAGAGTTAGAATTCGGTCTTTGCTAACTAGAATTTGCTGAGCGGGAGACCGGAGGGAGATTATCTTTGTTCTAGGGTTTTATTCAGAATTGTCTCAGGATTCACTTGGGGAAAGGAATTATAGATTTAGGGGGCAGTAGTAAACTGGGATTTCTCTCCCAAATCAGCTTCGTAACAATCATTTTCTTGCTTTTTACTGTTTTTTCAATCAGTTTACAGTTTTATTTATAATCAAATCAAAACCCCCAATTTCCTGTTTTAATTTGTTATTTAGTCTTTTCATTCTTTTCCCGTTTAGTAAAGATTTAAACTAGACATCGCCTCCTCTGGTTCGATACTTAGGGAATACTCTCTATAAAACTTGCTAGAATTGACCGGTACACTTGCTGTTAGGTTTTATCCCAACAAGTTTTTGGCGCCGTTGCCGGGGAGGCACGGTTATTTAGTTTAGTCTTTATCTTTATTTTCTGTTATTTTATTTGTGTGTTTCTTGTTTTAGTTGATTTTATCTTATTAGTTTATCGGTTTGCTTAACGTGTGATTTTGTTTTGTCCTATTCGGGTGAATTTGATCCGTTCAAGTAGGATAGTCTTTTTAATTTTCTTTCGTCTGTTTTGATTTCAATTAGTATAATTATTAGGTCATTGTTTATTGTTTAGCAGTAATCAGCGTGATTTGTTTATGCATGCCGATCGGCATTTCTTTTCAGTTACGATTGTTCTGTGTTTTTGATTTTGTTTAGCATAGTTATTAGTTTAGGATAGTTTTATCGATTCAGTGATTTTATTTTATCTTAATCTGTTCTAATTTCTAGTTTGATTTTGTTTTAGAAATTCTTTTCCAGATTTTATTCTTGATTTTATTTCTTTGAATATTCTGTGTTTAGTAATTAGGATTTTTATCTGCATATTTTGTGAGTTCGATTCTTTTTATCTTTCTCTGATTTTTGTTGTTTTAATTTAATTGCTACTGTTCTTTTAATTTACGCAATTTTAGCTTTAGTTTACTAACTCTCGGTTTATGGTTAAAACCCGCTCTGCAGGAGAACCGGAGTTCGAACTCAATCTTGAGATCGCGAGGTTTGCAAGACAGCTTCGAAGGGACTTGAATCTGGATCCACCAGTTGAGGAGAGGGTGCTCGAACCACCTGTTGACGAAGAGGTTCTGGAAGTTCAACCAGCAGTTAGCATGGCAACAACGAGAGGCCGATGAGGGATTACACCCGTCCAAGTGTTGAGGGGTTGGTGTCGCCGATAGTGATTCCGGCATTGCCAGAGGGAGTGCAGTGGTTGTTCAAGACCCACTACGTGACCATGGTGATGAATGCACCTCAGTTCAGTGGGACGGTCACTGAAGACCCGAATATCCACCTCACTACATTCCTGAGATTGGTAGGAGCGTGTTCGACACCAGCTTCGCAGGAGGTTGCTCGGCTCACTCTGTTTCCATTCTCCCTAAGGGATAGAGCAGCTGAATGGTTAAACTCGCTGACGCCTGACAGTATCACTACTTGGAAGAGCTGGCTAATGCATTTCTGGCGAAGTATTTTCCACCCTCCCGGATGCTGACCATGAGAGGAGAAATCACCAACTTCAAACAGTTTGCCGGTGAGACGTTATCTGAAGCTTGGGAGCATTTTAAGGGGATAGTAAGGAAGGTACCGCATCACGGACTAGGTGAAGAGGTTGTACTGCAGTCATTTTATAAGGATTTGGACCCTTCTAGCCGTTGGTGGTCGATACATGTGCTGGAGGAAGTTTGATGGAGCTGCCCATTACACGAATTAAAGAGCTGTTAGAGACTATCACCACAACAGCTAATCAGTGGGGAGGTACTAGAGCCGGAGAAGCTGCACCGAAGAAACCTGCTGGAGTTTATGAAGTAGATTCGAATACTTTTCTGGCTGCCAAGATAGAAGCGATGTCAAAGCAGTTTGAGCGTATGTGAGCAGTGATGAATCCGCAGTCAAACGCAGTAGCTGCTCCTGAAGTTTATCCACCTTGCGAATACTGTGGTAGAGCTTCTAACATGTGCCAGTGTACTCCACCACAAGAAGAGGCAGCGAATTATGTTGGTAACAGACCGGGTAATTATTTTGGGAATCAAGGCAATCCGGGTTACCACGCTCAGCAGCAGAATCGTTACCAAGCTGGTGGTAACAACAATTTCAATCAGAGATCCCAACAGTAGTACAATTCCTCCTATCTGAAGCAGCCACTGCAGAATCAGCAAGCACAAAATTCGGGTGCTGGAGCGTCTTCTAGTATGGATGAAGTTCTGGCTAGAATGAATGATTTCATCACAGTCAACACGAAGAAGTTCAATGAGCTGGAAGCCTTCAATCAGGAGCAGAGAACATTCAATAATGATCAGAGGACGTTCAATAGAAATATCGAGACTCAGCTTTCTCAGATATCTCAGCAGTTAGCTCAGCGTCCTTTGGGTTCCTTGCCTAGTCAGTCAGAGCAGAATCCGAGAGAGCATGCTAAGGCAATCACGTTGAGTAGTGGTACACAGCTTGACCCGGTGGTCCCTGAAGTTGAGGTCCCTCTTCCCAATGTTGAGCAGAATGAAGAGACTGCACCAGCAGGTTCTCAGGAGGAACCAGCTGAAGAGGAGGTGACGATTAGCAAGGTTCCTAAGACTTCCACACCTTCACGACGCGCAGTTGCTGAAGCACCAGTTCCTTTTCCAAACCGGTTGAAGAAGAGAGACTTGGATGAGCAGTTTGGTAAGTTTTTGACTATCTTTAAGAAACTGACCATTAACATTCCTTTTTCTGAAGCTTTGAAGCAGATGCCGATATATGTGATTTATGAAGGACATCCTGTCCAACAGACGGTCTTTAGTGGAAAAGGATATTGTGCAGCTTACTGAGAGTGTTTCAGCTGTGCTTTCGAAGAAGCTTCCACCTAAGCTTGATGATCCAGGTACTCCAGTCATACCTTGCGCGATAGGTAATGTGAATTGTGGTAAGGGTTTATGTGATTTAGGTGCAAGTATTAATTTGATGCCCTTATCTATGTATTTAAAGCTTAGTTTAGGAGAATGTGAGCCTACACGAATTACTTTGCAATTAGCTGATAGGTCAATTATCCTACCTAGAGGTGTGGTCAGAGATTTAATTGTTTCGATTGGTACTTTTGCTTTCCCTGTTGATTTTGTTATTTTAGACATGGAGGAAGACAAGGTAGTACCGCTTATTTTAGGTCGACCATTCATGCGTACAGCAAGGACCCTCATTGATGTTGAAGGACGGAAGATTATTGCGGTTACATGATGAGCAGCTTGTATTCGATATGACCAAGGCTGCTACTCACCCTTCTGATGTTCATGCTTGTTTCAGTTTAGATTGTATTGACACTTTGATGCAGGACTATTCTTACAGCCCCACGGAGCTTGATGCGTTGGAGAAGTGTTTGGTAGATTCCATAGAAACCACTCATGATGATTCTGAGGTTTCTGCTACAGGGTTTTAGCTTTCTGCTGGAAGGCCATATAGGAAGAACCACAGAATCGAGGAGGAACCGCTGGACCTAGTTCCAAAGACATTAGCTCCTTCTGTGGAATCACCACCTTCTCTTGAACTTAAACCTCTTCCTAGTCACCTTAAATATGCTTTCTTGATTCCTCCTAGTGATTTACCTGTTATTATTTCTAATGCTTTAACTGATGAACAGGAGGGAGCTTTGTTGCAGATTTTGAGGAGGAACAAAGAGGCGCTAGGATGGTCCATTGCTGATATCAAAGGCATTGCTCCTACATTCTACACCCCCGCATTTATCTTGAGGAGGATTACAAGCCATTGAGACAGCCCCAGCGGAGACTGAACCCGCACATGAAAGAGGTAGTCAAGAAGGAGGTTATCAAGCTATTGGATGCAGGTATAATCTATTCAATCTCTGACAGCGAATGGGTAAGTCCTACACAGGTAGTACCCAAGAAAGGGGGCTTAACTGTAGTTCCTAATGATAAAGGTGAATTAATTCCTCAGCGTACTATTACTGGGCATAGAGTTTGCATTGATTATAGGAAGTTAAATGCCGCCACTAGGAAAGACCATTTCCCCCCTTCCCTTTATTGACCAGATGCTAGAGAGGCTTGCAGGACAAGAATATTACTGTTTCTTAGATGGTTACTCTGGTTATTTTCAAATTCCAATTGCTAAGGAAGACCAAGAGAAAACCACTTTTACATGTCCGTATGGTACTTATGCTTATTGTCGCATGCCTTTTGGATTATGTAATGCACCAGACACTTTTCAACGGTGCATGACTGTTATCTTTGCTGATTTTATTGAAAAGTGCATCGAAGTCTTTATGGATGATTTTTCTATTTTTGGACCAACTTTTGATGCATGTTTGAGAGACTTGGATTTAATCTTAGCTAGATGCAGGGAAACTAATTTGGTGCTCAATTGGGAGAAGTGCCACTTCATGGTGCAGGAAGGCATCATGCTCGGACACAAGATTTCTAAGAAGGGGATCGAGGTGGACAAGGCCAAGGTTGAAGTCATCGAGCAGCTGCCACCACCATCATCGGTAAAGGATGTCCGAAGTTTTCTCGGTCACGCAGGTTTTTATAGGCGTTTTGTTAAGGATTTTTCTAAGATCTCTAAGCCTCATTGTGATTTATTACTTAAGGATGCTAAATTTGAGTTTACAAAAGAGTGCTTAGATGCGTTTAATTTGCTTAAAGCTAAATTGGTTTCTGCACCTATTATTGTTGCTCCTGATTGGTCGTTGCCTTTTGAGATTATGTGTGATACGAGTGACTACGCGTTGGGAGCAGCTTTGGGTCAGAGGCATGACAAGGTATTGAGGATAGTCTACTACGCGAGTAAGACTATGAATGAGGCGCAGAAGAACTACGCCACAACGGAGAAGGAGCTGCTGGCGATTGTCTTTGCTTGTGATAAGTTTCGTCCATACATCATTGGCAGCAAAGTCATCGTGCACACCGACCATTCCGCTCTCAGGTATCTCTTTGGGAAGATTGATGCTAAACCTCGTTTGATTAGATGGATTTTACTCTTACGGGAATTCGATATTGAGATTAGAGACAAACCTGGAGCGCAGAACGGAGTGGCGGATCACTTATCCCGTATGGAAGGTCCAGATGATGACAGGCCAATCAATGAATATTTTCCTGATGAGTATGTCTTCATGATCTGTCATTCCACGGACCCTTGGTATGCTGATATTGCGAACTACCTAGCCAAGGGCATCGTTCCTCCAGAGTTGTCATATCAGCAGAAGAAGAAGTTCTTCTCCATGGTCAAGCATTACCTTTGGACGATCCGTTTCTGTTCAAGGTTTGTGCAGATGGTATGATTCGTCGTTGTTTATCTGAAAATGAAGATAGAGATATCCTATCACACTGTCATTCTAGAGAAGCAGGGGGTCATTTTGGTCCAGCTAGGACAACCGCGAAAGTTGTGGAGGCTGGCTTCTTTTGGAAGAACTTGAACAAGGACTGTTATCAATTCGTTTCTACTTGTGATCAATGCCAGAGACAGGGGAATTTGTCTAGACGTCATGAGATGCCACTGAATTCGATCTTGGAGGTTGAGCCATTCGATCTTTGGGGTATTGATTTCATGGGACCGTTCCCATCCTCTCAAGTAACCTCTACATCTTGGTCGCGGTAGATTATGTCGCCAAGTGGCTGAAGCGATAGCAGCACCTACCAATGATGCGAGAGTGGTGCTCAAGTTTTTAAAGAGGAATATCTTTACCCGTTTCGGTGTCCCACGAGCGATCATCAGTGACGGGGGTACGCACTTCTACAACAAGCAGTTTGAGGCTCTTCTGCAGAAGTATGGTGTACAACATAAGGTTTCTCTACCATATCATCCACAGACGAACGGGCAAGCTGAGATCACCAACAGGGAACTAAAGTGGATCCTCTAGAAATCTGTCACATCCTCGAGGAGCGACTGGTCCCTTAAGTTAGACGACGCCTTGTGGGCATACCGCACTGCCTTTAAGACACTTTAGGTATGTCCCCATACAAGTTGGTTTTTGGCAAGGCGTGTCACTTGCCCGTGGAGCTGGAGCACAAGTCTTTTTGGGCGATTAAGGCATTGAACTTCGATCTAATAAAGGCTGGTGAGAAGCGTAAGTTGCAGCTATGTGATCTGGAGGAGTTTAGAGAAGAAGCCTATGAAAACTCCAGATCTATAAGGAGAAGACGAAGAGATGGCATGATAAGCTGTTGGTCAAGCGTGAGTTTCAAGTTGGGGATAAGGTTCTTCTATTCAACTCCCGCTTGAAGTTATTTCCAGGGAAGTTGAAGTCTCGTTGGTCTGGACCATTCAAAGTGACGAGTATCTCGCCTTATGGAGCTATCAGTTTAAGCAATGCGAAAGAGGAGACATTCAAAGTCAACGGATCTCAGCTGAAGCATTATCTCAGTGGTGACATCGCCGAAGTCCATTTGGTGATCACGGTGCATGATCCTCCATACTGATCTTACAATTGCACGGTCTAGCCAAAGACCAAAAAGACGGGCAACTCATTGGGAGGCAACCCAATCTTTTTCCCTTTATATTCTTGTTTTTAGTTTTTTATTTTTGTTTTGCTTGTTATAATTCTTTTGTTAGTGCTTTTCTTTGTTGGTTTTGTTTTAGTGTAGGTTTGGTGAAGGAAGAGGAACAGAGTACTGGGAAGCATACTTTCGGTGGATTCAAAGGGGGTGGTCCGGGACATTGTCCATAACTTAAGACCCGGACCGACCAAAGAGCAGACTTACGGCGTAATTCAATGGGGTGGTCCGGACCTGTATAGGACTTAAGTCCCGGACCAGAGGAGCGGCCGATTCTCGACAGGAAAAATACACGTGGGCCGGGACTTTACCCATACCCTAAGTCCCGGACCCAGGGCTACAAGGAATCTCGGCTATTTTTAATACTACGGTTCGGGACCTCCTACGCAGACTAGGACCCGGACCAGTTGCCCTGCAGAAACAAATAACTATCCTCGACGCGTCTTCTTCAATCCCAATCCCCAATTTGCCAATCTGAACCCTAGCCCCATGTCTCCCGTCGCTTTCCAATTGCACCATTACCACCACTTCCCTCGCCGCATCACAGCCACCACCACCCAGTTTCGCCGCCTCCCTCACAACCACCACCACCCACGGCTGCCTCAGACCCGACAACCCCACATCTCCAACCCACCATCGCACTACCTGCTGCCCGTCCCCACCGCTGCACCCGACACCCCTCTGCCCTCCCTTTCGCCGCACGCCTCCACCCTGCTCCACATCGTCACCACCACTCTAACTTCCCCACCCAATCGCACCACACGCCACACTTCCAGCACAACTCCACCACCTCCAAATCGTATAACCCGACATCTACTACCCCCTAGTCCAGTCACACCACCCACCCACAGTTCTCAATTTCCAGAATTCTAAATGGCACCAAAGAGAGCTTGTCGTTCCACCACCGCCGGCGCTTCTTCATCCACCGCCTGCCGCTCCTCCATCACCCGACGCTGCTCCCATCCGGGTCCGGGAGACGGTTGAGTCAGAATTTATCAGTGAAGCCGCTGCAAATTGGTACCGGGCACGCGAAAGAAAAATCATACCCGAAAGGTCAGTTTGTCCGACCTTAATTGCTGAATTTGATCTGGAAACACTCTTTATGCACGTAGATGGTTATGTCTGCTGAATAGAGGTGGGAGATTCTATCCGAGATTGGTGAAATTGTTTTATGCTAATGCGACTGTGAATGAGGCTAGGGATGCTATTAATTCTGTGGTTAAAGGGGTGGATATTTCTGTGACTGCTACAAGCATTAGGCACTCTTTGGGATTACCTATAGCTGTTCGGGTCCCAACTGCGGAGAATAGGGCAAATATGGCGTTGTTAGAATGACAGGCAAAGGAGCATTATATCAATCTGATTCTCAATGATCCGGAGGTTCAGAACCGACACGGAGGAATAACCGGGACAAGCAGGTTGTCACGGGGATAAGTTGCCGACAACGAGAGAGCGTCTGATTTTAGGGGTGCTGATGTATAATGTTTGTCCCCAGGAGTGCGCTGATCTGAATATGTATGACTGTTGGTTGATGCGCTACATCTTGGATGACGACTATGCCCAGGCAGGGGTTCCACCCGCTATGCATCGAGTTATCTTTAACTCCATGCTCTGGGTGGTTGACACCGATCACTCCGCTTCTCTCTCATTCCCACACCTCCTACAGTCATTGTTTGCAGACACGGGGGTGGATGTGTCTGATGAGCAGCCTCATATCCTCGGTCTACTCTCGATATGACGATGATGCGATTCTTTTAGTGGGAAGATCGACGGGCAGTGGTGAAGCGTCGACGCGCTGCACGGCACCCCTAGTTGCTGAGGTTGCTGATGAGGTTGCTGATGAGGCTGTTGCTGCTGGTGGTGAGGCCCCAGACTTCCCGATGCCTGCTGGTCCGGCCCCGGGCTATGACGAGTTGCTGCATGAGTTTAGAGACTGGGGGGGGGGGACAGCCACAGCTTACTTTGACGGTTTTACGAGTCGTCTGGATGGGTATGGTGAGAGACTCTCAGCTTTAGAGACCCGTCAGACTGACTATGAGGCCAGGCGGGATGCTCAGTTTGCTGAGTCTGCGGCTCGTCAGGAGGCCCGATTCCATGCTTATGATGAGCGCTTTGCGCAGTTGGAGTCCTGGCGCCTGCCCCGTCATAGCACTTGTGTTGGTTATGCTCTCTTCTCCATCAGTCTGCCTATCCTTTATTGCTCTTTTGGTTTTTCTGCTTATTCTGTTATTTGAGTTATTTTTGATGTCTTTTTAGTTTGTTAGTTTTGTTTATTTGGATTCTATCGTTTCTTTCTAGCTGTAACTAATAACCCTAATGATTCTGCACTTTTCTCTCTATTGATACTGCACTATTACTCTGTTGTAGCGCTGTGTTTTTATATTCATCCCGGGTTGCTATTATTTTGATAAGTTTGTACACGATACAAAGGAGACTCTGCCCGATTCTTTCCTGACCTCCTTCAGCTCGATTTTATGACAACTTAACCAGGGGAGTTCTGTTCTACCTTTTTCACTTTGTTTTACCTTTGGAAGCAATGAGGGCATTGCTTGATTTAAGTGTGAGAAAGGGGGGGAGTTTGCACTTGGTTTTATTGAGTACATCAATTTGTTTATCTTCTTTGATTTTTTGACATCATCTATTTTTCTATCACTGATTTTTGATTACCCTCAACAAATTTTTCGATTAAGACTTACTTGGTTTTAATTGGTGGTAAGATGAGTCAGTTGGGAATAGCGTACAAGTAACACAGTTTTTGAAGTCGAATTTGGATTTCAAGTCAAAGACACTTGGGTTGTGCTGCTTGTATGTATAGATTTTGCTAAAGTTTATCTATTTCTTTCGGAAAAAGGTGAGACCATTTTTATGACTATTTTGTTTAGATTAACCTGGGGCTTTGGAAAGTTATGGTATGAAAGGAAAGAAAGGACAAAGGCAAGGTACTCCTCTAATCTATTCTGAACCGGAACAGGCCTCTCCCATGTGGTTATTAAGCCCTTGGAGTGCCTTATCACTCATCTACCTAAGGTCATCTGATCTGGGATAGAAGGCCCAACACCGCTACATGGATGGGGAGAAAATCTGGGGGATGAAAAAGAATAACGCTAATTCAGAAAGAAGGAAAGTACTTTCAATTTAATAAGTAATTGCAAATTCTTCTTTGATTATGAGTACATGGCAATGAAAGGTAATGTGGAATATGACATTACTTCTTTCCCTTGTCGTCCAATGGATTGTGGAAAGTAAAAGGAGAGTAAAGCCCGTGTGAACTCTGGACTAGATAGTTATGAAAATTTTCTCAAGCATTTAACAACATTCTCAATTCACTGTTTATGAAAACCTGCAGTACTAACCATTGTGTCTTTTGGTTGTTTTTCAATACTAGATTCCTTGTACACTTTTCCAAATCTGATGAATCCCGCGCTATTGAAACCCATATATCTTATTATGCAGTATTTGCTTGAGGGCAATCAAAGGTTAAGTGTGAGAAAGTTGATAAGTCGGGAATTTATCTATGTCTATGGGGTTTATTTGGTTTAATTCATCATTATCTGCTAATAAATTCCTGCCTTATGGTTAGTTTTATGTTTTTATTTGCAATTGTCTTCTATGATGGGTTTACGTGTTATTTCAGGCGAAAATCTCAAGAAACGCATTCCCGATCATTGTGATGTTATTTTGGACGGTCGAACATGTTGAACAGAGTGAAGACTTGCATGATTTCTCAATTTGGGGATGGGTCCGGGACCTTGCACATACCCTAAGTCCCGGACCATCCATTGAGTTATTCTCGAGCTGTTTTGGAGACTGGTTCGGGACTTGTTACATAACTTAAGTCCCGGACAACCAAAGGTAAAACTCTCAGCCTATTTTCAATGACCGGTCCGGACTTGATACACATTTTAAGTCCCGGACCATACCTGAAGACAGACTCTCGGCGTATTTTCAGAGACTGGTCCGGGACTTCATACTTGGACCAAGTCCCGGACTAATTAGATAGAACGCGGCCTGATAGTGCGTGGAAGAAGAGAATTAAAGATAGATTTTTGTTTGTTATAAAAGGGGAGTTTGGCCAACGTGAGAAGATATACTGATACACCACAGTGCCTAGTTTTACATAGAAGAGAGAGAGAGAGAGAGAGAGAAAGTTGGTGATCTTGGGGCAGATCTGGAGGCTATCAGAGAGAAGGCTGAAGGAAGAACAGAGAATCCACGACGACTACTAACATTAGAGTTTCCTCTTGTTCTTGCTTTCCTAGTCTTTACTATTAACCTTGTATATTGTCATTATGAACATGTCTGAGTAGTCTCCTTAATTCCGGTTTGCTATGTATCCCTAGATGATTATTCCTGTACCTTGTGATTCTTGGCAATTCGATTGAATAAAGTTATTTTTCCTTGCATAATTTCTTGAATCGTTATAATTTGGCCAGTTATAAAGATTAGTATTTGTTAGCTTATATCTGACGACTGCTGCTTTCAATTAATTACAGGAAATTAACCGGTTAGTTTAGAGACGGCAATTCCTCTAAATTGCTAATTGTCCGATAATCTAGATTGCTCTTAAGGCGGTTAGTAAACAGTGGGTTCGTAATGAGAGTTAGAATTCGGTCTTTGCTAACTAGAATTTGCTGAGCGGGAGACCGGAGGTAGATTATCTTTGTTCTAGGGTTTTATTCAGAATTGTCTCAGGATTCACTTGGGGAAAGGAATTATAGATTTAGGGTGCAGTAGTAAACCGGGATTTCTCTCCCAAATCAGCTTCGTAACAATCATTTTTCTTGCTTTTTACTGTTTTTTCAATCTGTTTACAATTTTATTTATAATCAAATCAAAACCCCCAATTTCCTGTTTTAATTTGTTATTTAGTCTTTTCATTCTTTTCCCGTTAGTAAAGATTTAAACTAGACATCGCCTCCTCTGGCGATACTTAGGGAATACTCTCTATTAAAACTTGCTAGAATTGACTGGTACACTTGCCTTAGGTTTATCCCAACAACAATGGATGAAGAGAATAGATGAAACAAGGCTTGGCAATGTCAAAATTGAAAATCGGTAGTAGTGGTCCGGGACCTAGGTCCAGGGTAAAGTCCCGGACCATGCATAAAAAGAGGCCGAGAATACATTCACTACCTTGGTCCGGGACTTAGGTCTTGTACTAAGACCCGGACCAACCCTATAAACCAGCCGAGGATTTCAACACAGACCTGGCCGGGACTTAGGGTCTGGACAAGGACCCGGACCAGAGTCTGAAATCACCCGAGAGTTAAGCCATGAATAGCTGGGACTTTAGGTAAGGACCAAGTCCGGACCACTTAAAAAAATGTGTGTTAAAGTTAGTAAATGATGTCTAATGATGGTGATTGATAAGTAATGATGTTATAAGGTTGGTTTAAGACATGTTAGGTGTGTTATAATGACAATTAAAAGGTGAAAAGTTAAAACAAAGTGTGAGAATAAAATAAGCTAGAAATGTGAAGTAATAAGCTATCAAGGTCAAGTACGGTAATTAACCGACATTACTAAATGTGTGTAGGGGAGTTGCCTACGGTGGAAACCAATCACAGCAGGACCAAGGTATGGTTTTCTTGCAGTCTGTTGCCTACCGGTTTACACCGGCTTTGTGTGTGTTTGCTTTTCTGTGTGTTTATGACCTTGTAAGACTTAAGTCATGAAATGAATTTACAGTCATTGTTATTATGGTAACGTGAGTGTACCGGTACCGTTAACCTCGGATACGTGCAAACCCGTTAGTTAACTAAACTAGGATACGTAAGAGAGCGGTACCGGTATAACGTTTCAACGTAAGGAATGTTCTAACCACGGCTATGTATGAATTATTTGTGGTTGTGTTGTTAAGCTATGTCTCATCTACCTTGTGTGTCTAACTAGACCTAAACACCTACTTGTGAATTAATGTACTAAGTTTCAATAATGGGACTTCTAACAAGTGCTAACCGGGGAGTGAGGAGTCCGGTCGTTCCGGCCACGCGTGTGAGTATCGGGGTTCGATATCATATCAGGTTCGACCCTCTTTGTATGTTATGATTTTTTCCTTCTTGGTTCCAACCTCCCTTTAACTTAACCAAGGCTATTTACTGACTCACGTCGGGCCCGGGGGCATACTATGTTCAGTGTGCTTGGATCACTATATCCGACACACCTTGGGGTTAAGTTTATTCGTTCATCTAACAGGACGGTAATGAGTTATGTAACGAGCTTAGCATGAGTTTGACATCATTCTCTAGGCTCTCCAAGTGGTCTAATTATGTTTAGTTCGGTTCCTTAAGTGGGCCGTTCCCGTTATGTTATGTGTTAATGTTGTGATGCAATTCTTGTTGCTATGTTATGTAAATTGTATGTTAAAAATCAATGCCATGTTATCATGACAATTGGTTGCGTGTATCCCGGTAGCCGACGGGCTGCACATTATCCATACCAGCCATGAGTTGCTGAGCCCCTTTGGGGCACCATATTTTTATTGCAGGATGAGGATCGAGGAAGCGGTGGCTCTAGATCTTAGGAGTTATGAAATACTGTTGATAGTTTTTGGATGTTGGACCCGGGATGCGCCTGTGCTCCCGTGGTGGTAAATTATGGTTTGACAGTTATACAGTTATGGATGTAAATATTAATACTCGGTATTGTTTGTTTTATTTATGGTTTTAGTACTATGCTCGGGAGTCTGTGCATCAGACCGATACGTTTTGTATGTATTCTGCCTTTTTAGCCACGTGGGTGGCTAACGGCGTGTAACACCACCCGTTTAGTTATAGTCAAGTATATATATTTCCGCTGCGGTTCGAATTATTGTTTAAGGTTACTGTAGGGGTGTTTAGAATATCATAACAAATTTATTGCCATCCTTGTGAAACATAAGTCTACCCACCTGGAGAGTTTCAACGGTCTTAGAGTTGGTCAAAAGAAGAGGGCACATAGCTGTTACTTCTGCAGGCATAACAGTTACATTGACAAACTGTATTTGATCCTTAGGGAAGCTATGATGACTTACAACTTCTCCTTAGCCAATCATGTTGAGGACATGTTATGCGGTAGCGCCAAACCGGATCATGAAGTACTCGCAACAAGAGAAGGAAAACTACAAAAACAATGGCAATAGATTACGCAGGATTACATTTCCCACCGAAGCTCAGTTCATCGTCGTAGCTAATATGATACAAAACTATGATTATAGGGATTTATTTGATTGTTTGGATGATGAAGACATTATTCAAGTTGCTAGATTTAAGATGGAAGGTGATAAAAAAGTGTTGCGGTGAAACATAATGGTTGCGTTTCTTTGCGAATCAGGTTTCGAAGATATGTCTTCATCCGAAGAGAATGATGTACTGAGTGCTGTTGTCAATGACGAACATCTGTTGCTAACACGGAAACGGAATAGAATTCTCAATGATTATCTTTATTGTTGTTTAGTTCTAAGCAGAGAAGTGTTAATACTTTATTACATTATGAATAATATATATTAATATTTATCTAATTTGCATGTAACATATACTAATATTTATATAAATTATATAGCATATATAAATAATTTAGAATTATATATAATGTATATTAATATTTATATAGATTATATACACAATATATGTTAATATTTATATACATTAACATATAACATTTTTTGAAACTTGTCTATATATAATATATTGATTTTATAATTTTATAGTATTTAAGTTATTAATAATATTTATTAATTATATATATTATAATAATATTTATTAAATAGTAAATTTATAAATAAATAATCATATAAATTATCTATACATATGTTAAATTTTCTAATTTTATAGTATTCAAATTTTAAACAATATTATTAATTCATTTAAAAATTTATTTAATTTTAAATATATATAAATATTTTCATATATAGTAATAATATATATATATATATATATATATAGATATCTATATTATATATATTCTAGACAATACATATAAAGATGTTTTTATCTTTATAGCATTTAAAGTATAAATAATATTTATAATATTAATATATATATATATTCTATTTGTTCATATTTATTTAAATTATAACTAATATGTATAAATGATTATACATATTAAATTTTTTTAAAATTTATTAATAATATATAAATTTATTATTATTTGTAGTTAATTATATATAGTATTGTTCATTTTTTTTCAAATATAAATAATATACATTAATATTATTATAAATTATATATTAATATTGATTTTAAATTATAGATGATATATATTAAATATTGATATAAATAGTAAATAAAATATATTTATATTTCTATTATATATAAATATTGTATATTAATATTTATAAAAATTATGTATCATATGTTATTATTATATATACCATACATATATATTAATGTTTATTTATGTTAAAGATGACGATAGGGGTAGGAGGGAGGAAAGGGAACACTTTTCTCTAGAATTTTGGGGGAATCACTAAAGAGGGATATGAGGGCTTTCGAAACTTGAAGTGAGGGAAATTGAATCACAAAAAGCACAAAACATATAACCACAAAGGGAATGATTCCATTTCCTTTTGCTGTTACCCCAAAGTGAACGCACCCTTACTGATTGGCAACTTGGGGGGGGTGAGGAATCCGGAATGGTGTCGGGCTGTATATTGGTAGGATGTCGGTATCTGTATCAGATCCGACTTCCATTTGAGACTTGTCTACGTACTCGTCGCCTAGAGAACAAACCGACTAGACCACCTCAGATATTACAGTTCGAGGTGGGAGGCCAGATATTAAGTATAGCGTGGGGATCCACCCTATATTCCTGCTAACTTAAGAGTTGTTGTAACACACCCGAATAAAGATCCAATAGCACAAATAAAGCTCCTAGCCATATTACAAGATAACCACGCAGCGGATTCTCAACATCATCCGGGTGCTACAGATGCCAACTACCCACGTGGTTGACAGACCACATTACCAATACTAAGTTACGGTCTGCATGACTGGAAACAGCCCTCACCAAAACTTATTTACAATATAAGATACAATTCCAAATATCGAGTGTCTAAAACAGATTACCAAATCACAGACTGAAAATTACATCTCAGGTTTAATAACAGCCCATACGTTAAACATACTACTACAGCCTCAAAGGTTATGCCCTGATGACTACAGGCAGCCACCCCCCATCCGTATGCCCATCGCGCGTTATCGGCCGGCGCAATACCTGTAAAAATTGGGTTGTAAAGGACTCAGCGAACTTCGCTGAGTATGAATATGTGTAGCCCGTATGTTGTCAGGCTACACGACTACTTGGTCGAATATTATTAAGTTCAATTTACATGCTATAATAAAGCAGTAAAACACACCACAATACATCAGGATATCATACACACTTAAGGTAGCAAAACCTTAGCAACAAGCATCCAAGCATAACATGTTGGCATCATAGTAACATCAAACACGCAATCAAGCACAACAAGCTGCTAGCATGGCAAACAAACAATTATGTAAGTCATCAAACACGTGCATAGGTATGTTTACCAATGATCCTCACTACACTAGTGGAAAAAATATCAAAACACGGCCTATAAAAGGCGGTTTTAGCGAAAACCGTCTTAAATTAGTTGTGGGCACGCGCGAAGAGACTTTAAAAGACGGTTCTGTTAGAACCGTCTTTTATAGTGCACTCTTAAAAGACGGTTTATCGGAAACCGTCATTTAAAGTGCTGCTCATACGCGCGCGAAGCACTCTTAAAAGACGGTTTTAAATGAACCGTCTTTTAAAGTGCACTCTTAAAAGACGGTTTACCTGAAACCGTCATTTAAAGTGCTCGCGAAGCACTTTAAATGATGGTTTACTTGAAACCGTCATTGAAAGTGCTGGCGAAGCACTTTTAAAAGACGTTTACTTGAAACCGTCATTTAAAGCGCTAAACGTATATATGTTTATAAAAGCTTAGTAAATTAGTCTTTTTATAATAGCATTGTAATTATTATTGAAAAAAATATTTATTATTTATATAATTTCATAATTAGCATTGTAACTTGGTTTTATTATATAATTTTATAATTAGCATTTATCATTTTACAAAATTAGTAGTTAAATAAGATAAACGAATTAGTCTTATTTACATATATGTGTTTTGTTCATAAAATAAACGAATTTAATGCAGTAGCCTAGTGGTAAGGGTACGTGTGTGGGATCGATTTTATCATGGGTCGCGGGTTCGAATCCAGACACCACCATAGATTACAAGGTTAATCTTGGCAAATGAGACTAGATTAAAAAAATTTACATTCAGGAGCTTTTAATAGACGGTTTGAAAAACCGTCGCTTAATGTATCTTAAAAGAACGTCGTTTTGAGCAGTTTCAACCGCGTTTTCTGCTTCCGTCCGCAGTAGTGCTATGGGATCGTTCGAGCGTTGTGTATTTTCATTTCTTTTCTCTTGTTCCCATAATGTATATTTTCTTTCTCTTCCCTTGCACCAGGTCTGGGGGTATGGTTCAAATCCCGTGACCATATCATGTAGGTTCTATATTTTTTCCTTGTTTCTTTTATTTGTGAATTCTCTTATCACCACAAGTTGAAGAACGTCTTCTCCATAGCAATTCCTCCATTCCCGGCGTCGTGCGTCGAGGAAGCGGGGTCATCTCTAGACTTCAGGATGTGTTCCACCAATAGGAATTTTACTTTTTATTATCATTATAAGTTTGACACCATAGTGGGTGTCATTAGAAGTCCTCTATAGTTTAAGAGGAGTTTTCTTCTTGTATAGTTGTTTTGTTTTGTTTGCGTAGTTCGTCGTGTTTCATCTCAAGTTCCATAAACGAGAAGGGACTAAACTACTGTGTGCGCGCAAATAATGTGCAACAATGATATAGCAATCATATAAGCAAGCCACATCAAGCAATCCAATTTCATGCTTTAATCTGATCGTCGTTGTCAAGCAAGGCACACAGCACACAAGCCGTGTAACACGGCAACATACGGACCACACATATCCATACCTGGATCAGAAGCAAGTGTCGTCTCACACACGGGTTCCTGGATGTCATTCGTTACGACCCTGGCGTTGATTAAAGATAACGTGTCAGTTCATGATTTCATGTGACGACACTTTTCTAGTTTATCTCATTTATACTGGGCGTTATTCCCTAGGTGAAATTTTGGTAGTTCAACTTATATTATCCCTTAGAAATTTTCCAAGTCATAACCTTAGGCTTTATCTCACTCCTAGGACAGTTACATAGTCAGTTCACACGTTAACTAAGTCCATCCTCTAGCTAACGTATTAAGGTATTCTAAGCACTAACAGGTAATAAGCTTATATGGGGTGACTTTTATTCCCTTAAAATGTATTTCTTCCTTATATCAATAGGTTAGCAATGTGTTTAATCCCTTATCACCAAAATAAATTCTCTGGAATACTCCTGAAGCTCATCTATACAGAAGCCCCAAAGTTTAGAAAACTAAAACACACTTTCGGTGTTTAACCTTAACTAACCCCATTTAGGGTATCAACTGAGGTTTAAATCTTCCCAAAATGTTTCACCAACTTGGTTAGATGCATTAGTACTGTCTCGGGTTCATTATTAAACCAATTCCACACCTTTAACAACTCCGAAATTGACCAAACAGAGACACAAGTTCCAGCAAACTGAAACATCCAATCTGTGCAAACTTCCACTAAACCTCTCCTTTTAATGCATTAAACTGCTTTCTACTTCCTCCCAAATTGTTTACTCTCTTAGGTAGTTATATTAGCAAGGTCATAAGTTCATTTCCAGACCTATACAACCCTCTTACACTCACTGCATTACAGTTATACAGAAGTAGCGAAATTCTGGAAAAACTGAAAACGAAAATCTGCACATTACCTCTTCATCTTGCTTTCAGTTCATTAATCAGTTTCCAAATCTTCCCAAAGTGTTTACACCACTAGTTAATAGTATTAGGAAGGATTTTAGCTTGATAACAATTCAAAACAACACTAATTACACCTCTGGAAGTTCATTATACAGAAACACAATTTTCAGGGAAGAAATTGAGACACAGTTGTATGTCTCTACTTCAAGCTTTCTTTTAGTTCCTTAATTTGTTTCTAAATCCACCCAAAACTCTCACCCAACTAGGTAAGTGTATCAGGTAGGTTTTAACTCAAAACTAATTCAAGATAATACCGTTATCACTTCTGAAAAGTCATTTTACAGAACTGCTATACTGCAGGGAACTGAAAACCAGTTTCTGTATCTCTTCTTTAAGCTTTCCCTTTTTGGTAGTTAATCACTCTCCATTCCACCCAAAGCTTACTACCCGTATATTCAGGTGTTAAAGGAAGGTTTTAAACCTAAAAACGACTTAAATTAAAGCTGTTAACAACTCTGTAACTCAGCTATACAGAAAACTGGTAAACTGAAACACTAATATGTGCACTCTTATTCCTCTCAGTTTCTATAGATTAACTGACTTCTAAATCATTCCCAAAGTGCGTGTAATTTTACTCATAAGTATTAGGGGTGTTTAGGTTCATTGCCTACCCAATACAACACTTACACCCCATCTGTAACTCATTTATACAGAGAACAAAGTTATGGAAAATCTGAAAACGCAGTTTGGGTACCTTCCCTTTTTACCTATCTGTTCATTCACTATCCTGATTTCCAATGTTTGTTCATAACCTTGTTTTTAACTTATCAACCTAATACACACCAATGACTCTACTGTGACTCCTTTATATAAAAACCAAGGAATTCAGAAACTGAAAAAGGAACTGAAACAAAACTGCTAAGTATTCTTCTGTTTTCCTTTCCACTGATGCGTGTTCTTTCCTTATTGTTGTCTGTCTGTTTAATACACTAACTTTAGATACATTCCCCAAATTATGTAACCGCTTGATTAGTCGTGTGAGTAGGGTTTTTTTTTCACCTAACAACAACCTAAGACCACTGACAATTCTACTGGACTCACTCATACAGAAACTAGAAAACTGAGATCTGAAACTGAGGTATTCTCTGCTATGGTTTTCTTTCTGCCCTCTAATCAGACTTCAGTTTTCCCCTAGATTGTATGACTACTCAGTTAGTTAGCTTAATAAAATTTTAATCCCCTAATCAGACCCGAGGCTACCAGTAAAACTAATAAAATGTTCCTCACCTGAAATGAAAAGAACCTGAACCCATAACCTGATACATCATCTTCTATCTTATGTTCATAATTAGATTTCCAGTTTCTCCCTCCTTATTACTCACGATGGTTAAGTGTGTTGTTGAGATTTTAAATTCCAAAACCACTTTGGTGACATCATGGGTACATCTGAAACTGATCCCAGACAAAACTAATAACCGGAAACACCAAACTGCTGTTGGTTTTACTTCTATCTTAATATGCTATCTCTTTTTTTTTCTTGTTCTTCAACACTCTCTCGTTTTAGTAAGTTTTCAGGTTGGTCTTAAAGTCACCTCAACTGTTAGATTACTGCAGGAAGGTTAGTATATAGGAACATGAAAATTTCAGAAACTGAAACATAACATCAGATATCTACTCTTTGATGTTGTCTGTACATTCACAGATCTGTCTCTCATTTTTTTTGTTTCTCAACTGGTTTAGTTACAGATTTAAATATCTTAGTAAGTTTCTGATGAGAGCAGGGGCTACCAAGGTGGCCGGTACCGACTCACTTATTCCCGCAGAAACCGACAGGGGACCACAAGCGCAGGAAGGAGGGAGTAGTGCGAATGTCTCAATTCTGTTATTAGTGCTTTATACTTTTCCTACGTGTCATTTGTCTTATCTGCTTTAGTTAGCTATTTAAGTAAGGCCGAGTGCTGAGGAGGGCATGTTGATTTGTATTGTCTTTTGGCCACTACGTGGATTGGCAGGCTACGCCTGAGGTTACTCTAATTGGCAGGACACGTCCTGAGTTCTATCTGCACTGTTCCATTGTAATTTTCCCTTTTCATCAATGGAAGCTTTTAGCCGTTGCGTATGTTAATTCGCTTGGTAATATAAGAGAGAGAGTAGTGGTTTCATCAAAGTGGTATCAGAGCTTTGATTCTGGATGGTCTCAACACGAACTGAAAGAATGGATAATATGGAGAGAGAACAACAGTCGTTGAAAAGAGAGGTAGGGGAAATGAAGGCTACCGTTACCAGCTTGAGCGCCACGGTGGAAGAACTCCAGCAGAATGTGCAGGCCATGGTGAGATTGATGGAGCGCCGTGAGGCACGCATTGAGGAGGAATCCACGTTTACTTCTGGTGGCAATGGGAGAACTCGTGGAGGCGCCGATGACAGGGGCTTCCGCGTCCGTAAGGTGGAGATGCCCACGTTTGACGGGTCGGACCCCCGCGGGTGGCTCTGTCGGGCTGAGCGTTACTTCGCCATTTGCGGAATCAAGGAGGAAGACCAGGTGAGGGCAGCGATGATGTGCTTGGAAGGGGAGGCGCTGCACTGGTTTTTCATGGCTGGAGGACCAGGTTGGAACGACGGACTGGGATGGATTCCGGGATGCTCTTATTCTCCGATTCAGTCCTGTATCCGCCGGTAGCCAGATGGACCAACTTATGGCTCTGAAGCAGGAGGGTACGTTGTTGGAGTTCCGGCAGAATTTTGAACGACTCTCTACGAAGATGAACCTGGCGGATGAAGTGTATAAAAGCATTTTCAAGGCGGGTCTAAAACCAGAGCTGAGGGCGGAGGTTATGCTGTTTAAACCGCTGTCCTTGTCGGATATGATGAAGGTCGCACAGGAGGTGGAGGAGAAGAACATCGCTGTCGAAAAAGTGGCCAAATACAGGGCGGAGAAGGCGCCGCCGTGGGTGAGTTCGAGACCGCCGGTAACCGGGGATCGAAATGGGGAGCGATAGAGAAGACGACTGGAGGGACCACCTCCTATGGGTCAACATCCCTCGCTGGGCCAAAGGGGGAAATGCTCGTGGGCCGCCCACTTCCTCTGTTGGATCGCTGGCTTCCAGTGGATCTTCCTCATTGGCGGCCCAACGCTCCCAGGAAGAGCAACGAAGGAGAGCTCTGGGCTTATGCTATCATTGTGGTGCGAAATGGCAACCGGGCCATAAATGCAGGGCTGGGCTGCGATTAATTACAGTGGATGAGGAAACTTTGGAAGATAGCGTGGAAACTGAACCGGAAGATCCGACTCCGGTCGAGTCAGAAGAAGTAACCCAAGCCAATCTCTCTCGGCTCTCCTTACTGGGCGTGTCGGCTAGGAAGTCGATGAAATTATTGGGAAAATCAACCACGACGACATTCTCCTCCTGGTTGACAGTGGCACGACGCATAACTTCATCGCCCACGCAACAGTTCAGAGGTTGGGCTTAGTAGTAAACGACACCGCCGCATTCACAGTGGTGGTAGGGAATGGGGCGGCGATAAGAGGGCAGGGAATCTGCGAAGGAGTGGGGTTCGACATTCAGGAAGGGGAGTTCACACAGAATTTCCTTCCCTTTGAACTTTTTGGCGTAGACGCCATTCTTGGGATGGAATGGTTGGAGTCCCTCGGAGACACAGCGTACCAATTGGGGACGGCAGACCATCCGGTTCAAGCAGGGCGATAGATGGGTGCAGCTACAGGGGGACCCGTCCCTAAGCCACGCCGTTATTTCAGTCAAGGCGATGAGGAGGACGATACAGGAAGAAGGCGGTGGATTTTTAATTAGCCTTGAGGCCAGGGAGAAACAGAGACGCACGACGAGAGAGATGAGAATATTGGGTGGCTGCTATCAAAGTATCAAGGGGTGTTCTCGGATTTCCCTCCCTTTCCCCTGCGCGCTTCCTCGACCACGCTATTCCGGTGAAGGCGGAAGCCAATCCCCCAAATGTGAGACCGTATCGCTATCCTTATTATCAGAAGGCTGAAATCGAGCGCATTGTGAAGGATATGCTGATCGCTGGCCTGATTAGCCGAGTAATAGCCCATACTCGAGCCCGGTGCTGTTGGTCAAGAAGAAATCAGGCGAGTGGAGGTTCTGTGTCGATTACAGAGCCTTGAACGAGGCCACCATTCCCGACAAGTTCCCAATACCCGTAATCGACGAGCTGCTCGATGAGCTACATGGAGCGGCTGTTTTTTCGAAGCTCGATCTAAAATCCGGCTACCATCAGATCCGAGTCAGAGAGGAGGACGTGCCCAAGACGGCATTTCGAAACACGAGGGGCATTACGAATTCCTCGTGATGCCGTTTGGTCTCCGCAACGCTCCGGCCACATTCCAAGCTGTTATGAATGAGGTATTCAACCTTTCCTTCGGAAATTCGTACTGGTTTTCTTTGATGACATTTTAGTATACAGCAACAGTATGCAAGAACACTATCAGCACCTGGAAATGGCACTACAGCTGCTACAGCAGAACAATCTGGTTGCCAATCTAAAAAATGTCACTTCGGGAAAAAAAAACCGCTTGAGTATTTGGGTATCTGATTCGGAACAAGGGGTAGAAGCTGATCCGAGAAAATACGAAGTATGATTGAGTGGGCCACCCCCGAAAATCTGTCAAGGAACTTAGAGGGTTCCTGGGAATCACCGGGTATTACCGAAGGTTTTCCAAGGTTACGGTACAGTGGCAGCCCCCCTCACTCAGCTGTTAAAGAAAGATGGCTTTCAGTGGAATGATGTGGCACAGAAGGCATTTGAGTATCTGAAACGCAGACTGACCACAGTCCCCGTTTTGGCTATGCCCCATTTTTCGAAAAACCTTCACGGTGGAAACAGACGCATCTGGAAAGGGATGGGGCAGTTCTGATGCAAGAAGGGCGCCCGATTGCGTTCCTTAGCCAGCACCTCAGTCCTCGAGCTCAACTTAAGTCCCACGTATGAGAAGGAATTGATGGCGGTGGTATTTGCCATCTCCAAATGGAGGCACTACCTCCTGGTAGGCGTTTCATAATCCGAACAGACCAGCGCAGTTTGAAACATCTATGGGAACAGAGATTATTGACTGAGGGACAGCAGAAATGGGCATTGAAATTGATGGGGTATGATTTCGAAATACAGTACAACCGGGAAAGAAAAAGGGCAGCCGATGCTCTTTCTCGGATTGAATTCTCCAGGGCAGAGCTATGGGCGTTCTCTGTAGTGGAATTCGAAGGATGGGAACAGCTGTAGGCTGAAATCGATGCAGACCCCAGGCTGCAGAAAAATCAGACAGGAAATTGCAGTCCACCCGGATGAACACCCGGTTTTTCAGTTGTCGAATGGGCGTCTTTATTACAGGGGGAGGCTGGTCTTACCCAAGGACTCACGACTGATTCCATCTCTGCTGCGGAGTTTCACAACTCTTTTATCTGTTGGACACTCCGGTTTCCTTCGGACGTATAAACGTCTCAGCGGTTCGTTTATTGGGCAGGAATGCGCAGCAGATTAAGGAATACGTGGCAGCTTGCACCACTTGCCAGCAGGTCAAATATAGCTCTCTCACCCCCGCCGGTTGCTTCAGCCATTGCCCATTCCGACCAAGGTTTGGGAGGAAATATCCATGGACTTTGTCACCGGTTTTACCCAAGGTCCGGGAGTCGATACTATTATGGTGGTGGTCGACCGCCTTACAAAGTCCGCACACTTCATCCCGCTGACCCGACCCTATACAGCAAAGGAAGTGGCATCGGTGTTCGTCAAAGAGATTGTCCGCCTACACGGAATACCGCATTCGATTGTTTCTGATCGGGACCCGGTATTCACAAGCAATTTCTGGCAGGAGCTCTTTAAACAGTCGGGTACTACTCTCAAATTTAGCTCAGCTTACCATCCCCAAACGGATGGACAGACCGAGGTAGTCAACGGTGTGTGGAGGACTATCTGCGGAGTTTTCTCCTTCACCAAACCCCGTCAGTGGGTACAGTGGCTGCCTTGGGCAGAATTTTGGTTCAATTCGACCTTCAACAGAAGCGCTGGGACCACTCCATTTAAGGCTCTTATGGGCGTGACCCACCAGCACTCCTCCGTATTCTCCCTCTAATCTCCACTGCAAGAAGTAGACCACCAGCTGCATGAACGTGATGCTGCCCTTGATGAACTGAAGGAGCAACTCACTAAAGCTCAAGACAGGATGAAGCACTTCGCCGATAAGCCCGCCGCGAATCGACCTTTGCTGTCGGGGATTGGTCTACCTTAAGCTGCGGCCATACAGACTGCGATCCCTTGGTGGACAGCGCAACGCCAAGCTCAGTCCACGCTACTTCGGGCCATTCGAGATCGAGGCGAGGGTGGGGCAGGTGGCATACAAGCTGAAGTTGCCACCGGGCAAAAATCCACCACACCATACATGTATCCCAACTCAAAAAATCTGTAGCAGGCGCAGCAGTCCAGGCCACTATTCCTTCACACTTGACAGCAGACTTGGAACTCCTGCTCCATCCTGAGGACATCATCCAAGTCCGCTCTCCAACAGCAGGAGAATTGGAGGTACTAGTCCGTTGGAAAGATTGTCCTTCATTCGAAGATTCCTGGGAACGCTACGCTGTCATCCAGCAACAGTTTTCTAATTTCCCCTTGAGGACAAGGTGGGTCTTCTTCGGGGGAGAGATGAGAGCAGGGGCTACCAAGGTGCCCGGTACTGACTCACTTATTCCCGCAGAAACCGACAGGGGACCACAAGCGCAGGAAGAGGGAGTAGTGCGAATGTCTCAATTCTGTTATTATGCTTTATACTTTCCTACGTGTCATTTGTCTTATCTGCTTTAGTTAGCTATTTAAGGTAAGGCCGAGTGCTGAGGAGGGCATGTTGATTTGTTGTATTGTGTTTTGGCCACTACGTGGATTGGAGGCTACGCCTGAGGTTACTCTAATTGGCAGGACACGTCCTGAGTTCTATCTGCACTGTTCCATTGTAATTTTCCTTTTCATCAATGGAAGCTTTAGCCGTTGCGTATGTTTATTCGCTTGTAATATAAGAGAGAGAGTAGTGGTTTCATCAGTTTCCAACCTCAAAAGTTTAGACACGAATTAGGTTGGGTTAAATAGCGGATGTAGAAAAGTTTAGACACGAGACAAGTTTGTTATAGAGGCTCACCGCACAGGAAGAAATCAACTGGAGTATCCGTGAATCCCGGTTACCGATTCTGTGTGAAAAATGCTG
Organism: Limonium bicolor; assembly: GCA_023374045.1. Classification (NCBI taxonomy): domain Eukaryota; kingdom Viridiplantae; phylum Streptophyta; class Magnoliopsida; order Caryophyllales; family Plumbaginaceae; genus Limonium; species Limonium bicolor. Next base: position 216,596,906 of record CM041776.1, on the reverse strand, counting down.
GATCAGATTCTCTCCATGCAGTTGCCATTTCGCTGTCTTCCTTTCTGTGATTTTGAACGCAGAAGAATTTGGGACACAAGAGGAAAAATGCATCAAGGTGTCTTAGTTGGGGTTCTCAGCATTTTTGGACCCCAGAAAAAAAATCAGAGAGTTGAAACTGAAACAGAATTATTTCAAGGCCTCATCTTGGCTGCTGTTCCAGAACTGGCTTGTAGGTATTTCTGGATAGATCTTGGTGCCATCATAGGGGAGATATCCTTAGGAGTAGATACATGCAAGTAAGACAGAATTAGTGGCCATGAATCAGAACTCTCGGACAGAGAACAGGGAAGGAAAGAAAACTATTATGCAAGAAGTAGTTGGAGCATTAGCTTGAGCTGGGAACCGAGAAGAGATGGAGTGTTTCCTTGGATTTTCCAACACACTCCATAGGAGCATTTCCAGATGGTTACGCGCATGAATGGTTGAGAGGAAACATCAAAAACTGATAGTCTGTCGGACAGAAAAGGCAATCGTAGGAGGAGAAGAACTTGACCTCTGATTACCTTGTTATTCCACGCTTAGTTGTGACAGTTTTTCAGAAACCTGAACTAACGTCTAGCCTGTACTCAAAGACCCAGGAGACGTGAGATTGTGGAAGATTATACTGCTGGTCGTTGGGTTTTTTTTTGAAGTCCGCACTAGCAACAGCAAGGTATGGTTCTCACGTTTTTCTTCTGTTCTGTGTTTTTTTTTGTTGCTCCCGATCATCCTGGCAGCCCGTATGGCTTGTGGTTTTTTCTAGACATGCAAAAAGGATAGTTAGCATGTGAGGGACATCGCGTGAGAGTTTGTGAGTTGCAGGGAAAGTAGTTGTATGGGAAGAATGGAGAGACTTCAGTGGTTAGTAGGTTGGGGATTACCGACACACTCGTGTAAGGAGGCAAGGGCAACAGTTGGGAGCAGAAGAAATAATTAACCAGTAGGGGAGGTGGAGTAATTTGAGAATGTTTAGTGTGTCATTGTAACACATGGGTTGATAACGAATTACATGCTGAGTGGTGATCAATTGTAGGTTAGTGGGTCTTGCAAAACTTTCGGGTATCACCAGAGGTTGTTTACTTAGTAAGTAATTTGGTGGTTTAATTCATCTAATGATATGTGATATTACTCTTGTATAAATCGGTGTAGTTTATTATTGAATATGAGCACAGCTCAATCAGTTAAGGCATTTGGGATGGGTACGAGAGGTTTTAGGTTCGAATCCCGGCTAGAGCATGTCTGCTCTATTTTTTTATAAGTGTATAGTTATGCTTATCTTTATCGTTGTTACATACATATACATATTTGCGACTATTTTATCTTGTCACGTTATTGACCATACCTATATATATATATGTATGACTATTTTATTTGTCGTGTTTTAGTAATATGCATACATGACGGTATTAATATATCATGTTGTTACTTATATATAACATTGGTCATATATATTTACGTGTATATATGTATACATGTGCGACTATATTCGCATTTCGGTTTAAAAGTGTGCAGCCATATGAGCTTATATTAGCGTATCACGTACCGATACGTGCGACATTATTATTATTATTATTATCATTTCCATCATTTACTATATATATATATATATATTTGGAGTTTAATCATTATTGTTGCTCAAAATCTAAATTTTAATTTAAACTTCACTACTTTAAAGTGATAATCACTCGGGGTATTTCAGTCTACCCCCTTAAAAGAACTTCGTCCCGAAGTTGTCTAACCGAATATGTACCTGACTACCCAACGAATCTCAAGGTTCTAATACATCCAATCCTATCTATTCTAAAGTTCCAATACTTTCCTAACATTCTATTCTACCACTAGTTTTCCAATCCAAACCAATCACACATGCATGTATATATCACAAGTCTCAAGGGACATACATACACGATAGTTCGCGTATACATCACCAAATACATCTCAAGTGTTTAAAGCACACCAATGCCACAATCAACATGTCACACCATAAAAACCAATACAATACACACCCAACTCACACACATAGCATCCAAAACAACACCACAAACGGGTAATAACTTAGTAAAAACGCAACGCGCCTACCCCCCTTAAAATGGATTACGCCCACGTAATCCTTATTATATTATCCTTGAACCTTTGTTCACGATGTTTAAGTCTCATAGGTTTTCTTGTTCCTATACAATGAAGTTCGTCTTATAATCCTATCAAGTGTTTTGACTATGTTAATGGTTCAGTTTATGTCACAGGGATTCTTATCAGTATCCATACCGATGTACCAACTTGAAAGTGTGAGATGCGGTCCACCAGCTTCTGCTGTGCGACTCTGATTTCGTTTAGGTTTAGGTTTCCCTCATTATGCCTTTCAAGGCAGTGCATGATTTAATTGTATAGGAGTAATAGTCTCTTGACTGACAAGGGGTATTTTAATTTATACACAATCTCGGTGGGTTGTAGCATGTCTATCCATTTACTCTGGAGGTCAGAAGTTCATGCTTTTAGTGCGCTTTTAAGCGTCTGAATTATTCTTTCTGGCTGACCTTTATTGTTATAACAACATGTTTATTTGTATTACCGATCATAATTATATGCAGATAGGTAATTTACTCTCTTCGCATTATTATCTATTTTGTGCCTTCGTGTGTACCGTCAAGCCGGAGTTTTCTTCGTCTTCAGGTAACCTTAATTTTTCAGCCAAATTATGGCCTTGATATTTTCGGTTGTCCTCAATTAGTTTCAGCCAAAAGGTTACCAAATTACACCCGTTACAAGTTTATACGTTTGTAACCTATTTACATAGGATGTTTAATTTCCTTCTCATCATCATTGTTCTTATGATTGTATCAAGTAGCAGTTTGTTGATTAGCTCTACTTAGTCACAAGTTCCAGTGTCTTGCATTTGGTTTCTGTAGTACATGTTTTCATGTATTATCTATTTAATTATTAGTAACATCACACCATTCTTCCTACAATTTCAAGTCTTTACATCTTTGTATGTGTTTACTTTCTAGGTTTCGAACCATGTATCCATGTATTTTATGTGATTTTATCATCTCGTAGCAACAACGCTTCCTTCGCACTTTACCAAACCAAATTCATATGATTTGACACCTATTTGTAGTTTATGTGTCCACTTGTAGGGGGTTTCGAGAATCATCCAACACTAACGTGGTCAGCGTAAGTGTTGAACTATCCTTCCACCCTAATTTGTGCTCAGTTTCACTTGACCTGACCAGTGTTAAGTTCAACCTTGCACGTCCAACAAACAAATAACCAATTTAATTATTACCCTCCATGATTCTAGTCATCTGGCCATCAATTCTATTGAATTAATCCTTTAAATTTTCCAACTATGTATACGTCTAAGTGTGTACATATATACATTCGCTCATTCTTGTATCCTTAATATATGTATACTTATGTGTTATAAGTTCCAAGGTCGTATTTGTATTACGATACCCCTTTGTCTTATATATATATATATATATATATGCACATATGGTTTTTCCATAGATTTAATGGTATATTGGTATATATTTTCGTATCCTACTGATATTATGAGTTCTTTTCATTCCAAGTTCTCATATTATTGAATGGACTTGTTTCAGTCATCCTCTCTTCGGCTCAGATCCATAAATCTTGAGCCTAGTATGGATATAGGTGATCCATCCGCACCGTATTTGGAGATATAGTATGTATTGGTGATCCAACCGCACCGTGTTCATAGATATAGTATGGATATAGGTGATCCATCCGCACCGTATTCATAGATATGGATATAGGTGATCCATCCGCACCTATTCATAGATATGGATATAGGTGATCCATCCGCACCGTATTCATAGATATGGATATAGGATCCATCCGCACCGTATTTATAGTATGGATATAGGTGATCCATCCGCACCGTATTTATAGTATGGATATAGTGATCCATCTGCACGCACCGTATTTATAGTATGGATATAGGTGATCCATCTGCACCGTATTTATAGTATGGATATAGGTGATCCATCCGCACCGTATTTATAGTATGGATATAGGTGATCCATCCGCACCGTGTTCAATGTCTTGCCATAAGATTAAGTTCTTTTAATCTTCTTGCCTAAGGTTCAACCCCAGGTGTTATAGTGAATAATTTGTCAAGGGTATACAAGCCCTTTAGGTCTTAATGTATGCCTAGAATTTATCTAGGACATCGCATGTTCGAATATACTTGTATTGGAGAACCGTGCTACCGTTACTTTACCTAAGGTATCTCGTGGGTTACTTAGGATAATAAAGCCCACGTCATTGTCCCTTTATGAGTGATGTTTTCTTATCGTTACTTATATCTGAATCCAAGGTTTATATTTGGTAATTGCCTTCTTTTTTTTGTCATGGTTGTTATACTAAATAGGAGAAATTAAATTATACGATATTGTATAATTGAATTTGAATCATAAGGTTGGAAATTGCTTGGCTAAGTGATATTAACCTTGACAAACATTTGAAGTAAGAAGATGTATATATATATACTTCTATATATACAATTGGTATTTAAATTGGATATAATACGTGTATAAGTAAGAATATTCACATAAAACAAATGTGATAATAATGAGTAAATGAACTTACAAAATAATGAGTATAATGAATAAACTTTAAAAGTTTATTATGGTATTATACAAATGTTACATGATATTAAGATAGGAATCTTAATATAAGTTTGTATAATATATCACAAACTAGTAAGAACAATCACCTTACATAAAATAATAAAATGTAACATTTAATGAAAGGAGTTTTATAATTCATGTATATTTGTATGTGCATAAAGGCGTGACTAATATATGTAGGAAATGCGTATAAATATGGTTGAGAACCAAATAATATTTAATGATGGGTTTATAAATGAATAAAGTTGATAAACTGTAAATTATACAATCAAGAGTAGCATATTGCAAAGTACGTGAATTATATAATACCATGTATTATGATGAATGTTGTATACTAAAGTACTTGGATAAACTAGTCAAGTCAACATGCTTGACTAAGTTGACCAACTCATACCTAGAATGGGAGTTTAAGAAATAATATTGTCACAATACATGCAACTATATATTATATGATTAAATCAAATAAAAAATGCATATATAAATATATATATGTAAAACCGAGAATATGTGTATATATATAAGTATATACAATATGGTTTTAATGTCATGAAATGGTATACGACAAGTGTCATGACATTAGTATAAATATATATATACTATAAGTCATACAGTGTAAATTAAAGTATAATTTATTAACATGAATAATGTGATATTTAATATATGGTACAATACCAAATGGTTAATAATCCTATCATATAACGTTAGTGCATGAGCATTAAATGCTATGCGAAATAACGTTGCATGTGTGATCATTTCCTTCATAACCATAGTTAACGATATACACATGATCCCAAGGATCTTTTTTTTTATAACATTGAATTCCACAGTTACTCGTTGCATTGCTTGCGGGTGTTTTAACAGTTCCTCTTTCGGAATTTGTTCCTCCATGATTGGAACTCAATTCTCTATTGTACACAACTCCTTTTATTTGGTCTCCTTGAACAAAATATTCGATAGATGTTTGAACATAGTGGCGAATTCGCTACCATTTTCTTATCTGTTTGATTTGTGTTGGGGTGGGTAGCCAGTGTCTCTTGACCTTCTTTGGTTGCACCTCATTTTCTCCTTAAGTTTTATTGATATCTTGTCTCTCTTGATTTGTATGTATGTACGTTTGTACATATAAATTTGATAAATTCTGTTTAGAGTTCCTTGTGTTTGATTATTCAAGGCTTACTTCTTGGTCAAAGACCTATTAGTCTTACTAGGTGCTCCTCTTTGGTCCTTTGATTACAATTGTGACTGTTATAGCCTTTCCTAAATTAAGGAGGCCGCTCTTCAGAATCTATTTAGGAACTTTTGTCCTTGGAATGGAGTGTGTTTGGAAGGATGATCTCGTAATAGCGGCATTGCACATTGCTATTTAGATATTTACAAGGGGGATCACGTTTCTGGGGTGATGTTGGAGAGTACAGTAATACCGTGTATTAGAGAAGCTGGTACGCTGATTTTTACGTTGCATTGGGTGCCATTGTTTGTACCAACTTTATTTACTTGATTACTGTTGTTTCGGATCATGTTCCTTTATTTCGTTATTTCAGGGGAGGTTTACTGGCATAAATCCCCCTTAGTATATGGATTGCATAATTATTTCCATGGCACTCTTATCCATACTTAACCATTTCACCTTAATTAATTCCTTAGCCAAGCTGCATTAACTTCTTTATTTTTAGGGATATTTTAGTCCCTCTTTTTGGCTTAATTAATTTCTTATTTAAGCTTTATTTATTTCATAAATTTTAGGGTATTTCGGTCCTCTTTGCTTGTGAGGTAGGGTCCTATCGACTGCTAAGCATGTTGACCCAAGTTGTCGCAAAAATTGGTCCCTCAATGGGTATTATTCCTTTGGCGATGTCTTTGAACTTCACGGTCTAGTCAGAGCTTCAACCTTGGGACTGTTGTATGATATAGGCTTTTCTTCACGGGTTAATAACATTAAGTTACTGCCGGATCGAGTTTCCCGAGTGTGAAAAGGCTTTCTACCTCTTCGACGTTCTTTCTATGAATTGAAATGGACCCCAGGGATGTGGAGGTTGGGTGTAGGTGTCTGTTAGGTATCCAGTAATTACTAGGGAAGAACCCTAATTAACGCGCCTCACATACTAACCTTTAACCCCGTTCCCCGAATTTAGGTTTTCCTATACTCGGTACTTCTCTGTTCCAGTCATCAGAGCGTAACTACGCTCTGATACCACTTTCTGTAACACCCCCGAATAAAGATCCAATAGCACAAATAAAGCTCCTAGCCATATTACAAGATAACCACACAACAGATTCTCAACATCATCCGTGTGCTACAGATGCCAACCACCCACGTGGTTGACAGACCACATTACCAATACTAAGTTACGGTCTGCATGACAGGAAACCCCTCACCAAAACTTATTTACAATATAAGATACAATTCCAAATATCAAGTGTCTAAAACAGATTACCAAATCACAGACTGAAAATTACATCTCGGGTTTAATAACACCCCATACATTAAACATACTACTACAGCCTCAAAGGTTATGCCCTGATGGACTACCCCCATGGTAGCCATCCCGCCTACGCTCCGTTATCGTCCGGCGCAATACCTGTAAAAATTGGGTTGTAAAGGACTCAGCGAACTTCGCTGAGTATGAATATGTGTAGCCCGTATGTTGCCGGGCTACACGACTACTTGGTCGAATATTATTAAGTTCAATTTACATGCTATAATAAAGCAGTAAAACACACCGCAATACATCAGGATATCATACACACTTAATGTAACACCTCTACTCTAATCGGCTCCTAATTATCTTACTTAACATTGTAATCGCAGCGGTAATCTCAACAATTGAACTACTGGTGTCACCATTCTCACTCGCCCATACGAGTAATAACGTGCTTATTGATATATTCATAAATACGAAACAATTTTCCACAGTGACAACAAGAGATAAATCTAACCTCCCAAACCGATATAAAATACATTCACAGTGAGCGTTCTAAGTATCCCAATCCTATACACGTTTCTAAGTTCGTATCAAAATGCAACAGTGCTTATTAAAACAACTGTAACTGAACTACCCAGCGCGTTCCTCTCTTTGTCGACACCGGAAGCTGCATACCTGCAAAATGGTTGTTTGTGGTATGGAATTAGCCCCTGCTGAGTATGTTACTACATGACCGTCACGCCCCCTCGGACCCTCAGTTAATTGGTCGAGAGCATGCAATTCATTTTCATGCAAGTAGTTTAATATAAAACTGTAAAGCAACAATATATATTGCAGTAAACTCAATTAGCAAACAAGCCTCCGGCTTCACACATCTCATCGTAATAAACCATTGAAAGCGTTACAACGCTTATATGAGTACAGAGACTCCATTCCAACAAACACTTGATAGTTCATAATTGAGTACGGCGACTCACTCGACCAATCAATCCACAATAATCACACACGAGCACAGCGACTCGACTCAACCAGTTTACAACACAGACAAAAGTACAATGACTCAATCAACCAATTTACAACACACAATATGAGCACAATGACTCATTCAAACAAATCCACCAACATACCACACATATTATAAAGCATAACCACTGAGCAACAAGGCGAAACAACGAGAATTATAAACAAGTATATTTTCCCGTCTTTGGCATACAAGCCCAAATAATGTGTCACCTAATGTACGAGCTAATATAGTCGTTCGTAATTGCTCAGTCTTGCCTAATGACAACGTCTCATTAGAACGACGCGTCTCTAAGTTACCCATCTCCTATGGCGGGTCACCCACGGCAGTAGCCACTCCAGCGGTAGAGTCTCCGACCGACGAACCATCTGTAGTCCATTGGAAATTTATCCAGATACTTACGGTTACCACACGGTATCCTGGTATTTAATTGATCACAGTTCACAGCAAGAGCCACATCCTCTTGATAAACTTATCTATACCATCGCATCGTTTTACTATTTTTCCTAACACAGCGGACTAAGGTCGTTAGTCCAATCCTGAGTACGTCGACTCGGGATCCGTGTTAGATATGAGAGCGGCGTTAAAGAGGCCAATGCTCCGTATATAAGTCTCAGATAATATATATATATATATATCTTATTATCCTAATGCTACAACGTTTTACTTACGTTCCTTATATTACACATATAAGATAGCATCATTGCCGCTAGTTCGTTTTATAATATGTTCATATATACGAACGGTACTGTTATCGTACAACAGTAATAATAATAAAGTAGCATTAATACACAACTCAAGCATATTAATTCACACAAGCAGACATTCAATCTTAACACAGATTTTCACACAATGTCTGAACTGAGGAAATCCTCAGACAATCAAGCCACATAAATAACATACCGTGCACCGGGATTATAAGACCGTGGACTATGAATCTGCTAAATTCTCTGGTGGTCCTCGAGACGCCTGTATCAATATTAATATGCATCACACTATGCATCAGCATCTCATACTAACAATACACTACGGCACCCCGTACCGTTACTAATCCGTCCCGGTTTATTCCCCGTTGCTAACTGACAACGCTTGTCAGGTTTTTGGCTTAACTCTGGATTAGGAAAAACGTCATATTACATGCGTAGTTGCGTCTCGTATATTTAATATACTCAAAGTTTGAACTTGGTTATCGCATGTAACTCAATATACCCTTGTATATTATATAGTTTGTTTCTATATTTGCATGTATAATCCTTAATCATATATTATACATTTTACCTTAGTATTTATTTTCCTAAGGTTTGTTTTTCCAAGTTTAATGTAGTATAATTCATCTGTAAAAATACTTCGAATTATATAAATCCTTATTATTCCATGTATACTCCTAACATTAGAATTTCCATATCTAATGTTTGTAATCCTTTCTTTTTATTCTATATCATTTTAATTATGATATTATATGGTTATTTGAACCATAATGTATTTTCTACTCCTTAACATATATTTACTTATATATATGAATTATGGGACCGTTTAATATATGGTAAATCTTTATAATATATTCATTCTCTTTTAATGAATATTTCTTATCTTATAAATGTTATAACCTTTATAACATTGAAAACCATATTATAAATTTTTGTTTTAAAATCCCATTATTTCCGAACAGCACCCATGTTCTCTATTATTTACAAATCCACCACATAATTTATATAATTTATTATAGATATATAACATATATTATGACATTTATGTCATTAAAACAATCATAACCTATAGTTATAAATTGTTATAGAATACCAAATATACCATAGTATTCTCGGTTTTATTTAATTCCACCATACTTTCAGATTTTACAAATCAACCCCAAATTATATTCCATTGAACACTTATAAATATACCTTATATTATAATCCTTAAACCTTAATATAATTATAACCTATAGTTTTTAAGGTTTATAATTACCAAAGTTAGGTGAAGGAATTTAATTAAACAGACCCTAGGGTCTGTTTAATTAAATTCCTTCCACCTAACTTTGTATAATTACCAAATCTCCCCAATTTATAATATATAGTTTCCTTATGTCATTAAAACTATATATTATCCATATATCTTAATAAAACCTTATATATAACTCCAAAAATTACCAAACTATACCAAAAGGTTATAAACATCATTCCTAACCTTATATTTTCAAATTTACGGTTTCCACCATATATGTTACCTATATGTAACAATGATATAAAATATCATATATTATACTTATATAATCCATATTAACTCCAAATTTAACCAAATAAATTCCTAAAAATTCCTAATAACCCATAGGTGTATAAAATACCATTTTATACCCCAAACTTTCAGTAATATCATATATGCCCATATGTTATGTAATTTTTACATTTTAATACATAACTTAATATAATTTGATAATTAAATTAATAAATCATCAAATCTGGTCAAAGTCTTTTGCTTGGTCAATGTTTGACTTCCAAACATCATTTTGACCCCACTTTCTCAGTAATTACATAGATTACCCCTAACTTTCCAATATTTACAATTTCACCCAAAAACTTTATAAAATCTTATAATTTTTATTTAAACATTTTAAATCTCAATTTTCGGCTATATTCATCTACAACCCTCTAATGTTTGATTAATTACGGCTTTGACCCCTCACTTAATAGTAAGTGCATGAAATAAATTAATTAAGCTTTCAAACTTAAATAAAATGGCCTAATGACATGGTCTTATTACAACTTTGCTTATAACATAAAATTACACATAAATAGCTCAAAATATAGCATAAGCTCTCGGCCTTACTATAGTTTATTTATTTTTCCACATAATGTCATAATTTGACCATTATGTTAATTAAATCACTTAAATGACTAGCTTAATTTATCTTAGTCATTTTTTCCATACTTAGGTTAAAATAACCCATATAAGTAACTCCACTCTCGGCACATAATATATATATGCTAAGAAATCATAATAACATAAGTTTAAGGTGTTTATACCTTGATTTATGTACTTAAAGCCCTCATACCCATTCGGCAGCTTGGAGGAAAAATCACCACAGCACTCACACATGATTAATACACCAAAATAAGATATGGTTACACTCCAAGCATGAGCTAACCATAATGAACAATTGAATGTAAGATTTAAGGCAAAAATCACCTTATAAATGCAAGGAAGTTTACAAAGGGTTTCGGCCTGAATTAAACACACCACATGGTGTTAAATTCACCATATAAACATAGGAAATAGCTAGACAACAACAAGCTGCTATGGTAATAAGTTTTACCTTGGCAAAATGCCTTAAAGAATGGTATTTCCTTTGATTTTTGGCCACCCTTGCTCCAAATGGTTAACCAACTGAATTAAAATTTAAATATGAAGATTATGAGTGAATAAACTCATAGAAATCAGAAGGAGAAAACCGGATGGAGAGTAGAAATCCTTAAGGTATGTTTTTACCTTATAATGTAAATTTTGGCAACCTTGGTCCCTAGACTTGCTTCAGCCGAGATTGATGATTGTTCAAGGTTTAAAACACTGAGAATGAGCCATGGAATGTGATATATCATGAGCTCCAAGTGTAGGTAATGAAGAGATGAAGAAAAAAAGCTAAAATATGCCTTAAACCATTACCTTAGGTGCAAAAGAGATTTATTTTTCTTGCATACTCAAGAACACAGCTTGAGAGGGTTTGGAAGAGCTGATGGCTTGGCTGGAATGGGACAAGAGGCAAGAGAATGAAAGATAATGTGTTTAAATGAATAAAAAGTATAAAATGGAATAGTAAAATGGTGATTGACCAAATTAGCTAGATATTTTGGGTTAAAGTTGAATGAGCTGTCTTCCATGCTCTAAAGCTGCCGACTCCATAAGGGTTAGGGTGGTCATTAATTGACCATTGACCATACTTAGTCAATTTTGCTTAAAAATGCACTATTTGGGTTACTATTCACAAATGAATGCCATATTTTTGATTTTTTTTTGAAATCTTGGATTTACCTTCTAATGTGGTTCATTATAGTTCATTAGTATATCAAGGTCTAATCCAATGCCTAACACCACTCAAAACCCACTCAGAAAGTCAATTTTCTCAAAACGTGCTTTAAGGAATTTTAGAGCACATTTTGTGTTAGAACATGTTTTAGAGCTTGTTTTCCTTTGAGAATGGTTTTATAATGTTCATTACTTCATTATAATACTTAGGAATCCACTTTGGATCCTATTTGAGGTCATACATTCTCCATGGTGTCTTAAAGCACATTTTTTTGCTTTACTGATCTTAAGGCATGTTTTGCCTTGTTGAGATCTTTAGATTGTTCCTCAATGGTATTTAGATGTTTATTAACCATCTTAGATCATTAATAGATCATTTAATTATGTTTTTAAGGTTAGGGGTATTTCACTTAAGGTAGCAAAACCTTAGCAACAAGCATCCAAGCATAACATGTTGGCATCATAGTAACATCAAACACGCAATCAAGCACAACAAGATTCTAGCATGGCAAACAACAATTATGTAAGTCATCAAACACGTGCATAGGTATGTTTACCAATGATCCTCACTATGGGATCGTTCGAGCGTTGTGTATTTTCATTTCTTTTCTCTTGTTCTCATAATGTATATTTTCTTTCTCTTCCCTTGCACCAGGTCTGGGGGTATGGTTCAAATCCCGTGACCATATCATGTAGGTGCTAATCTTTCCTTGTTTCTTTTATTTGTGAATTCTCTTATCACCACAAGTTGAAGAACGTCTTCTCCATAGCAATTCCTCCATTCCCGGCGTCGTGCGTCGAGGAAGCGGGGTCATCTCTAGACTTCAGGATGTGTTCCACCAATAGGAATTTTACTTTTTATTATCATTATAAGTTCGACACATAGTGGGTGTCATTAGAAGTCCTCTATAGTTTAAGAGGAGTTTTCTTCTTGTATAGTTGTTTCGTTTTGTTTGCGTAGTTCGTCGTGTTTCATCTCAAGTTCCATAAACGAGAAGGGACTAAACTACTGTGTGCACGCAAATAATATGCAACAATGATATAGCAATCATATAAGCAAGCCACAACAAGCAATCCAATTTCATGCTTTAATCTGATCGTCGTTGTCAAGCAAGGCACACAGCACACAAGCCGTGTAACACGGCAACATACGGACCACACATATCCATACACGGATCAGAAGCAAGTGTCGTCTCACACATGGGTTCCTGGTTGGCATTCGTTACGACCCTGGCGTTGATTAAGGATAACATGTCAGTTCATGATTTCATGTGACGACACTTTTCTAGTTTATCTCATTTATACTGGGCGTTATTCCCTAGGTGAACTTTTGGTAGTTCAACTTATATTATCCCTTAGAAATTTTCCAAGTCATAACCTTAGGTTTTATCTCACTCCTAGGACAGTTACATAGTCAGTTCACACGTTAACTAAGTCCATCCTCTAGCTAACGTATTAAGGTATTCTAAGCACTAACAGGTAATAAGCTTATATGGGGTGGACTTTTATTCCCTTAAAATGTATTTCTTCCTTATATCAATAGGTTAGCAATGTGTTTAATCCCTTATCACCAAATAAATTCTCTGGAATACTCCTAAAGCTCATCTATACATAAGCCCTAAAGTTTAGAAAACTAAAACACACTTTCGGTGTTTAACCTTAACTAACTCCACATTTAGGGTATCAACTAAGGTTTAAATCTTCCCAAAATGTTTCACCAACTTGGTTAGATGCATTAGTACTGTCTTGGGTTCATTATTAAACCAATTCCACACCTTTAACAACTCCGAACATTGACCAAACAGAGACACAAGTTCCAGCAAACTGAAACATCCAACCTGTGCAAACTTCCACTAAACCTCTCCTTTTAATGCATTAAACTGCTTTCTACTTCCTCCCAAATCGTTTACTCTCTTAGGTAGTTATATTAGCAAGGTCATAAGTTCATTTCCAGACCTATACAACCCTCTTACACTCACTGCATTACAGTTATACAGAAGTAGCAAAATTCTGGAAAATTGAAAACCAAAATATGCACATTACCTCTTCCTCCTGCTTTCAGTTCATTAATCAGTTTCCAAATCTTCCCAAAGTGTTTACACCACTAGTTAATAGTATTAGGAAGGATTTTAGCTTCAGAACAATTCAAAACAACACTAATTACACCTCTGGAAGTTCATTATACAGAAACACAATTTTCAGGGAAGAAATTGAGAACACAGTTGTATGTCTCTACTTCAAGCTTTCTTTTAGTTCCTTAATCTGTTTCTAAATCCACCCAAAACTCTCACCCAACTAGGTAAGTGTATCAGGTAGGTTTTAACTCAAACTAATTCAAGATAATACCGTTATCACTTCTGAAAAGTCATTTTACAGAACTGCTATACTGCAGGAAACTGAAAACCAGTTTCTGTATCTCTTCTTTAAGCTTTCCATTTTTGGTAGTTAATCACTCTCCATTCCACCCAAAGTTTTCTACCCGCATAGTCAGGTGTTAAAGGAAGGTTTTAAAACTTAAAATGACTTAAATTAAAGCTGTTAACAACAACTCTGTAACTCAGCTATACAGAAAACTGGTAAACTGAAACACTAATCTGTGCACTCTTATTCCTCTCAGTTTCTATAGATTAACTGACTTCTAAATCATTCCCAAAGTGCGTGTAATTTTACTCATAAGTATTAGGGGTGTTTAGGTTCATTGCCTACCCAATACAACACTTACACCCCATCTGTAACTCATTTATACAGAGAACAAAGTTATGGAAAATCTGAAAACGCAGTTTGGGTACCTTCCCTTTTTACCTATCTGTTCATTCACTATCCTGATTTCCAATGTTTGTTCATAACCCTGTTTTTAACTTAGAACAACCTAATACACACCGATGACTCTACTGTGACTCCTTTATATAAAAACTAAGGAATTCAGAAACTAAAAAAGGAACTGAAACAAAACTGCTAAGTCTTCTTCTGTTTTCCTTTCCACTGATGCGTGTTCTTTCCTTATTGTTGTCTGTCTATTTTAATACACTAACTTTAGATACATTCCCCAAATTATGTAACCGCTCGATTAGTCGTGTGAGTAGGGTTTTTTTTCACCTTAACAACAACCTAAGACCACTGACAATTTTACTGGACTCACTCATACAGAAACTAGAAAACTAAGATTTGAAACTGAGGTATTCTCTGCTATGGTTTTCTTTCTGCCCTCTAATCAGACTTCAGTTTTCCCCTAGATTGTATGACTACTCAGTTAGTTAGCTTAATACAATTTTAATCCCCTAGTTAGACCCGAGGCAACCAGTAAAACTACTAAAATGTTCCTCACCTGAAATGAAAAGAACCTGAACCCATAACCTGATACATCATCTTCTATCTTATGTTCATAATTAGATTTCCAGTTTCTCCCTCCTTATTACTCACGATGGTTAAGTGTGTTGTTGAGATTTTAAATTCCAAAACCACTTTGGTGACATCATGGGTACATCTGAAACTGAACCCAGACAAAACTAATAACCGGAAACACCAAACTGCTGTTGGTTTTACTTCTATCTTAATATGCTATCTCTTTTTTTTTTCTTGTTCTTCAACACTCTCTCGTTTTAGTAAGTTTTCAGGTTGGTCTTAAAGTCACCTCAACTGTTAGATTACTGCAGGAAGGTTAGTATACAGGAACATGAAAATTTCAGAAACTGAAACATAACATCTGATATCTACTCTTTGATGTTGTCTGTACATTCACAGATCTGTCTCTCATTTTTTTTGTTTCTCAAACTGGTTTAGTTACAGATTTAAATATCTTAGTAAGTTTCCAACCTCAAAACCACCAAGAGTAATGATGTTTATCCCACTGGAGTGTGTGTATACTGAGACAAGGAAAGAACTGCAAAACTAGAAAACTGAAACAGAACCGAAACTGATATCAAATGTATGTTTTTTGATGGTTCATAATTCTGGTTTCCAAGTTTCCCTCATTGCTAACCTACGTAGCTAAATGTCCTATTAAGGTTTTAAATTCCAAAAACTTGGTAATATCATGGATGCGTCCAACACTGAACTGGACAAACTAAAGAAAAGAGCAGAACTGAAAATCTGAAACCGATGCATGATTCTTTCCTGTTCTTTTAATCTGACTTTCAACTTCCCCCCTCTTCTGGTTTGTTAATGCAGGTGTGTTCCATCTAACATTAAGAGGGGATTGGGAGGACATTAAGGAGCTTAGATTAGGTTAGTTCGCTTAGCTCATTAGCGGGAGTTAGCTCTTGAATTCGAAATGCAATAAACACAGAAACTGAGATCATTTTCTCAATTCTATTATTACCTGGCTTCCAAGTGCAGTTTCCTCTTCGTTCTACTCCTGGCTAGCTTTGGAATGGCTGGTAGTGAATTAGGTTGGGTTAATAGCGGATGTAGAAGAGTTTAGACATGAGACAAGTTTGTTACAGAGGCTCACCGCACAGGAGGAAATCAACTGGAGTATCCGTGAATCCCAGTTACCGATTCTGTGTGAAAAAGGCTGGATCAGATTCTCTCCATACAGTTGTCGTTTCGTTGTCTTCCTTTCTGTGATTTTGAACGCAGAAGAAATTGGGACACAAGAGGAAAATGTATCAGGTGTCTTTAGTTGGGGTTCTCAGCATTTTCGGACCCCAGATAAAAATCAGAGAGTTGAAACTGAAACAGAATTATTTTTCAAGGCCTTACCTTGGCTGCTGTTCCAGAACTGGATTGTAGGTATTTCTGGATAGATCTTGGTGCCATCATAGAGGAGATATCCTTAGGAGTAGATACATGCAAGTGAGACAGAAATTAGTGGCCATGAATCAGAACTCTCAGATAGAGAACAGGGAAAGGAAAGTAAACTATTATGCAAGAAGTAAGTTGGAGCATTCGCTTGAGCTGGGAACCGAGAAGAGATGGAGTGTTTCCTTGGGATTTTCCAACACACTCCATAGGAGAATTTCCAGATGGTTACGCGCATGAATGGTTGAGAGGAAAAGCATCAAAAACTGATAGTCTGTCGGACAGAAAAGGCAATCGTAGGAGGAGAAGAACTTGACCTCTGATTACCTTGTTATTCCACGCTTAGTTGTGACAGTTTTTCAGAAACCTGAACTAACGTCTAGCCTGTACTCAAAGACCCAGGAGACGTGAGATTGTGACGATTATACTGCTGGTCGTTGGTTTTTTTTTTGAAGTCCACTAGCAACAGCAAGGTATGGTGCTCACGTTTTTCTTCTGTACTGTGTTTTTTTGTTGCTCCCGATCATCCTGGCAGCCCGTATGGCTTGTGGTTTTTTCTTGACATGCAAAAAGGGATAGTTAGCATGTGAGGGACATCGCGTGAGAGTTTGTGAGTTGCAGTTGCAGGGAAAGTAGTTGTATGGGAAGAATGGAGAGACTTCAGTGGTTAGTAGGTTGGGGATTACCGACACACTCGTGTAAGGAGGCAAGGGCAACAGTGGGAGCAGAAGAAATAATTAACCAGTAGGGGGGGAGGTGGAGTAATTTGAGAATGTGTTAGTGTGTCATTGTAGCACATGGGCTGATAACGATTACATGCTGAGTGGGTGATCAATTGTAGTTAGTGGGTCTTGCAAAAATTTCGGGGTGTCACCAGAGGGGTTGTTTACTTAGTAATTTGGTGGTTTAATTCATCTAATGATATGTGATATTACTCTTGTATAAATCGGTGTAGTTTATTACTGAATATGAGCATAGCTCAACTGGTTAAGGCATTCGGGATCGGTACGAGAGGCTCGGGGTTGAATCCTGGCTAGAGCATGTCTGCTCTATTTTTTTTATAAGTGTATAGTTATGCTTATCTTTATCGTTGTTACATACATATACATATTTGCGACAATTTTATCTTCTCACGTTATTGACCATACTTATATTTCGCGTTTTAGTAATATGCATACATGACGGTATTGATATATCATGTTGGTTACTTATATATTAACATTGGTCGTATATATTTCCGTTGTAATATTATCATATATATATATATATATGTATACATGTGCGACTATATTCGCATTTCCGGTTTAAAAGTGTGCAGCCATATGAGCTTATATTAGCGTATCACGTACCGATACGTGCGACGTTATTATTTTTATTATCATTTCCATCATTTACTATATATATATTTTTTTTTGGAGTTTAATCATCATTGTTGCTCAAAATCTAAATTTTAATTTAAACTTCACTACTTTAAAGTGATAATCACTCGGGGTATTTCAGTTGTTGTTTATTTAAGCCTTGGAGTTCACACTCACTGGCTAGGGTCATTCACAACCCGACAAGGTAAACAACGGGAATGAGGTATGAATGGTTCTAAATAAAGGACCGTTGACATTGTATAAGTGTAACACCCCCATTTAAAGTAAATACGGTGGAATATAAAAACAACTACTGGTGTGTACAGACCATCGGGCACCAAACACCCGGTATAAAACCTCACTTGATTACATCCACTAAAATCATCTAAGTTACGGCCTGAACTCGAGAAATGTAAGCATTAAATAAATCATTAGCAAAATAAATAACTCTTAACTAATCCTGGCCCATCTCCCAGTCCCTTCGTGGTCACCTGCAATCAGTGTGTACCTACCATGATGAAACCAAAGCAGCCCACCCCGGGAAGGGTGAGTCAGTTCCCTGGAATGGAACTAGTACAATTCTCCAAAACAATAATTTAAAACATAATAACTTTAAAGCAACCTCGTAAAAGTAGATAGAGAAATAAAGCACTTCAAGACAATCAAATCGTAGAGAAAAGAGGACAAGACGAAGATAGAGATGAAGAACTCAAAACCAAGTCAGTCACTTAAGAAGTCACACCATTAAGTATTCATTAGTAATGTTAGATTCAATTCCAATTAAGAGTAGAAGGACTCAGGTAGTCACAAAGGACTAGGAATGACAAGAATACCCATAATCCGTGGTAGACAATTTGAGTCTCCCCCATCTCGGAAAGTTAATTCCCATAGACAAACATACTCAAGAGTAGAATAGAAACAAAGGGAGAGATGGCCCCCACCACCAGTCAGTTGTCCACATGGACGAGGTATAGCAGACCTCCACTGCCACCGACCCATTCTCGGTCATTGGTGAAAAGTGTGTGCACCACTTAATAAAAAATACTCCATACCCAAGAAGGCTGACCAAGGACTCGACTCATGGATGAAATAGTACCCAGAGTCAAAGGAAGAATTATCAAGATTTGACATTTTCCCGTAACCATACAAGTTATACATCCAAGGCTCAGTTAGTCACATCAAGCTGGGTTAGTCACACAAGTAGTTTTCTTTTTGAAATTCATTTTAAGCTCAGTTAGAAATTTTTAAAAACGTTTCCTTAAGTCTGTTAGTAAAAGTATCTGAGTACGGGAAATTGTACCTGATATGAGTAGAAGCATTAACCAAACCCGAGTGTGTGATCTTCCACTAACAACCTATATTTAAAGTGTTTCAAGTATTGATTAGCTAATGAACTTATAATGCTAAACATCTTTTATCCTTAATGGTTTATAGATATTGGTTTACAATTACTCTCTCATAAGGATTTGGGCTAGGTCTTGTTAATCAAATCTTTCATTAGGTCCATTTCATTAAATCTGGAATGATTTAGGGTTTTATCCTGAGAGTGGCCCAAGTTCTCGTTGAATGGTTTAAGTGGGATTTTGGAGTTCCTGGACGTAGGCCCAGTAGGTTAGCCCAAGTCCGCGTTATGTTTTTTCCAACTGATTAAATTTCTAAAAATGGCTTTGCGAGGTTTCAAACGCGCAGCCTTAATTTAACTCTAGGTTTGACTTGACCACCTACGCTATTGAACTTGCATGTCTTGAGTGTACATTAAATTTTCGTTTGTATAATCCATTAATGCTATTTCAGCTGGATTCTAAAATAGTTAATATTGTAGATTTATCTTTCTTATGATTTTTAAGTCTCAAGATTCCCACGATTCCCTCTTTATTAATCTCCTTAGAAAAGTCTAATTAACTCTTTATCTCATAACCTTAATTAGTTTCGTCCAGACATCGTATCACAATAAAAAATTACTAGTATTATGTATAGGTTTAGTTTAACTTATTAATGTCTTCACATTCTATTTTCCATAAGGTACTTTATTTCTTTTGATTATTCTTTTGTTGTTAATTTATTAGAATTTATTTAAGATATTCCTACGTAGCCTTATTCTATTTAATTATTCCTATTAGCTTGTACACACATCTACATCCAATATATGATTTATAAAATAAAGTATTTTTCCTTGGTTTCAATTTAGTATATTAGCTTCCATAGTATAGAGTTAACATAAAAGTAGGTATATTTTAATTCCTTGATTTAACCTAAGATAATCTTTTATTTCCTTTATATCTTTATTTCTCTATTTCCACTCAAAATTTTATAACCTAAAATATTTGTTAACATTCTGTATTAAATGTTAGTTTAGCCTTCTTATATTATTTTCAAACTATACTTTAATTTCCATTACATTAAAGCCATCGATTATAAGATATCTTATGAAAAATTCAGAAATACAATTATTAATTTCCTCTTCCCTAAAAAGTCTCAAATTCAATATATAGTAACTATGATATTTTAGACATATTATAAAATTTTTATTTCATAAAAATTTCTTTGTTAATTATCTAAATAAATCCATAATACTCAGAACTTACAAAAATTATAACTTACGTTTAAAAACTCAAAACCCGTATTAATTTACATGAAAATAAAATAGATTTTATAAGGAATCTAAGGTTAAAGTTTCGTGTCAAAATACATTAGGGAAGGTCATTAAATAAATCTTGCAAGTTAGAGTATTATTTTGTGATTTATACTAACTTAAAACGTCATTAAACTCCTATGTTATAATCTCGACCGTCCATCCTCATAACCTACGATCGGACGCCCCAAATTCTGTGAGTTCATCCGATAATCCCTAAAACACTACAAATGGGAATTGATCGATTCCTCGCAATCTACAGAACGAACTTCAGGGATTCTTGTTTTGTCTGACTCGAAATTTCACAACGATTCTAATGGTACCGGTTTCATGACCTATAATGCAAGGCGCTATGATTTTGATTCTGGGTTCGTTCGAACTAGGGTTTATACTTAGTTTTGTTCGAATTCGACTAATTCTCTCTATGCAGTGTGTTATAGGTTAAATTAACAACTGGTATGACCGGAAATGTAAAGACGAGTGTCAATATCGGAGGAATTTGATCAGAAACATACCGGAATAGCACCGGGGAGGAGATCTGATAAGGTTTTTTTTTGGAAAACTCATGACTTCCTGAGCGAGTGAGGGTTGAACTTTGCGAGTCTATAAAATACAGTGTAGATCGAGTTAGGCTATGGTTTTGGGCTTAATCAATAGAGGACATGTAGCCCTATAAGTTGATAGAAAGGTAATGATCTAATTCGTAATACACACAGAGGAATCCGAGTCGAAAGATTCGAGTTTATACCTTGAGTTTTCTGGAAAATTAGATATTTTATGTGAAGTTCAGGTAGGCTACTTCACGGATCAACTCGTGCCAACTGAGAGCAACTCGATCCACGAAACCTACCACAATTTAAACTAGATATGTAACTCAAAACGTGAGTGAAAGAATGATTGAAAATCATAGATTAGGGAGAAAGTTATAGATCTCACAAGATCTGGGTTTACCTAGTCGGTTTCTGGAAAATTCTAGGCAAGAACACTGCCAGATCGAGTTGGGGACTTTAGACGCTCCGATCTTCCAAACAATCAAGAGTCAGCCTTGGCTTCCTAAATAAGAGTTGTAGAGTAGTTAAAAATCTAGAAAACAAGCTATAGATCGTGAATTTTCATGCATGAACGAAGAAGATATGATAGACCAAAGTTACATCACCTATTGGATTTCTAGGTTGTAGATTCTTGGGGAGGCAACTTGAGCACGTTTGTCTGAAGATTGTGGGGCGGATTAGGTCAAGTGAGGATGATGGTTTGAAAGTAGGGTTGTAGAAGAATTAAATGCAAAAGACGACACTCAAAAATACGAAGGTATGGCTGAGAAATCAGAGTCTAAAGATGGGGCAACATTCAGCTAGTCTGCTGAGAAGACTTAGGCAATTTTGTAGGATCTGGCTTGGGCATGATTCCCGAAGCACACAGCTGAGCCAAGTAAGACCTGGACACGTCAGCAAACCTTAAAATTTGGCTCTAAACTTCCCTAGATCATATCTTGAGCTAGGATGATCCATTTTTAACATTCTTATTATCCATCTTCTTGGTTTTCCATAATCTTTTTTTTAGTATAGGTTTCATGGGCTGGTCTGACCATTCTTAAAAAGTCAACCCTAGCAAGGCTTAAGGAGCTTTAAGGTTCCTATGATTTTATTTTGACTTTTATGATTCAAATCAATGTTCCAAAGATTTTTAAAATCTTTATAATATAATTGGAGTGTCTCAAAATTTTTCCAGGATTTATTGACTTATAAATCTTATTATTAAATTCATAATACCATATAATAATTTAGTTTTTAATTGTATTATTTAGGATTTAGTAAAAGAAATCCCCTAAATTAATTTATATTAATTTATGGGGTATTTCAGTGTACCCCCCCTTAAAAGAAAACTTTGTCTCGAAGTTTAAAATCAACTAATTGCTACTCACACCACTTCGGGTGCGCTGGCAAGAATTCCAAGTAGGAGACACTACGTGAAATCCCGAGCTCGTCCTCTAAATCTCTAGCATTAGAATACGAGGCTAAGTATTAGCCCTTTATAATATCTAGCAAAGTCATTGTAGGATCGGATGGCTGACTCAAACCAACTCAAGGTGTAAGTATGTGAGATGGTTTGACTCAATCAAACTTACACTTGAGATGTGGAAACACTTAGTCGAACTAAGTACGCGGAAGCAGTTGCTCAAGGTAGTAAAGCAAGAGAGACTTAGAGGAGCTAAATGGATTAACACTCGAAAGGTAGAAGGACTCTGTGAAAGAACACTCGAAAGATGGAAAGACTTAGTCGAACTCAGCAGGATACACAATATAAGTTATTTTATTTCCTGGTCAAAGCAAAACAACTTATAATGCCCACTTAGTAGATGAGATCTACTTCGTGGTTTTCACTCACCCAATACAATCTCTGATCATCTCAATGATAAGTGTAGTGAAAACTAGGTCCTACCTAGAATGACTTTGTCGATATGCACAAACGAATCTAGTACTTCTCTCTCCTTTTCTTTCTCTCTCTAAAATAGGCAAAGCTTTCTTTAAACAAATGTTGTGGATAATTCTCTCTGGAAAGCTGCAATAAGAAGCGAAATGACAAGTCTCTTATATAGTTGTTAGGATCTGAACGTTGGAGAGAGTCTGTTGCAAAATTTTAGGAACCAACAACTCTTTCCTTGAATTTCGGAAGCTGGAGCCAAATTTCGGGAACTGGAGCCAAGTCTTCTGATTAGTGCCACGTTAAGAGAATTTTGGGCCAAGTCTGAACATTGATGATCGTTGTAAGTCAATGTAGTTGCTGTACTTGCTCCTTAATTTTCGCAACTGACCGACAGACTCTCTCGAATTATCCAGAAAGTAAAGGCTTTGGATTTTGCTCACATTTTGCATGAATTTTGGCCCAAAGATGATAGTTGATGACAGTTATGGTTTGGTGGACGTTGCTCCTTGTAGTTCGTAACTGATTGATGAATTCACATGGATGGACTCTCTCACTCTTTCGATAAGGACAGAGAGACTCATTCGATCTAAGAGCTCACTTGATCTTTCAAGGTTGACTGACTCTGTCTTGTTTGAGAAGTGTGATTGACTCATTTGATCTCGTTGACTATCTTAGAAACACCTTCATAATCCAACAGTTCCCCCCTTGTTGCTGATGATAGCATAACTCTTTTTGTGAATCCCAAATGAGTCAATTTGCAAAACAAGACAAGAGCAAAAAGAATTTTGGGGAACCAACCCTGTCCAAGTTCCCCTTACATCACAGATTGAGTAACTCTGCTAGAGTTCCCCCTGAATCGATGAGCACAATTTGGTAAACTACAACCTACAAAGAGAGATTTGAAAAAGGGAATATATAACTAAGTTAAGAAAACTGCAACCAACATGATCTAGTTCCAACAGAGTAATAACGAAACAGAATATTCAAACTTCACCTAAGACCTAATCGCACAGAGACAGAGTCAATCCAGAACATAACCAGAGTGACCCGTTCGTAGAGAGACGAGATTCACTACTTCCCCCTTTTTGCTGTCATCGGTAAGGGAAGTTTGCAACAGGGTCGAAGTCAATCCGTACATTAAAAAACAAATAGACTGTATTCATAATGCAAACATACTCATGGACGACAAGGGGCAAGAAGTATTGTCATATTCCACAATACCTTTCATTTCCACATACTCATAACTTGTAATGATCCCTGTTGCATTGCATTGCAGTTTTGAAGACTTTATAGCTCTATATTTGCAATTCATAAATATTTAACAAGTTAAGCACACAGGGACTGTCTCCATCCCCCATACTTCTCTCTCCACCCATGTAACAGCTTTGGGCCAACTTTCCCAGGTTTCACACCCTTATGAAGTTAGGTGATGAAACACCCTTAAAGGCTGAATAACCAAGTGGACGAGGTCCGTTTTGGTTCAGGAGAAAAGAGTTAGCGGAGTACCTTGCCTTTGTCCTCTCTCCCTTTTTTTTGCTTTTTCCCTTTTTTTTGAAAGCCGCTAAGGGACACAAAGAACAGACACAGTCTATCAATATGAGAACACTGATTGACTCAAACAGTATGCAAGCAACACCTACTAATTATACAGCCAAAGGAGGAGAGAGACTACCTTCTTATGTTGATTGAGTCATTCTGATTGTTGAACGGAGTTCCTCGCATCTGGTGGTTGGAAGAGGCTTGGCAAAGATATCTGCTAGCTGATCCTCTATTGGAACAAAGTCAAGTTCAATTAGCTTTTTCTCAACACAGTCCTTCAAGAAATGAAAATGTATTTCAATGTGTCTGGTTCTCAAATGTTGGACTGGGTTTCCAGAGATTTTGAATACGCAATTGTCATCACAGAAAATACCAATTTGATTTCAGCAAAATTTTACTTTGTAGAGGACCAAGAGACTAAGCATAGACCAAGGAATTGTGCATTGCTAGATGTACTCTTTCGATCATGGACGGAATCTGTCCAATTAGAATCACTAAAACCAGATAAAGTAATATAGGGGAACGAAGGTACCATAGATGAAGTTGATTGGTTCCTTTTAAGTATCAAAAGATTCGCTTGGATGCCTTGAGAAGGGACTGTTTGGTTGTTGCTTGAAAGCGAGCACATAGACAGACTTGGTCGTCAGCATTATTGGTATTTAGACACTTCTTGTCAATATTTCCTTCTTTACGTCCCGTGGCTTCTAGAGATCTTGTACGTTCATCAAAAACTTTGCTAACAACATATGAGAAAAGTACTAAATTGAGTCTTTCACAAATTTGAAAAATGCTTAATAGACTATGTTGAAGTCTAGTGACCAGATGGACTCCATCTACCTTAAACTTGAAGGGGTTACCTACAGAGCCAACTCCCATGATTTCACCTTGATTGTTGTTACCAGAGGTAACCTTACCTCCTTTGTAGGTTGAAAGCGAGCTGAATTTGTTGGGATCTCCAGTCATGTTCCGGAGCACCCACTGTCCAAGTACAAATAGTCCATCTCCACGCTCGCTTCCATCTGTAAAAAAATCACTTGGTAGTTTTGGGAACTCAAATATACTTGGGTCCCCTTTCTAAACCAGATTTTTTTAGCTTTTCTCGTGCCTCAAGGATAAGATTGAGTCGCTTGATATTAAATGACATATTCTTGTGAAGCTTTTCACAAACACTATGTCGATGTCCAAGACATCCACAATAACCACAAATCTTGGTGGGGGAAAGGTTAACATACTTTTGTTGTCCTTTCCACCAAGAATCAAAATGTTCTTTTTGTTGTTGGCGTTTGGGTTTATTGTTGGATTTGGAAATGTTTTTCGGAATATCGAATTTACCTTTATGCCACTTGGGCTTGGATTGAGTGGATCCAACTCTAGATCGTATATTGACTATCTCTTGGGAGAGTTTTTCAACTTCCTTTCGTAGATTATCACGAACTTGACTAACTTCCTTGATCTTGGAGTTGGCCCATAAGGGAAATTTCATGAAATACCACTATATTTTTGGCTAATTCATGAAATACCACTAAAAAAAAGAAAGTTATGAAATGCCACTATATTTTCTGAAAAGTCCATGAAATTCCACTGTAGTTGGAAAAAAGACAAAAATACCCCTACTAGTTAACAAAATACTTTTAAAGTTCACAATATGCCCCAAAGTGTTACAAATTAACAAAAATATCAAAATACAATAAAAATATAAAAAATTATAAAAATCAATAAAAAATTTTTAAAAATATAATTAAATATTTTTTTAGAAAAATATTTCTTTTTTTTAAAATTTATTCAATACAATAAAAAGAATATTGAGTTCTAAACAAAAAATTTATACTAATTTAGTACGATAATTTGTACCAAATAAGTACCATTATTTTTATCATGCATTTTTTAATTATTATTTCTATAAATTTAGATCATTTATTTCTTCAAAGTAAATAATTTTTTTATATTACTGATTAATTTTAAAAACTAAAATTTCTAAATATAATAATTTTTTGAGATCTAGTGACTGAGAATATATATGTAACATACAATATTAAATAGTAAAACTTGTTTGAAATGTAAAATAAAACGTTTTCACAGTAATGATATGCAACTTATTGTTTCTTTGATTATCATTACTTGCTCATAATAAGTTGCATATTATTATTCTGAAAATGTTTTATTCTACATTTCAAATAAGTTTTACTATTTAATATTGTATGTTATATTAATATATATATAATCTCAGTCGCTCTATTTCCAATCAATTATTATATTTAGAAATTTTAGTTTTTAAATTTATCAGCAATATAAAAAAATTATTTACTTTGAAGAAATAAATAATCTAAATTGATAGAAAATAATAATTAACAAATGTATGATAAAAATTATGGTACTTATTTGGTAAAAATTACGGTACTAAATTGGTAAAAAAATTAGTATAAATTTTTTGTTTAGAACTCAATATTATTTTTATGGTAATGAATAAATTTTAAAAAATGAAATATTTATTTTTTTAATATTTAATGATATTTTTCATTTTTATAATTTTTTAATTTTTTATAATTTTTAAATTTTTATAAATTTTTATTAATTGTTTTTAAATTTTTATAAATTTATATATATTTTGAATTTTTTTTTAATTTTATTGTATTTTGATATTTTTGTTAATTTTTAACACTTAGGGGTATATTGTGAACTTTAAAAGTACTTTGTTAACTAGTAGGGGTATTTTTGTCTTTTTTCCAACTATAGGGGCATTTCATGGACTTTTCAGAAAATATAGTGGCATTTCATGACTTTCTTTTTTTAGTGGCATTTCATGAATTAGCCAAAAATATAGTGGCATTTCATGAAATTTCCCTTCTTTATTTCTCTATTTCCACTCAAAAGTTTATAACATAAAATGTTTGTTAACATTTTGTATTAAATAATGTTAGTTTAGCCTTCTTATATCATTTTTGACCTATAAAGTTTATTATTCAACTATACTTTAATTTCCATTACATTAAAGCCATAGATTATAAGATATCTTATGAAAAATTCAAAAATACAATTATTAAATCTATTTCCTCTTTCCTAAAAAGTCTCAAATTCAATATATAGTAACTATGATATTTTAGATATATTATAAAATTTTTATTTCATAAAAATATCTTTGTTAATTATCTAAATAAATCCATAATACTCAGAAATTACAAAAATGATAACTTACGTTTAAAAACTCAAAACCTGTATTAATTTACATGAAAATAAACTAAATTTTATAAGGAATCTATGGTTAAAATTTCGTGTCAAAACACACTACGAAAGGTCATTAAAAAAGTCTAGCAAGTTAGAGTATTATTCTGTGATTTATACTAACTTGAAATGTCATTAAACTCCTACGTTTTAATCTCGGCCGTCCATCCTCATAACCCTCGATCGGACGCCCCAAATTCCGCGAGTTCATCCGATAATCCCAAAAAACACTACGAATGGGAATTGATCGATTCCTCGCAATCTACAAAATGAAATTCATCGATTCTTGTTTTGTTCGACTCAAAATTTCACAATGATTCTAATGGTACCGGTTTCATGACCTATAATGCAAGGCGTTACGATTTCAATTATGGGTTTGTTCGAAGTAGGGTTCATACTCAGTTTTGTTTCAATTCGACTAATTCTCTCGATGTAGTGCGTTATAGGTTAAATTAACAACTGGGTATGATGGAAAATGTAAAGACGAGTGTCAATATCGGTGGAATTTGATTGAAACATACCAGAATAGCACCGGCGAGGAGATCTGATATGGTTTTTCTGGAAAACTCACGACTTCCTGAGCGAATGAGGGTCGAACTTTGCGAGTCTATAAAATACAGTGTAGATCGAGTTAGGCTATAGTTTTAGGCTTAATCAATAGAGGACATGTAGCCCTATAAGCTGATAGAAAGGTATTGATCTAATTCGTAATACACATAGAGAAATCTGAGTTGAAAGATTCAAGTTTATTCCTTGAGTTATCTGGAAAATTTGAGATTTTATGTGAAGTTTAGGTAGGCCACTTCACAGATCAACTCGTGCCAACTAAGAGCAACTCGATCCATGAAACCTAACACAATTTAAACTAGATATGTAACTCTAACCGTGAGTGAAAAAATTATTGAAAATCATAGACTAGGGAGAAAGTTTTAGATCTCACAAGATCTGGGTTTACCTAGTCGGTTTCTAGAAAATTTTGGGCAAGAACACTGCCAGATCGAGTTGGGGATTTTAGATGCTCCGATCTTCCAAACGATCGAGGATCAGCCTTGGCTTCCTACATAAGAGTTGTAGAGTAGTTTAAAATCTAGAAAACAAGCTATAGATCGTGAATTTTCATACACGAACGAAGAATATGTGATAGATCAAAGTTACATCACCTACTGGATTTCTGGTTACAGATTCTTGGGGAGGCAACTTGAGCATGATTTTGTGAGAATTGTGGGGAGGATTAGGTCAAGTGAGGATGATGGTTCGAAAGTAAGGTTGTAGGAGAGTTAAATGCAAAAGACGGCACTCAAAAATACGAAGGTATGGATGAGAAATTAGAGTCTAAAGATGGGGCAACGTTCTGATAGTCTGCTGAGAAGACTTAGTCGATTTTGTAGGATCTGGCTTGGGCATGATTCCCGAGGCACGCAGCTGAGCCAGGTAAGACCTGGACACGTCAACAAACCTCAAAATTTATTGCTATAGGTTTCATGGGCTGAATTGATCATTCTAAAAAAGTTAACCCTGGCAAGGCTTAAGGTGCTTTAAGGTTTCTATGATTTTATATTGACTTTTATGATTCAAATCAATGTTCCAAAGATTTCTAAAATCTTTATAATATAATTGGAGTATCTCTAAATTTTTCCAAGATTTATTGACTTATAAATCTTATTATTAAATTCGTAATACCATATAATAATTTAGTTTTTAATTATATTATTTAGGATTTAGTAAATGAAATCCCCTAAATTAATTTATATTAATGTATGGGGTATTTCAATAAGATAAGCTCGAATGAGAGAATTAAACAATTCTCAGCCCTAAAAAAGAAAGGAAACTAACTCACTTACTCGATGAACCTCCATTACGACGTTCGATCTGTATGAGTTATGTTATTGCATGGTTGTTATGTTGTATGTTATTGTACTTCACATTGTTATTTATATGATAATAATAAATTGTAAGCATACGACCAATTAGTCGTGTGTAGCCCTGGTAGCTTGCGGGCTGCACGTTTATCGTACCAACAAAGGTGTTGAGCCCTTGGAGGCCTGCCATTATTTTTCAGTTAAGGGTCGGAAGACGACTCACCCTGAGAGTAGGAGTGGGTATACGTACTTTGAGTGTTTTTATTTTGTTACATGAGTAGTGTGTACACTCATGGTTGTAAATAAGTAGACAGATTTAGTAAACTTGTATGAGCTGTGCGAGCTACTTGATACTCGGTATATTTTGGTTTAAGTGTCGTTTATACTATGCTCGGTATATTCGGTCCATCAGACCGTAACCTGAGATTGCATAAGCCTAGTTAGTCACGTGGGTGACTAATGGCGGTAACACCAAATTTAGTATGATTTTCTACTGCGATATTACTATAATGGCATGGAGGTTTAAGCGATAATCACGGTGTTAGTAGTGGGGGTGTTACAATATGTTTGTCATGAAGGCCCAGCACAACCGCTGAATATGCTAAGGTGTAATCGTTGTGAACCGTTAAACTCCTTAAGTTAATTAATAGAGGTATCATGCGGTTCATTTACATGTTGTTCCATTTTACAAATACACAATAACTACTGTAAATGCAATATAAACATACAACAATTCATCTAATGTAACACACACAGTTCCTCATATAATCATGCATACAAGCAATGTAATAACGAGTACGTAAGATAACGATACGAGTGTTGTTTCTTCCGAACGATTCTTGTTTATTCGGCCAAGGCCCTTTTTCATCTGTTATCCATATTTATGAGTGTTATTGACGTTCCACACTAACTTATAACTAGTGTGCGTTTACTCATTTATTTAATCCGTAATTCTTTAACCCTTGACGGGCGTCGTGTTGAAGCAACCCGTTTACATACTCCATACTCCTTGTTTATTTGGGCAGTGGCCTGCGCACCAACAGTAGTTCCCTCCGACCAACGATCCGAATGTCTCTGGATTTCCTTTTTTCCTTTGTGAAGGCGTCTTTATCGGCCGTAGCCATGCACCAACAGCAGTGCCCTCTGATCAACGATCAAATGTGGCTTGCCGGATTTCCATAACGAGTGGACCTGATTCGGTAATCCTCACTAATGATCACTATGCACAACCAGGTGATCAGTGATTACCCTGGATTTTCCTTATAAATATTCCTTTCCACCCTATGATTAAGTTTACTTAATCATCTTACCTAAGATATATTCTTAGGTTATAGTGAATATACTATCTATGTAGTTCCCTTTTAGGTCTTACACATTACCTAGAAGTCACCTAGGTCATTTCATATTCGAATACTTGTGCTCGTGAAAATTGTATTACCGTTTTACTAACTAAGTTATTTACTCAGAATGATTAAGGATAATGTGATGTATCTCATTAATCGTTTGTAAGCAGTTGTTCCTTAATCAATAACTGTAACTCAATTCAAGTTCGTATTTTGTAATGCCTTAGTCTGAAGACGTTCGCGCACAATTAATATCACGGGATAGTCGACAAATGTCTCAACCCAAGGAAATCCTTAGGAACATTCAGACCATAAAATAAGATACCGCTCACCAAGTAGGAGACGCTACGTGAAATCCCGAGCTCATCCTCTAAATCTCTAGCATTAGAATACGAGGCTAAGTATTAGCTCTTTATAATATCCAGCAAAGTCGGTGTAGGATCGGATGGCTGACTCAACCAACTCAAGGTGCTAGTCTGTGAGATGGTTTGACTCAATCAAACTGACACTTGAGACATAGAAACACTTAGTCTAACTAAGTGCGCGGAAGCAGTTGCTCAAGGTAGTAAAGTAAGAGAGACTTAGAGGAGCTAAATGGATTAACACTCGAAAAGTAGAGGGACTCTGTGAAAGAACACTCGAAAATAGGAAAGACTTAGTCAAACTCAGCAGGATACACAATATAAGTTATTTTATTTCCTGGTCAAAACAAAACAACTTATAATGCCCACTCAGTAGATGAGATCTACTTCGTGGTTTTCACTCACTCACCTAATACAATCTTTGATCAGCTCAATGATAAGTGTAGTGAAAACTAGGTCCTACCTAGAATGACTTTGTCGATATGCACAAATGAATCTAGTACTTCTCACTCTTTTTTTTCTCTCTCTCTCTCTCTAAAATAGGCAAAGCTTTCTTTAAACAAATGCTCTGGATAATTCTCTCTGGAAAGCTGCAATAAGAAGCGAAATGACAAGTCTCTTATATAGTTGTTAGGATCTGAACGTTGGAGAGAGTCTGTTGCAAAATTTCAGGAACCGACGACTCTTTCCATGAATTTCGGAAGTGGGAGCCAAATTTTGGGAGCTGGAGTCCAGTCTTCGGATTAGTGCCACGTTGAGAGAATTTTGGTCCAAGTCTGAACGTTGATGACCGTTGTAAGTCAATGTAGTTGCTGTACTTGCTCCTTAATTTTCGCAACTGACCGACAGACTCTCTCGAATTATCAGAAAGTAAAGGCTTTGGATTTTGCTCACATTTTGCATGAATTTAGGCCCAAGGATGATAGTTGATGGTTGTTATGGTTTGGTGGACGTTGCTCCTTGTATTTCGTAACTGATTGATGAATTCACATGGATGGACTCTCTCACTCTTTCGGTAAGGACAGAGAGACTCATTCGATCTAAGAGCTCACTCGATCTTTCAAGGTTGTCCGACTCTGTCTTGTTTTGAGAAGTATGATTGACTCGTTTGATCTAGTTGACTATCTCAGCAACACCTTCATACACCAACAGTTTCCCCCTTGTTGCTGATGATAGCATAACTCTTTTTGTGAATCCCGAATGAGTCAATCTGCAAAACAAGACAAGAGCAAAAAGAATTTTGGGGAACCGACCCTGTCAATGTTCTCCCTACATCATAGATTGAGTAACTCTGTTAGAGTTCCCCCTGAATCGATGAGCACAATTTGGTAAACCACAACCTACTAAGAGAGATTGGAAAAAGGGAATATATGACTAAGTTAAGAAAACTGCAACCAACATGATCTAGTACCAACAGAGTAATAACAAAACAGAATATCCAAACTTCACCTAAGACCTAATCGCACAGAGACAGAGTCAATCCATAACATAACCAAAGTTACCCGTTTGTAGAGAGACGAGATTCACTACTTCCCCCTTTTTGCTGTCATTAGTAAGGGAAGTTTGCAACAAAGTGTATCCATAACGTAAACATACTCATGGACGACAAGGGGCAAGAAGTATTGTCATATTCCACAATACCTTTCATTGCCACATACTCATAACTTGTATTGATCTCTGTTTCATTGCATTACATTGTAGTTTTGAAGACTTTATAGCTCTATATTTGCAATTTAGAAATATTTAACAAGTTAAGCACACAGAGACTGTCTCCATCCCCCAGACTTTTCTCTCCACCCATATAACAGCTTTGGGCCAACCTTTCCAGGTTTCACACCCTTAGGAAGTTAGGTGATGAAGCACCCGTAAAGGCTGAATAACCGAGTGGACGAGGTCCGCTTTGGTTCAGGAGAAGCAAGTTAGCGGAGTACCTTGCCTTTGCCCTCTCTCCCTTTTTTTTTTTTTGCTTTTTCCCTTTTTTTGAAAGCCGCTAAGGGACACAAAGAACAGACACAGTCTATCAATATGAGAGCACGGATTGACTCAAACAGTATGCAAGCAACACCTACTAATTATACAGCCAAAAGAGGAGAGAGACTACCTTCTTATGTTGATTGAGTCATTCTGATTGCTGAACGGAGTTCCTCGAATATGGTGGTAGGAAGAGGCTTGGCAAAGATATCTGATACCTGATCCTCTATTGGAACAAAGTCAAGTTGAATTAGCTTTTTCTCAACACAGTCCTTCAAGAAATGAAAACATATTTCAATGTGTCTGATTCTCGAATGTTGGACTGCGTTTCTAGAGATTTTAAATGCGCAATTGTTATCACAGAAAATACCAATTTGATCTCAGCAAAATTTTACTTTGTATAGGACCAAGAGACTAAGCATAGACCTAGGAATTGTGCATTGCTTGATGTACTTTTTTGATCATGGAGGGAATCTGTCCAGTTAGAATCACTATAACCAGATAAAGTAATATAGGGGAACGAAGGTACCATAGATGAAGTTGACTGGTTCCTTTTAAGTATCGAAAGATTCGCTTGATTGCCTTGAGATGGGACTGTTTGGGTGTTGCTTGAAAGCGAGCACATAGATAGACTTGGTCGTCGGCATTGATGGTATTTAAACACTTCTTGTACATATTTCCTTCTTTACGTCCCGTGGCTTCTAGAGATCCTGTACGTTCATCAAAAACTTTGCTAACGACATATGAGAAAAGTACTAAATTGAGTCTTTCACGAATTTGAAAAATGCTTAATAGACTATGTTGAAGTCCAGTGACCAGATGGACTCCATCTACCTTAAACTTGAAGGGGTTACCTAAGGAGCCAACTCCCATGATTTCACCTTGATTGTTGTTACCAGAGGTAACCTTACCTCCTTTGTAGGTTGAAAGCGAGCTGAATTTGTTGGGATCCCCAGTCATGTTCCGGAGCACCCACTGTCCAAGTACAAATAGTCCATCTCCACGCTCGCTTCCATCTGCAAAAAAATCACTTGGTAGTTTTGGGAACCCAAATATACTTGGGTCCCCTTTCTGAACCAGATTTTTTTAGCTTTTCTCGTGCCTCAAGGATAAGATTGAGTCGCTTGATATTAAATGACATATCCTTGTGAAGCTTTTCACAGGCACTATCTCGATGTCCAAGACATCCACAATAACCACAAATCTTGGTGGGGGGAAGGTTAACATACTTTTGTTGTCCTTTCCACCAAGAATCAAAATGTTCTTTTTGTTGTTGGCGTTTGGGTTTATTATTGGATTTGGAAATGTTTTTCGGAATATCGAATTTACCTTTATGCCACTTGGGCTTGGATTGAGTGGATCCAACTCCTTGGGAGAGTTTTTCAACTTCCTTTCATAGATTATCACGATCTTGACTAACTTCCTTAATCTTGGAGTTGGCCCACTCAGGCAATTCGAAGGGAGTGACCTGTTTGATGAAATTGACTGGTTTGAGGGAGAGTGCATGTTCCTTTTCTTTCAGTTTTTGAGTAAGTTGCTCAACAGAGGAGGTTAGAGAGATAACTTGTGATTCTGAACTATTTAACTCATTCTACAAAGAACAACACTTCTCAGCGAAAACAGTGAGGTCATGTTTGAGAGAGTCAATCTGAGTGAGTGACTCTTCTTGTTCCCTTTGGTTAGATTCTGTAAGACTCTTGACTCTGTTAAGCTCCTTTTAAAGGGAGTCAACATGACGCCTAGAGTCTTGCAGATCTAGCCTAAGTGAGCAGGAAATAGTTTGGTGTTCCTCAGCTTCATCTCTTAAAGCATACATAAGCCCTTTTGAAATCTCGAGTTCCTTAGTTAACTCAAAGATTTTTCTATTGAGATCAGCCTTAAGAGAGTTAGTCTCAGAGACCATTTTAGCAATCAAAGTCATAAAACCCATAGGAGATATATGGTAAAGATCTGTTTCAAGATGAGAATGTGTTACCTCGTTGTCAGGGATCATGGACTCAGTTGTATCATGTTCCATGAGACAAATTAGACCGCTTGATTCCGCATCTTGGTCGTCAGAGTTTGAGTCTCCGCAGCCAACGGATGCCATCAGTGATCTCCCTTGAGGTTTTCCAAACTAATTCTTGAGGAGGGGACAGTTTTTCTTGAAATGATTGGGTTTGTTGCAGTTGAAGCAGGTGACAGAGTTGAAGACTTATTTGGCGGTATTTGAGAATGACCGACTTTGTCAATTTGGCTGATTACGCATAAATTTATGAAAATTCTTTACTATGATGACAGAGTCTTCCATAGTCTCAGCCTCACTTTCTTCAACAATAATATCCACCAACTCGGCCTTAGCTTGTCTGATTTGAGTATCAGCGACACATGCTCCTTCTTGACTGTACTGAGTGGATTTAACCTTCAAGACTTGGTCATTCAAAGTAGTAATTTTACTAGAAGAAGAAGAAGATGTATTACCACTTCTTTTGAACGTTCTTCTTGTACTTATCTACAGATTGTAGATAGGAACCTAAGTCTTGGCTGCTCCATTTGGATAAGTCCTTGCATGCTTTGGTGGAGATTACAGTCTCTGCCCACTATTCTTGTAACACCCCCAAATAAACATCCAACCATACGAACAACACTCCTAGCCATATTACAAGCTAACTGTGCAGCGGAATAAACTCCATCCGGGTGTCACAGACGCCAACCACCCACGTGGATGACACAACCACTCTTCCAACACCAAGTTACGGTCTGTATGACTGGAAACAGCCCTCTATCAAATCTCATATACAACTAAAAATAAAATTCCCAAATACCGAGTGTCTACAACAATATTACCAAATCATAAACTGAAAATTACATCTCGGGTGTAGTAACAACCCATACATTAAACATACTACTACAACTCAAAAATTATGCCCTGATGGACTACCCCCATGGTAGCCATCCCGCCTACGCTCCGTTATCGTCCGGCTCAATACCTGTAAAAATTGGGTTGTAAAGGACTCAGCAAACTATGCTGAGTATGAATATGTGTAGCCCGTATGTTGCCGGGCTACACGACTACTTGGTCGAATATTATTTAGTCCAATTTACATGCTATGATAAAGCAGTAAAGCACACCACAATACATCATGATATCATATACACTTAAAGGTAGCAAGCATTAGCAACAAGCAACCAAGCATAACATGCTGGCATCATAGCAACATCAGACAAGCAACCAAGCACAACAAGCTGCTAGTATAGCAACAACAATCATGTAAATAATAAAACGTGTGCATAGGTATGTTATGCCCATGATCCTCACTATAGGATCATTCGAGCGTTGTGTGTTTTCATTTCTTTTCTCTTGTTCCCATAATGTGTATTTTCTTCCTCTTTCCTTGCACCAAGTCTGGGGATATAATTAGATCCCGTGACCATATCATGTAGGTGCCAATCTTTCCTTGTTTCTTTAAGGATTATTTGTGAATTCTTTTATCACCGCACGTTGGAGGACTTCTCCTCCATATCCAATCCTCCATTCCCGGCGTCATACGTCGAGAAAGCGGAGTCACCTCTAGACTCCAAGATAATGCTCCACCAATTGCCAATCCTCCATTCCCGTCGCCAAGGGTCAAGAAAGAGAGGTCACCTCTAGACCTCAGGATGTGCTCCGCAATAGTCGGTCGAAGGATCTGATGCAGATACCAACTCCCGAGCACCCATACCGCGCGGCCCGAGATGTTGTCTTCCCTGGTTATTCTCATGTTCCACCAGTTGATATTTTTCTCATCATTATCATTAACAGATAGACACCGTAGTAGGTGTCATTGTAAGTCCTCTATGGTTAGGGAGGAGTTTCCCTTTATAAAGTTCCTTTGTTTACATAGTTCGTTGTGTTTCATCTCAAAGTTCCATAAATGAGAAAGGGACTAAACTATTGTGTGCGCGCTAGTAATATGCAACAATGATATAACAAGCATATAAGCAAGCCACAGCAAGCAATCCAATTTCATGCTTTAGTCTTATGGTCATTGTCAAACAAGGCACACAACACACAAACCGTGTAACACGACAACATACGGACCACACATATCCATACCTGGTTCAGAAGCAAAAGTTGTCTCACACACGGGGTCCCGGTTGGCGTACGTTACTGCCCTAGAGTTAATTAAAACAACTTGTCAGTTTATGATTGCGTGCGACGACCGTAGTGACATTTGCTAGTTTATCCCATTTTATCGGGTGTTATTCCTTAGGTAAATTTTTAGGTGTTCAACTTATACTAGTCCCTTAGAAACTTTCCAAGTATTAACCTTAGACTTTATCAACTCCTTGGACATTTACATTGTCGTTTTACACGTTAACTAAGTCCTTCCCTCTAGCTAATGTTTTAGGGTATTCTTAAGCACCATTTATCCAAATTGACCATTCACCCACACTTTCCTCACAACAACTCCTTTTTTTTATAACCAACACTTTAATTATTTAAACCTCATATTATACCCTTTAATTAATTTATATTATTACTTAAATTTCCAAAACCTTTCTAGGTTTATATACTAATCCCCTCAAATACTTAAATTTACATTCATGCCCCAAGGTTTAAGGTAATTATCTAGCTTACCCCTAACTTTATAATTGCCACAATTGCATACTTAACTATATAGTATAACTCATAGCTAATTAAAGCATTAAGCTTACTCCAAAAATTCTCTAAAATTCCCAACAAACCTCAAGGGTTCCCTTGTTACATTTTGACCCTTATAGTTTCGGTAATTACATATACTCCTTTTATATTTTATAATTATTGTTTTGACTTACTATTTCTTCAAGTACTTAATATATTTATCCTTATCATTTTAATTTGGTTAACCCCCAGGTGTGGTCAAGGTTGACCACTTAATTTATCCCTTGACTGGTTTGCTATTATTTACGGGAATACCCCACGACTTCCTAGTTTTAAAAATCACCTCTTAATTTCATTCAATTCATATGTTATACTTGTAAATATCTTTATAAGCTATTTCTTCCGGTTATTATTATTATTACCATTACTCCCTAAATTCTTTTATTTATATTTCGACTCTCATATACAACCCATTTAGTTATCCAAAACATTTATATAAGGTTTTAAAATTTATTTACGCCATGTGGAAATTCACAAATATACTAAGTCTCTTCCTATTACATTCCTAGGTAATTCGTTTTCTAGAATTGTGCATTTCACACCAAGAATTTTCGTAACTTATAGATCAACCTATAATTTAATTAATGGCTATTAATGCTCTAAATAGTTATAATGAGGTGGCCTGATTAGGTAGCCCTAAAAATAGCATAGTAATAATTTTAAAAAAAGGAATGGCATTTATATACCTCTAATATCATATCATCGCTACGGTTTGCATGCCTTTTCCCAAATTATGTTTCCATCATTTTCACTCAAATTTCGGACTAAATGAAATTGTATGTACCTGGCTCAACTCACGTAAATATATATATATATATATCACTACTTACTCATTATTAATCGCTCAATTAATCCCCCTGTATATACCTCTCCTTTTTATACGAGTTTTCAGTTCTATACTTATATG
The DNA here is from genome assembly GCA_023374045.1 of Limonium bicolor. Lineage (NCBI taxonomy): Eukaryota > Viridiplantae > Streptophyta > Magnoliopsida > Caryophyllales > Plumbaginaceae > Limonium > Limonium bicolor. Next base: position 216,557,755 of record CM041776.1, on the reverse strand, counting down.
TATCCACCAAAAGAATTTAACGGTTTAACGCTAATGTATATACTCATCTTTTTACACATTAGTCACTCCATTAATACACGCATATATACCTACCCATTATTTATATACGAATTATAGCTCCACATTACCCATATATATGCTCATTACTGGTTATGCACTATAGGACCGATATAACCCATATATACATAGATATGTATACAACGTGACACATTATAGTCTCGCATGCATTTCTTCCCATCCTCGTACGCATGTATACGCATCACCTCTATCTCACCGAGCTTATAGTTTTAAGAGTTTACATAGGGTTCATTTACCTTCCACGGCTTGAGCCTCTTCCCGGTATAACTCCCTTCTATCGGCGATCCAAGTATGAGTCTTGTTACTCCTACAGTGGTGGTGTGAGTTCTCGGTCAGCTTGTTAGATTAGCAAGGAAGTTCTCAGCATGCAGAGGTTAAAGTAGTGTTCTTGGGCTCACGTTACTACCCATTCCATGGTGTGTGTCTGGTGTCAATTTTCTGCTCAAGAGAAGGGTTGGAACCTGGGCTTTTGTCATGCGCATCAGAGAACAGAAGAATAACGTCAATGTAATGGTGTATGTCGGACCAGACAAGGAAGGAGTGGTGTGTTACCTTTCCGTCCTGTTGAGCTCCTTTCCCTACTGCTATTGTGTCGGGATCTTAGAAGGGATGGGCAGCTGTTCTTTGGCTTTTGTTCCCACTGAGGCAGAGAGGGAGATCGACTAGTAACTGCCCAAGAGAAGGAAAGAATGAAAACCGAACAAGGAGTTGAAGTAGTTACTTTGCTGTTGCAGAGTTTAGGTGGCGTTCTTGGCTTGCGGTTAAGAGCTCAAAGAAGGCTCAGTTTGGGCTCTTGCTGTTGAGCTTCTGCTTCACTGCTTGCAAACTAGAACAGAAGGAAGTTCAGGTGGCTGCTGTTTCTTTTTGTTGTTGACGTCTACTGCAACAGAAAGGAAATGAAGATGGGATGAAGTTGGGGACTGCCTCTGACTGGAAGAGAAGGACCGTGAGCTGATTGCTTTGTTAGCAGTCCACCGAAGGTAGTTCAAGAACGCCGCTGTTATGATCTCATGCAGAGAAAAAGTTGTTGTTGTTGTTGTGGTGACAAATGACGGCAAGCAGGGAGTGGGGTAGGTAGATGCTACCGTTAATGTGCTCAAACAGGTGGACAGTTTCCCTTTCCCTACTTGCTTCCTGTTACTGGGGTGGGGTTACTGTTGTGGGTTGAAAAAGGAATGAGAAGTTCTGTTGTGGCTGCTCAATGCAACAAGTAGAAGGGAGATGGGATGTATCTCTTCCTGGTTGGTGCTTGCGAGTAAGGAAGGAGGGCTCGAGGGTCGGTTCTGAGGTTTTTTTCAAAAACGAGACAGTGAAGTTAGTGCTTGCTACTGATGCAGGGAATATATGTCCTGTTGAGAAGGAGTGTTTGTTGTTGTTGGGAACTTTTCACGAAGAAGTTTCTGCCGGGTTGTAAAAGGAGAAGGAAAAGGCTGATAAGCCTTATGTTTGGTCTGGTGCAGGTTCGAATTGCACATGCAGGAGAAGGGGTTTGCTTCAGTCGTACTTGGGAATGGGAGTAGGAGAGTTTGTGCCCAGGATTAAAAGAAGAGAAAGCTGCTGTTCTATTTTCCCTTCGAGCGCTTGGGGCAGAGTAACAAAAAAAAAACATGTTGTTCTGCTACTTGCTACTAATATGAAAATACAAAGAGATAACAGTGTCGGGGAAAAGTACCATGACTGTAATAAGCTGGGTTTAGTTGTTTGGGTCTGGTGCTGGTTGAACTTGGGCAGGTGAATGCATGGATCTCGTTTTTTTTTGTGTGTTTCTAGCGCATGCGCGCGAGACAGAGGAGGGGAAAAGTTTGTCTGTGGGAATTTCCTTCTTTTGAGACCGATAAGTTGGTGTGGCTAAATGCCCAGAAAAGAATCAAGGTAGTGGCGTCCAGTTTCCTTTTCCTTCCAGGTGTGCGTATGAACAGAAGGGGATAAGAGAAAGAGATGCGTGTGTATGTCGATGATCAGAACATGGAATTGATGTGCTGTCCTCAATCCTTCATTTACCTTGGTAGTGTCATATATCTAGTGGCGTAATGTGTTATTGAATTCCAACCCGGCTCAACTGGTTAAGGCTTTCAGGAAAGGTACGAGAGTTTCCGGGTTCGAATCCCGGCTAGAGCATGCTTGCTCTATTTTTTGTATAAGTGTATATTCATGCCTATTTTATCGTTTGTTACATACATATACATATATGCGACTACTTTATTTTGTCACATTATTAATTATATCCATATATGTACGACTATTTTGTTTTGTCGCGTTCTAGTTATATGTACATATGCGACTATATTATCATATCGTGTTATTAGTTATATATACTACGTTGTAATATTGTAGCATTGTGTAACACCCCTCACCACTAACACGATATAATCTCTCACGTAGCAATAAATAAAACGTCTCGCAGCGGAAAATAAATAACAAATACAAACTCACTCGGGTGTCACCGGCCATTACTCGCCCATGCGAGCAATGTAGCCAAACCACATCCAACTTCCAAAATAAACAAACTGCTAACCGCAGTGATAACGAGAAACTCCTATACATCATACTAAGTCCATAACCATAAACATCGACAAGTGAGCGACTACCCAATCCTGAATACACAACCTTACCATGACACGATTCACCATCTTCATTGCTATACAACATCTCCAGTTACCCTGTTCCTGCTCTTCAGCTCCGACAATGGTCAACAACCTGAAATGGTGTAGTATCAGCGATAGACGCTGAGTATGCCGGGCCTGGACCCTAGTGGTCACTTGTCATTTTAACCATCTTATTAGTAGATTGGTTTCATGCTTTTCTTTTTACAGTTATAACCAAAACTGAAGCATAAATGTATAGTATACATAATCAACCATCCAATATCCATAAACTTTAACCATCCATCCAATCCAAACATCCATTTAATATTCCATACAATCATTTATATACGAACGTATCGAGTAATAACAATATAATGTACAATGTACATTCGCCGTAGCGTACAGTTCTCATATTTAATTTACCTTAGCCTTGTATGCTCCATCCAACCATCAACACACAATGAAATAACCACAAGTATAACCAATGAACAACAAAGCGAAACAACGAGAATAATAAACAAGTATTTAGTCTCGTCCATGGTATTGTTCGCCACTGTATAAGTCTCAATTGTTTAGTTGTTCAGTTATACCTAGTGACAATGTCCGTTTAAAACGACATGTCTCTAGTTACCCATATATTATGGCGGGTCACCCACGGCAGTAGCCACTCCAACGGTAGAGTCTCCGACCAACGAGCCATTCTAGCTCACGGGAAATTTTTGATACTTACGGACCCGTACGCGGACATCCTGGTATCGTTTTGTGATCACAGCGCGCACCAAGAGCCACATCCTTGGCTTTACTTCCATTCCATTAATTATTAATTATACCATCGCATCGCATTACCAAATTTTTAACACAGCAGACTAAGGTCATTAGTCCAATCCGGAGTCTGTAAACTCGGGATCCAGTGCTAGATACAAGAGCGGCGTATAGAAAGGCCAATGCTCCGTATAAAAGTCTCAGATAATATGTATATTATTATCATAGTGCTACAACGTTTTACTTACGTTCCTTATATTTCATATAAGATAGCACCATAGCCGCTAGTTCGTTTTATATATATAGGTTCATATATACGAACCAATACTGTTAACTCAACAACAGTAAATGATAAGTAGCTATAAATATACAGTTCATGCATATTAATTATCACATTCAGACAAACAATCTTATCACAGATCACACAACAACATACAAGTTATATCAACCAAATCCGAGCCCAAGGAGCAACCTTAGGACAACTCGGATCAAACCCCTTTACATACCGTTCACCTGATTGTATTACGTGGAGTATGAATCAGCAAGATCCTATGCTCCGTGTAGTCCGCTAGCTCGTCGAACGTCTTGTCAGAGGTACAATCTAAACGGTAATAAACTATAAGTCAGTCTCCATGACTAACTACATCCGGTATCTCCGAATAATAAGTAACCCCGACAGTTCACCCCTGTTTTCTACAGTTGTTCGTTACGGGTTTCTCTAAAACAGTCGGTTTTGTTACTTATAACGCGTACGTCATAATATTTCAACTGTTAAGTTTAATTCACTATTTCCTTTTTAATCTTATCCACCATCTAGTTTAGGTACGTAACCTATAGTTGCATGTATGCATGCATGATTATATTATATTATATTCTTTTTCTTATTGTATCATTTATTTTATTGTATTCTCTTTCGTATTGTTTATTTTCCCACCATCCTTCATAATTCGACATGTTGTATAATCCCTTTATCTTTAGCAAATAATATTTGCTTCCAAAACTCATAACTTATAGTTCGTAACTATTTTTTTAATAACCACCACCATTAAATCATATGGTTTCCAACCAAAATATATATCCACCTTATATCATTATCCTTGTGTATGTATATATTTACCACGTAGGTAATTCCCATGAGTTTAATAAACTCTTATATCATATGTTACATTTTATCATCTTATGTTAGATGATTATTCCCATTAGTTGTATTGTATTGTACAACTTATATTAAGATTGTTATCCTAATATTATGTAACATTTTATGTTGTACATTTACAACTCCTAAGGTTCATTCCATAAACACCTTAGTTTATAAATCCCATTTATTTATAGTTTGTCACATTATTTTATGTGAGTACCCTTCCTTATATTAATTCCATCTAAACCATATCATTGTCATAACATTTATAACATTATAGACCTTAGTCTAAAATTCATCTTTCAACTCTTATTAACTCGGTATAGCCCTTAACTTATTTAAATTCCGTTTTGACCACATAACATTATGTAATGTTATACCACATTCTAATATCATTTGATATGATATTTTTATTCCCTTAATTTATTCCTATAGTTTTTATACAAAACTATCTCATATTGCCTCATAGGCATATATTAAACCTTATACTTCTCGTAAACCATAATTTCCTTGTTTACAAAATCACCCCTTTCTTTTTACCATGTTATATATACCATTTAATATAACATTTCTAACTTATGAAAGAGTATAAACCTATGGTTATTTTTTGTAAATTCCGAACAGCCCTTGTGCTATTCTACAATTGCCATTTGGCCCTATTTATAACATATAGTTTTACCATATCATAAAAATCATATCTTATACACATATCTCAATAGACACTCTTATATAATTCTAAAAATCACCAAATTCCACCAAAGGGTTATAAATATCCTTATTAACCCATATATTTTCGATATTACCATTCACCACATCTATTTTTCCCCAAAGTGTCATAATGAATAATAACTATATATTTACATATAGTTATTTTAATTCCAAAATCCACCAAATAAATTCCTAAAAATTCTTATAGCCCATGGGTGTTTTAAAATACCATTGTACACCCTTTATTTTGGTAATAACATATTTACCACATAGTTATAAAAATATTACCATTAAATACATAACTTATTATAAACCTTAAATAAGTTATCTAACTTATTTATTTTGGTCAAAACCTAGCAATGGTCAATGTTGACCTCCTTAATATTTCCTTGACCACCAATTCCTTATAATTACGGTTTGCACCCAAACTTTCTAGAAATCACCATTTAACCCCAAAACTTTATAAAATCTTATAAACTTTATTTTAACTCCTTTTTAACTCTAATTTTCGGCTTTATTTTTCTAAAGTCCCTAAATTTAATTTAATTACACTATAAATATTCATTTCGGTAATAATTATATACCACCTAAGCTTAAATAAAAGCTTGTAAATGCATAAATAAAATGGCCTAAAATACATGGCCTTATTACAAACATTGTCTTGCAAAATAAATTACACATAAATGTCCCAAAAATACATATAAATTTCGGCCTCACCATATAATTTCATTTATTTACCAAACTTCCACACAATGTCTTAAATTTGACATTTATGCTTGTTTAATTAGTTATAAAATTTATCAACCATTCCTTAAACATTTAAGGTCAAACAAGACCTTATTTTACCTCTTCACTCACGGCAATTAATATACACACATTAAACTGGTGTTAATGTATCAAGTTAAGGTTTTAAGTGATTTATACCTTGATTTAGCTTAGATAAAGCCTTGTTTGGGTTCGCCACCTTAAGGAGAAATTCTCCACAGCTTGTTTTACATGTTTTCAACAGAAACCAAGCCTAGTTAGTCTCCAAGAAAGATCTAACCATAAGAAGTAATTTAATGTAAGATTTAAGGCAAAAATCACCTTAAGAATGCAAGGAGAGTTCAAGATGGTTTCGACCTGAATCAAACACACCACAAGGTGTTAGATCTATATTGACATAGGAAATAGCTAGATCTCAACAAGCTGCCTTGTTATTAGGTTTTACCTTGGAAAAATGCCTTAAAAGAGGGTATTCCTTTGGATCTCGGCCATACTTGCTCCAAATGGCTAACCAACTGATTCCACATGAAAAGGAGAAGAAAATGAGGCTATGACCAAAGTTTCACAGCCGAACTTGAAGGGAATCAAAAGTTATGAGCTTAAAGCACATTTTTACCTTAAAATGAGATTTTGAGCAACCTTGGTCTCTAAACTTGTTTCATTCGAATTTGATTGATGTTATAACCTTATAACACTGAGAATAAGCCATAGGAACTGATTAGTCACGAGATCTAAGCATAGGTGGTGAAGAGATGAAGAAAAAGAGCCAAAAACAAGCCTTAAACCATTAATTCGAAGCTTAGAAGTTAGGTTTACCTTCCCAACTGAAGAAGTTCGGTTGAGAGAGCTTGGTAGAGCTTGGAGGAGCTGCTTCACCGAAATGAATGCAGCTAGGAGAGAGAGAGTGACTAGAATGACTAATATTTGATTGAAAATGCATTATTGATTAGTTTATTGTCTCATTATTGGAGGTGACTCATCAAAGAGATAAGGAGGGGACATGGGGTCGGCTGATTGAAGAGAAAGGAAGGCTCCCACGAATTGAGGCTTGATTGATCAAATAATGGAGCCTAAAGTGACTGTATAAACTAATAAAAGGCAAAAGTAGCCTTAATTTAAGGAGACTTATTTAAGTCTTGTTTATTGTATTGGAAGTGATGAAATTTGACTCCCCCAGCCTGTGTATGTCGACCTCATGTGGTCCAAGGGGTCAAACTTTGACCTCTTGACCATTCTTAGTCAATGTTGACTCAAGCGGGCCCCTTTTAGGGTTTTATTAATATTTTAATATTAAATTTGTAAAAATTTGTAAATTCTGGAATTAAATTCCTAATATCATATAATATGATATTTTATTATATTTAAAGGTATTTATAACCTTTTAGCCCATTTAAAACCAATTTAGAAGGCGATTACACAAAAACGTGCTTTAAGGAGTTTTAGTGCACATTTTGTGTCGCAAGGTGTTTCTGGGCTTGGTTTCTTTGACAACGGTTTTGTTGTGTTCCTTACATGATATTTGATCATGGTATCAAATTTTATATCATTTAGAGGTCATTAGTTTTAAGGTTTCTTAGAGCACCTTTTTGCCCTTTTTGACCCTGAAGCATGAAAGTGCTTGTTCTTTGTGTTGGAGTGTTGCCCAACAATTGTAATACGTTTAGTATTGTGTTAATATGCTTAGGACAAATTTTTAGGTCCTAATTAGTTCATTTGGGTATATATTTACCCTTAACAGTCAAAGGGTGCAACATCTTGTTTTATGTTGACCACTGTTGTTCTCAGTTGACTTTTAAGGCATGTTTAGGCCTTAATTAATATGATTAAATATTTAATCCATGTTTTATAAGTTTGGGGTATTTCACATTGTGTATATGTATTTTCTTACGCATATATGACATGTTAATACCCTCGCGTACATATATATATATGTACGCGAGGGTATTAACATGTCACGCTATCGTGTTATCGGACATACATATGTCCGTACTTAATTGAATTTTTCGTGCATTATCACATGTCTCGAATTATGTGGCACGTTATGCTCGGGTAATTATCACGCGTTTATGATTTTATGTGTTTATTTAGTTTAGGGGCGTTTCAACCTACCCCCCTTAAAAGGGACTTCGTCTCGAAGTCTTACTTCCCTAGTTAATATTTCTTCCCTTCTCGTAAATCCTCGGGATCGAGTCCCGTATTCTTATATCCTAGTTCTCACTACCCAAGTGTGCTTATGAGCACTATGCCACCTTAATAGCTTCTCACAAGTTCTCATAATAGTCGAGGGTATTTGCCCTGTATAAATATCAGGCGTAGGTGTAAACCAACGGTACTCAACATTCATTCATAACAGAGTGTACATACACACACATAACCATCTCATACACACAACCAACGTGTGGCTGTAGGAAAACACATAGTACAAAGATTAAGTCCAGAATTCGTTCTCTCTAACCAAGGGATCATGTCCCGCAAGTTCCACAGTTCTATTTCACCTTTTGTGCTTATTAGCACCAAGCCACATCTGTGGCTTGACCAAGTTCTCATTAACATTGCAATGTACCAGTGATATTCATATACTATACTCATAAGCAATCAGATGAACTAGTCATTCATTCATAACCACAAAGCATACAACCAATTCATACACAGTTCACAGACATAACAACCAAAACCACACATCAAACGCGTGACAACACAGCAAAATGCAACGCGCCTACCCCCCTTAAAGTGGATTACGCCCACATAATCCTTTTTCTATCATCCTTGAACCTCAGTTCAAAATGTTTACTTCTCATGGGGCATTCTAGTTTCTATGCTACTAGCTCACCTTATTATCCTATCAAATGCTTTGACCATGTTATTGGCTAGTTTCTGTCTCAACGATTCTTATCCGTTTCCATACAGATCTATAAACAGATTCGGGTTTAGCCTCTCTGGGTCTAAGGTATTGGCCGATATGTCACTTGTTATTCAACTGGAAAATGTGGAATATGGTCCACCAGCTTCTGCTGTGCGACTCTGATTACCTTCGGGTTTAGTTTTCCCTTACTATGTCTTCCATGGGGGTGCATGGCTTAATTATATAGGAGTAGAAGTCTCTTGACTGACACGGGGCATTTGAATTTGTACACAGTCTCGGTGGGTTGTAGCTTATCTATCCACTTTCTCTAGATGTCAGAAGTTCATGCTTTTAGTGCGCTTTTAAGCGCGTGAGTTGTTCTTTCTGGCTGACTCTTTTGGCTTTAATTCATGTATGCTCTGTAGTAACTATTTATTTCTTAGTATTTAATGGTTACGAACGTGTCTTTGTTACAACGACTTGTTTAGTTTATCTTACCACTCATAATTATGTGTAGATAGCTAGTCTAGTCTCCTAGCATTACTTCCTCTTTTTATCCTCTAATGTGCACAGCCAAATTAGATGTTTTTCGTCTTTAAGAAATCTTTACTTTTCAGCCCCACTTATGGCTTTGACACTGCTGGTTGACTTTAATTAGTTTCAGTCAAAAGGTTACCGAATTATATACGTTAGAAGTTTCTATGATTGTAAACCGCTTAACATGGGATATTTAGTTTCCTTATCATCACCATTGTTCTTATGTGGTTTCATCATCTAGTATCAACACCGCTTCTTTCGCATGTTTACTTATTTAACTTATAAACTTTCACATATTTGTAGTTTATGTGTCCACTTGTAGGGGGTTTCGAGAATCATCTAACACTGACGTGATCAGCGTAAATGTTGGGCTACCCCTTCACCCCAATTTGTGCGTAGTGTCGCTTGACCTGGCCAGGGTAAAGTTCAACCTTGCACGTCTGATTTAAACAACCAATCAATTAGTCAAATTCGAACTCTTATCCCACTTGTTTCTAGTCATCTAGTAATCAATTCATGGACTAGTGTCGAAATCTAAGCCTTTAGTTTAATTGTTCAAATTTTCTAACTATATATTCATACATGTAGACGTGTGTTTTAAATCTCTTGCTTTATAGGTAGATTCCCATATAAGTGTTTCGACAAGTTTAGTGATATATTAGTACATGCATTTATATCCCTCCTGGTGCTCTCAGTTCCTTTCATCCCAACCCTCATACCATATGTATATATACATGTTCAGTTGCTAGTACATGTGGTCTCATAACTTCTAGTGCTAGTCAATTGGGTATACAATGGTATACTTCCCAATTCTTAATATTACTATGCTTTCCTTACACCTACAATTTAATATTGAATTTACAAAATGACTCATTACTCATCTGAGCCCATCAATTAATCTCCCCATTACGCCTTTTAATTTTGTTCAAAATTTCCAAATTTTAATACCCAGTTGTTCATAAATATTTGGTTTCTTCCTGATATTTCCCTCCTCATAAATATTTGTCTGATTTTTCTTGTTGGCCCGTTTAGGCTCACTTCTATCTGACTTACACGTTATTCCGTTTTCCATATTAATCTCTTCTGGGTCTCGTAATCCTTTTGTTACTTTCTGATTATTATTCCTTGTGTGTTTCTCTTACTTGAAATAGTCTTTTTACCTTCTTGGTCCACTAACCGAGTGGTAGGTACTCCGGATTTATCACCACCGAGGTCTCAATATTTATTTTCGATCGTTGAGTTGTATTGTTAACTCGGGTTAGGTATGGTTGATTTACTAATCATGACCTTATTTAATTGAACCCCATTTACTCCTTGGGTTTTATTGGTATATTTTCTTTTCTGGTATGTATGTATGTACATTGGTACATATGATTAGATAAATCCTGTTTAGAGTTCCTTAGTATGTAGTGTGTTTGGAAGGATTATTTCGCAATAGTGGCATTATACATTGCCCTTTAGATATTTACATGGGAGGTCAAATTTAGGGGATGATGTCGGGGAGTGAAATAGTACAGCTCACTGGAGCAGCTGGTACCTTGGTTAGAATGTAGCGAGTAATATCTTATATTTGGAAAACTCTGCTAAACTTTGGTGTGGATTTTGGAAATTTAGGCATTTGGTAATGGTTACATAAGCATGACGTTTCCAGATTTGACTTCCTTTTTACAGGATTGTTGCTTATTTGTTGCTGTTGAGAGAGGTTATGTTTACAACAACATTGAGATAATCTTACTGAGGTTATGGTAATTGTTAATCTATTATAACCCACTCTTATGGCACGAGCCTTATGCGTGACCTGAACGCTCAGTTTTCACTATATCATCTTGCGAGTATGTTGTATTTCATATTAATTATTGGAACTAGAGTTTTTTAATTTCATGTTCGCACTGTATTCGTTAGTGGAACTCCATATCATTTCCTTCATAACCATAGTTAATGATAAACACATGATCCAAAGGGTTTATCTTTTTATAACATTGAATTCTACAGTTACTCGTGGCATTGCTTGCGAGTGTTTTAACAGTTCCTCTTTCGGAATTTGTTCCTCCATGATTGAAACTTAATTCTCTATTGTACCCGACTCCTGTTATTTGGTCTACTTGATCAAGATACTCAATAGATGTTTGAACATAGTGGCGAATTCACTGCCATTTTCTTATCTGTTTGATTTGTGTTTGGGTGGGTAACCAGTGCCTCATGGTAATGGCTACTTACAAGGTTCGAGAGTTCTTTTTATGATCTCTATACCAATGTGTTTTTCTCAGGGAACCGTAATTAAAGGTTGAGAAGAACTGTTGTGCAAGAAGCAATGAGAAACAGAAGGTATCACGATAGAGGATTTGAGCTTCATGACGATATCACGGTAGTCATGTAACCGGATGATCATATACCGATGGTGGGATGGGTCATGAATAGTAATAGTGGTTATGTAGGATCGGGTGGCTAACTCAAACCAATCAAAGGTGTGAGTCTAAGGATTGGTTTGACTCAATCAGCCTTCTTAACTGAGAAGTACTCTGTGAGATAGAGGCACTCAATCGAATTAACCAAACTAAGGTTGCGGAAGACTTTTGCGGTAATTGTAGCGAAATGATGAAAGGAAAGAAGGACTCTGTGGAACTCAGCAAGATACACAAATAAGCTATTTCATTTCCTGGTCAAATAAAATAACTTACAAATGCCCACTAAGTAGAAAGGATCTACTTAGCAGTTTTCACTCACTCACCCAACACACTTTCTAATCAGATCAATGATAAGTGTAGTGAAACTAGGATCTTCCTAGGTAGAGTCTATCTAACGGCGCTAACTAACTTGGTACTTAATCTCTCTCTCCTTCTGGCTTACAATGCGATTCTCTTTCTCTCTCTAAGCTCTGAAATAATCCTCAATGAAAGCACACAGAAAAACTAACTATTACACATCTTATTTATACTCTAAGTACAACAGCAAGTCGAAGGAGTTAGTTCTGAAAATACCGGAACTAACTTAGTGGGCAACTTCCAACGGCTCTTAAGTGGTCTTCTTACTTGGGCCGCGATCTTCAGATGTTGAGGAAGACCCTCATGACCGTTGTGGCACTTAAAACATTCCGAGTTGACTCCTGATTTTCCGCAACAGCACGAGAGAGTCTTTGAGGTCTTCTTTGTTGCGCCAGACTCTATCGAAGAGGATCACTCTTTGTGTCTGTCAAGTGATGATTGACTCTGTCGCAGTGAAAGACTATCTCTGCAACACTCCGATGTCCCAATAGGTTAAATGTGAATACCTGCCACATGCTGAACTAGCGATTAGATATTTATAATACTTGTTGCCCATTTCAATGGTGTGCTATTATTTGTCGTAGAGTAGAAGAATGATAAGCAACCTTCGTCCTTCGTGGGACATTTGACGGGTTCCAAAGGTATAAAAAAATTCGAACAAGAAGAGAGTGAGGCAGACGTTGGTATGTATATATGTATGTACCTTGTTCGCCGGTGGTAGAAGCAGAAAAGAACCCAGTTATGGTCACTGATTTCAATTCTTTGAGATCAAGGGATGCAGAAGGATAATTGAGTAAAAAGTAGAATAAAGGAGGTGGTGGCGATGCATACCGATCGCCAGTTGAGGTGTTGTGCCCTTCAGGTAATGTAGAGAACGAAGAGAAATGTGAGAAGAGCGGGGAATTTATTGAATTCCGAAATATTATACTTTAGTGAGTAAAATTATGTCATTAAGCATTATAGATTGTACAAATTTTATGGTGTAATTTCGTCTCAAACTATATTCTCTTATTTCATTGTTTTACAAGAGGTTTACTAAAATTAACCTCTCAAGTGTATGAATTGTATAATTTCTTTCAATCCCACCCTTAGCTTAATTAATTGTTTAATTAAGCTTTATTTATTTTGTAAATTTTTAGGATATCTCGATCCTCTTTGTTTTATCAGGTAGGGTCATATAGACTACTAAGCATGTCGACCCAAGTTGCCGCTAAAGTTGGTCCCTCTATGGGTATTATCCTTTTGGCAACGTCCATAGTATAGTATAGCCTTTTCTTCACGGGTTGATTGTATAACCTTAAGTAGATGCTAGATCGGGTTTCCCTGAGTAAGAGGAGGCTTCCTACCTCTCAGGCGTTCTTTCTCTGAATTTTAAAAGATGATTAGGGATGTGGAGGTTGGGTGTAGGTGTTTGTTAGGTATCAAGTATTACTGGGGAAGAACCCTAACTAACGCGCCCCACATACTACCCACAACCCTTAACCCGCTATCAGAATTCCTAATTCCAGGTTTTCCTCTGCTCGGTACTTCTATGTTCCAGTCATCAGAGCGTAACTACGCTCTGATACCACTTTCTATAACACCCCTGAATAAACATCCAACCATACGAACAACGCTCCTAGCCATATTACAAGCTAACTGTGCAGCGGAATAAACTCCATCCGGGTGTCACAGACGCCAACCACCCACGTGGTTGACTCGACCACTCTTCCAACACCAAGTTACGGTCTGTATGACTGGAAACAACCCTCTATCAAAACTCATATACAACTTAAAATAAAATTCCCAAATACCGAGTGTCTACTACAATATTACCAAATCATAAACTGAAAATTACATCTCGGGTGTAGTAACAACACATACATTAAACATACTACTACAACTAAAAAATTATGCCCTGATGGACTACCCCCATGGTAGCCATCCCGCCTACGCTCCATTATCGTCCGGCTCAATACCTGTAAAAATTGGGTTGTAAAGGACTCAACAAACTACACTGAGTATGAATATGTGTAGCCCGGGCTACACGACTACTTGGTCGAATATTATTTAGTCCAATTTACATGCTATAATAAAGCAGTAAAGCACACCACAATACATCATGATATCATACACACTTAAAGGTAGCAAGCATTAGCAACAAGCAACCAAGCATAACATGCTGGAATCATAGCAACATCAGACAAGAAACCAAGCACAACAAGCTTCTAGTATAGCAACAACAATCATGTAAATAATAAAACATGTGCATAGGTATGTTATGCCCATGATCCTCACTATGGGATCATTCAAGCGTTGTGTGTTTTCATTTCTTTTCTCTTGTTCCCATAATGTGTATTTTCTTCCTCTTTCCTTGCACCAAGTCTGGGGATATAATTAGATCCCGTGACCATATCATGTAGGTGCCAATCTTTCCTTGTTTCTTTAAGGATTACTTGTGAATTCTTTTATCACCGCACGTTGGAGGACGTCTCCTCCATATCCAATCCTCCATTCCCGGCGTCATACGTCGAGAAAGCGGAGTCACCTCTAGACTCCAGGATAATGCTCCACCAATTGCCAATCCTCCATTCCTGACGCCAAGGGTCGAGAAAGTGAGGTCACCTCTAGACCTCAGGATGTGCTCCACAATAGTCGGCCGAAGGATCTGATGCAGATACCAACTCCCGAGCACCCATACCGTGCGGCCCGAGATGTTGTCTTCCCAGGTTATTCTCATGTTCCACCAGTTGATATTTTTCTCATCATTATCATTAACAGATAGACACCATAGTGGGTGTCATTGTAAGTCCTCTATGGTTAGAGAGGAGTTTCACTTTATAAAGTTCATTTGTTTACATAGATCGTTGTGTTTCATCTCAAAGTTCCATAAACGAGAAAGGGACTAAACTACTGTGTGCGCGCAAGTAATATGCAACAATGATATAACAAGCATATAAGCAAGCCACAGCAAGCAATCCAATTTCATGCTTTGGTCTTATGGTCATTGTCAAACAAGGCACACAACACACAAACCGTGTAACCCGGTAACATACGGACCACACATATCCATACCTGGTTCAGAAGCAAAAGTTGTCTCACACACGGTGTCCCGGTTGGCGTTCGTTACGGCCCTAGAGTTAATTAAAACAACTTGTCAGTTTATGATTGCGTGCGACGACCGTAGTGACATTTGCTAGTTTATCCCATTTTATCGGGTGTTATTCCTTAGGTAAATTTTTAGGTGTTCAACTTATACTAGTCCCTTAGAAACTTTCCAAGTATTAACCTTATACTTTATCAACTCCTTGGACATTTACATTGTCATTTTACACGTTAACTAAGTCCTTCCCTCTAGCTAATGTTTTAGGGTATTCTTAAGCACCAATGTGTAACATATTTATCCAAATTGACCATTCACCCACAGTTTCCTCACAACAACCCCTTTTTTTTATAACCAACACTTTAATTATTTAAACCTCATATTATACCCCTTAATTAATTTATATTATTACTTAAATTTCCAAAACCTTTCTAGGTTTATATACTAATCCCCTCAAATACTTAAATTTCCATTCATGCCCCAAGGTTTAAGGTAATTATCTAGCTTACCCCTAACTTTATAATTTCCACAATTGCATACTTAACTATATAGTATAACTCATAGCTAATTAAAGAATTAAGCTTACTCCAAAAATTCTCTAAAATTCCCAACAAACCTCAAGGGTTCCCTTGTTACATTTTGACCCTTATAGTTTCGGTAATTACATATACTCCTTTTATATTTTATAATTATTGTTTTGACTTACTATTTCTTCAAGTACTTAATATATTTATCCTTATCATTTTTATTTGGTTAACCCCCAGGTGTGGTCAAGGTTGACCACTTAATTTATCCCTTGACTAGTTTGCTATTATTTACGGGAATACCCCACGACTTCCTAGTTTTAAAAATCAACTCTTAATTTCATTCAATTCATATGTTATACTTGTAAATATCTTTATAAGCTATTTCTTCCGGTTATTATTATTATTACCATTACTCCCTAAATTCTTTTATTTATATTTTGACTCTCATATAAAACCCATTTAGTTATCCAAAACATTTATATAAGGCTTTAAAATTTATTTACGCCATGTGGAAATTCACAAATATAAGTCTCTACCTATTACATTCCTAGGTAATTCGTTTTCTAGAATTGTGCATTTCACACCAGGAATTTTCGTAACTTATAGATCAACCTATAATTTAATTAATGGCTATTAAGGCTCTAAATAGTTATAATGAGGTGGCCTGATTAGGTGGCCATAAAAATAGCATAGTAATTACTTAAAAAAAGGAATGGCATTTATATACCTCTAATATCATATCATCGCTATGGTTTGCATGCCTTTTCCCAAATTATGTTTCCATCATTTTCACTCAAATTTCAGACTAAATGAAATTGTATGTACCTGGCTTAACTCGCGTAAATATATATATCACTACTTACTCATTATTAATCGCTCAATTAATCCCCCTGTATATACCTCTCCTTTTTATACGAGTTTTCAGTTCTATACTTATATGTATCCACCAAAAGAATTTAACGGTTTAACGCTTATATATATACTCATCCTTTTACACATTAGCCACTCTATTAATACATGCATATATACCTACCCAATATTTATATACGAATTATAGCTCCACATTACCCATATATATGCTCATTACTGGTTACGCACTATAGGACCGATATAACCCATATATACATAGATATGTATACAACGTGACGCATTATAGTCTCGCATTCATTTCTTCCCTACCTCGTACGCATGTATACGCATCACCTCTATCTCACCGAGCTTATAGTTTTAAGAGTTTACTTAGGGTTCATTTACCTTCCACGGCTTGAGCCTCTTCCCGATATAACTCCCTTCTATCGGCGATCCAAGCATGAGTCTTGTTACTCCTGTAGTGCTGGTGTGAGTTCTCGGTCAGCTTGTTAGATTAGCATGGAATTTCTCAGCATGCGGAGGTTAAAGTAGTGTTCTTGGGCTCACATTACTACTTCTTCCATGGTGTGTGTCTAGTGTCAGTTTTCTGCTCAAGAGAAGGGTTGGAACCTGGGCTTTTGTCATGCGCATCAGAGAACAGAAGAATAACATCAATGTAATGGTGTATGTCAGACCAGACAAGGAAGGAGTGGTGTGTTACCTTTCCGTCATGTTGAGCTCCTTTCCCTACTGCTATTGTGTCGGGATCTAAGAAGGGATGGGCAGCTGTTCTTCGACTTTTGTTCCCACTGAGGCAGAGAGGGAGATCGACTAGTAACTGCCCAAGAGAAGGAAATAATGAAAACCGAACAAGGAGATGAAGTAGTTACATTGCTGTTGCAGAGTTTAGGTGGCGTTCTTGGCTTGCGGTTAAGAGCTGGAAGAAGGCTCAGGTTAGGCTCTTGATGTTGAGCTCCAACATCACTGCTTACAAACTGGAACAGAAGGAAGTTTAGGTGGCTGCTGTTTCTTTTTGTTGTTGACGTCTACTGCAACAGAAAGGAAAGGAAGATGGGATGAAGTTGGGGACTGCCTCTGACTGGAAGAGAAGGACCCTGAGCTGATTGCTCTATTAGCAGTCCACCGAAGGTAGTTTAAGAACGCCGCTGTTATGATCTCATGCAGAGGAAAAGTTGTTGTTGTTGTGGTGACAAATGATGGCAAGTAGGGAGTAGGGTAGGTAGTTGCTACCGTTAATGTGCTTAAACAGGTGGACAGTTTCCCTTTCCCTACTTGCTTCCTTTTACTGGGGTGGGGTTACTGTCGTGGGTTGAGAAAGGAATGAGAAGTTCTGATGTGGCTTCTCACTGCAACAAGTAGAAGGGAGATGGGATGTATCTCTTCCTGGTTGGTGCTTGCGAGTAAGGATTGAGGGCTCGAGGGTCGGTTCTGAGGTTTTTTTCAAAAACGAGACAGTAGTGCTTGCTACTGATGCAGGGAATATATGTCTCGTTGAGTAGGAGTGTTTGTTGTTGTTGGGAACTGTTCACGAAGAAGTTTGTGTCGGGTTGTAAAAGGAGAAGGAAAAGGTGATAAGCCTTATGTTTGGTCTGGTGCAGGTTCGAATTGCACATAGCAGGAGAAGGGGTTTGCTTCAGTCGTACTTGGGAATGGGAGTAGGAGAGTTTGTGCCCGGGATTAAAAGAAGAGAAAGCTGGTGTTCTATTTTCCCTTCGAGCGCTTGGGGCAGAGTAACAAAAAAAACATGTTGTTCTGTTGCTCGCTACTAATATGAAAATACAAAGAGATATCAGTGTCGGGGGAAAGAACCATGACTGTAATAAGCTGGGTTTAGTTGTTTGGGTCTGGTGCCGGTCGAACTTGGGCAGGTGAATGCATGGGTCTCGTTTTTTTTGTGTGTTTCTAGCGCATGCGCGTGAGATAGAGAAGGGGAAAAGTTTGTCTCTAGGAATTTAATTCCTTCTTTTGAGACCGATAAGTTGGTGTTGCTAAATGCCCATAAAAGAATCAAGGTAGTGGCGTCCAGTTTCCTTTTCCTTCCAGGTGTGCGTATGAACAGAAGGGGATAAGAGAAAGAGATGCGTGTGTATGTTGATGATCAGAACATGGAATTGATGTGCTGTCCTCAATCCGTCGTTTACCTTGGTGGTGTCATATATATAGAGGCATAATGTGTTATCGAATTCTAGCACGGCTCAACCGGTTAAGGCTTTCAGGAAAGGTACGAGAGGTTCCGGGTACGAATCTCGGCTAGAGTATGCTTGCTCTATATTTTGTATAAGTGTATATTCATGCCTATTTTATCGTTTGTTACATACATATACATATATGCGACTACTTTATTTTGTCACATTATTAATTATATCCATATATGTACGACTATTTTGTTTTGTCGCGTTCTAGTTATATGTACATATGCGACTATATTATTATGTCACGTTATTAGTTATATATACAATGTTGTAATATTGTAGCGTTGTGTATATGTATTTTCTTGTGCATATATATATATATATATATGTACGCGAGGGTATTAACATGTCACGCTATCGTGTTATCGGACATACATATGTCCGTACTTAATTGAATTGTTCGTGCATTATCACATATCCCGAATTATGTGGCACGTTATGCTCGGGTAATTATTACGCGTTTATGCTTTTATGTGTTTATTTAGTTTAGGGGCGTTTCACTTCTCTGAGACTGTCAAGCAGCTTGTGCAAGACACTCTCTTTATCCGGTAAAATGTTCACCTCCTGCATAGTAGATGTTAGTAAATAAAAACGATCAAGCACTTTTTTCAGAGACTCACCTGGTTTTTGCAAAAAATTCTCATAGTCCATTCGAAGTTCTTGAGCTTTGCATTTCTTGAGTTCAGTGACTCCTTCGTGGGTGGCTTGAAGGAGAGTTCATATCTCGTTCGTAGACTTGCAGTGATTGACTCTTCTTTGTTCTGGATTGGGCAGGCAACTATAGATTACGCGGGATGCTTGTCGCTTTAGCTCATACCTTTTGCGCTCTGCAGCAGTCCAAGTGGATCGATCTGGATTGACTGCAAGATCTCCTTCAGTGACTATTTCCCAAAGTTCAAAGTTGACTGACTCAATGTGTTGCTCGATCTCGTTTTTCCAATGATCGTAGTTTGTGGAGGTGAGTCTAGGATGCTCGAAGTGCATTTTGTTGTTTTGATTGACGAAGAGGTCTGCCATTGCTAGTTGATTGACTGTCATCCTAAACAAGGCTCTGATACCACATGTAGGATTGGATGGCTGACTCAAACCAACTCAAGGTGTTAGTCTGTGAGATGGTTTGACTCAATAAAATTTACACGTGAGACGTAGAAACACTTAGTTGAACTAAGTGCGCAGAAGCAGTTGCTCAAGGTAGTAAAGTAAGAGAGACTTAGAGGAGCTAAATGGATTAACACTCAAAAGTTAGAGGGACTCTGTGAAAGAACACTCGAAAGATGGAAAGACTTAGTCGAACTCAGCAGGATACACAATATAAGTTATTTTATTTCATGGTCAAAACAAAACAACTTATAATGCCCACTCAGTAGATGAGATCTACTTCATGGTTTTCACTCACTCACCCAATACAATCTATGATCGGCTCAACGATAAGTGTAGTGAAAACTAGGTCCGACCTAGAATGACTTTGTTGATATGCACAAACAAATCTAGTACTTCTCTCTCTCTCTCTCTCTCTCTCTCTCTAAAATAGGCAAAGCTTTCTTTAAACTAATGCTCTGGATAATTCTCTCTAGAAAGCTGTAATAAGAAGCGGAATGACAAGTCTCTTATATAGTTGTTGGGATCTGAACGTTGGAGAGAGTATGTTGCGAAATTTCAAGAACCAACGACTCTTTCCTTGAATTTCGGAAGCTGGAGCCAAATTTTGGGAGCTGGAGCCAAGTCTTCTGATTAGTGCCACGTTGAGAGAATTTGTGTCCAAGTCTGAACGTTGATAACCGTTGTAAGTCAATGTAGTTGCTATACTTGCTTCTTAATTTTCGCAACTGACCGATAGACTCTTTCGAATTATCAGAAAGTAAAGGCTTTGGATTTTACTCACATTTTGCATGAATTTAGGCCCAAGGATGATAGTTGATGGTTGTTATGGTTTGGTGGACGTTGCTCCTTGTATTTCGTAACTGATTGATGAATTCACATGGATGGACTCTCTCGCTCTTTCGGTAAGGACAGAGAGACTCATTCGATCTAAGAGCTCACTCGATCTTTCAAGGTTGTCTGAATCTATCTTGTTTTGAGAAGTGTGATTGACTCGTTTGATCTGGTTGACTATCTTAGCAACACCTTCATACTCCAACAGTCGGTATCCCGTATAATCACTAATCCCGCGATATATAACCTCGTGATTGTTCATCGTTATCATTCGCGTTTTAATTCACGTTCGGGATTAGTTATTCTGTCTATAATTATAGTGGTAGCTAACATGTTGTAACCTTTTACAACATATAGTTGAATTCTTACATATACGACCTCTTTTATCCATGGGTGTATATGTTTTATATAAATATATATATTATATATAATATATATATATATATATATATTCATATAGTTATTGTTATTATATGTTATTTCATGTAGTTGACATTTAAGTAGTAATTGCCTTTAGCATTTAAATTCTCACTTAGAATATAAGTTGGTCAACTTGACCCTCGTTGGTCAATTTGGTTGACTTGGTCAAAACATACAAGTCAACACCATTTTATAATTCATAATAAAATTCCTTGAATTATATAATTCCATTATTTGTATAAGTACTCTTTATACAATGACATTAAATCTTTGTGTTTGATGTGTATCATGTAGTTCCCCACTTTACATTAAATTCCATCTTAATTTTATTTAATCCTCCCACCATATTATATAAGTCATAATCTTCAAAGTATTTATACTGTCACATGTGAATTATAAAGCAATTCATACTAACTTCGATTATTTTATGTGAGTTATAAACTTCTCTAGTTTGTATTATTTTTACATACTAACAATTAGATCTCATATCTAATGTCATTTAATATGGTTCCCAACCATATAATCATCACCATTAATTTATTAAATCCTAAAACTTATTATATAGTTTATAATACCTTAGATATAATCATATTCTCCATATGAATGATAATGTTCCTATAGTTAATACTAACTCCAAATATTGACATTATGACCATAGTCTTAATGCTATGTCATGTAATCTTTCAACTTAATATTATATTCGTTTCCAACTCTTTGTATCCCACGCCATACCCCAATTTTTTTTCTTCTTTTTTTCATAATTGTTTTCTAACATTACAATTACATTATAAATCATATCTTATAAATCTAACTTCTTATTTATTTTATTCAAAAGTTCCAACCCAACTTAGTTAAACTGTCGAACAGACCCCAAATCTCATTTCTTAGTTTTCACCCTATTTTTCTTAATTTACAAAGTGACCCACATAATTTATACACTTTACAATTTAATTCCTACATCATACAATTTATAATCTTTCTCTTTAATATTAAAATTCCACCCAAGGTTTCCCGAAAATTCCGATTAGACCCCATGTTGGTCTGTTCTGATTTTTACACCAATCTTCCTAAAATTACATTTTGACCCCATAAGTTTTCCTAAACTTACAAATAATTACTTAAACTTCCTAAAATCATATTTCCATTATTTCTTTCTCTAATATGGTCAACACTCTACCTTGACCCAATTTTTCCAATAATTACACTTTGACCCCTCAAGTTTCCAAACTTTACAATTAACTCCTAAATTATTCTTACATTCCAATTTTAACTTTTTCTTTTATATAATTTGGTCAAGTCCCCTAAGTCTCCTCAAGTTTGACCCAACAATCTACCTTGACCATATTTTTATAGAATTTATGAAATGACCCCAAATATTTCCTAGGTTTTTCATTTAACTCCTTAACTTTAATAAAACTTATTATTTCTATTATTCACCAATATTACCCCAAACTCTCAGCTATTCTTAGGTAATACACTCCCAACTTTATCTTTTTAAATCCTTTATCCCAACCATAGGTTATTTAACCATTAAATCATTAAATAGCTCCTAAGGTTATTTAAGGTACTTTTTGCCTTTAAATTTTGTCCAACTTTGGCTAAAGTATAACCACCTTTGAAGTGTACCTAAATCATTAATGTTGCACTTATATCACCAAACTTTCACCCAAAACATAACCTATGCTTTTATAGCATGCAAAATACCATAAAGCTTATAAAAGCAAGCCTCAACATATATTTGGCCAATATAACAAACATAACACAACATAAACTTAAAATATGCTATAAATGTCCATAAACAACAGCCAACTTTCAGCCATATTACCAAGTCCCAAACTTTCAGCTTTTTACATTTTAAGCCCTTATACTTTGTATTCTTGACATTTAAGTCATTAAATCACTAACCAACATAACTAAACAAGTTTATAAAATTTCATGTTCATTATTAGGTCATCATAGATCATTTTTACCAGGTTAAATTCGGCCATAATAAACTCCCCACAAACATAACACTTAAAAACATTAAAATGTGTCTTAAGGTAACTTTCCCCTTATTTTCCATGTTTGAACTTTTCACCCCTTCACTATCGGCCCTATTTTATATAATAGAGGGGAGTTATATTTTTACATCAACCAAGAGTTTAAATGGTGATTTATAAGTTCTAAAGCTTATATTAGGGTTTTACCTTGTAAAATGGTGATTTTTCCACCTTGAAACTCCTTACTCTTTGACCACACACTAGGGTTTCGAACTCCATTTCCAACCACTTTTGGGGAAAATAAAAAGGAAACAAGTTATGTTCTTTATGTCTCCTTAACATAAACAAGAGCTTAAAGCACAAAAATGTGCTTTAAGGAGAAGAAGTTACCTTTGAAGCTCAAAATGGAATTTCTTCTTCCACTCTCGACCAACTAGGAGAAAATAGGTAGAAAATTAGATCTTGTATAGATCTTCAGACATAAGATAAATTTAAGGTACTTAGCAGTCTTAAAACATGATTTACCTTTACTTAAAGTCTAGCTTGGTTCAAGTTGGGAATTCCTTGAGATTTTTGGTCACACTTAGAGTTGGGGAAGCTCTAGTTCTTGTATGAAAAGAGTGAGAGAAATTATCTTGAAAGAACTAGATTTTTGGACATAAAAAGACTAGAAGTTTTAGTGCACATTTTTACCTTTAGCTTTGTTGAACTTGGCTCGGCTTCTTCATGCTTAACAACCATTTTATTTCCACCAAAACATACGATTTTAGGCTGTGTAAAGAAAAGAAGAAGAACATTTTAGTTTTTGATGAATAAAGAAGAAGAATGAATAAGAAAATATGTGTTTTAAGCCTTATAACTTGAAGTTATTTAATGGTGCTTCAACGGAGAAACAAGAGGAAGGAGAAGGACACTTAAAATTGGCTGGAATAGAGGGAGGAAGGAATGAGGAAAGAGGGCTGTCGCAGGGAGCATGGGCAAATGAGAAAAGATGGGTGAGAGAGAGTATAAGGTGAGTTTGTGAGTTGGAGTCCCAAGGTAAGTAGACTTATGACTTAGGAAGATTCTCTCCCAAAAGCAAAAGTTCTTTTTAAACCCTCTTTTCCCTCTCAAAATTGGCAATGTAGATACTTATGGGAGATTGATTTGTCATCTTGTGACTCATAATGTTCTGACATTAATGTTGTACATTATGGACTTATTTCATGTGTTAGGTTGTGATACATCACTAGTAGAAAAAATGTCTAAGACATCACCCATTAAGCATATGTTTTATATAACAGATGTCTTTTTTATTTTATGACATCAGTCCCCATATTAATAGATGCTAAGAGTTATGAAGATGTGGCGAGAATATGGAGATGGACACACCTAACTTTTGTCTTTAACTTTGTGCATCTGTTTAAAAATTACCTGATTTAAAAAGTATTCCTCACTTTGTAGCATCTTTTTTTTATGTAAACAAATGTCTAAAGTAATAAAAAAACTAGCCCACTTCCAATAAGAGATCTACTTTTTAAATAACTGATTTTAAAAGTTACTTATAAACCTAATTCCAAAGATAATATAAAGTTAATCCTCACTTAGGGGAAATTCTCATCATTAGATTTCCCAAACTCTTCCCCTTTTTTCCCGAAAGATCTTATAACTTCGTTTTGCAGTCATTGGCAAGACCAGTCGAGCATACCTTCACCACTTTGTGGCCATCAATGTCGTGGCTGGTTGAGTCGTCGCCTTGGTTCCACCGTCAGAGTCATCCCCGAGCTTTATTTCCTTGATTTCAGGATTCGTGGGTGGCGGATTTGTGAGCTTGGGAAGTTCGAGCATCTGTGTAGTATCAATTTTTGTCAAATTAACATATCTCCGTCAGCGCTTTTCAATCTGGAATGTATCTGTGAAGTAGTGATTGTGGTATGATTTAGGGAGGTTCGGACATCGACAAGGGAGCGTCTACGAGGATTTGAATAGTACAAACAAGCATCGCCCTTACGTGGTGATGACAAATCCTGAATGATTTCAAGCAGTACCGCGTATTAAAGGAGTTCCGTCAAAACTAGTATAGTGAGTGGTTGTTCATCAGGTATGATCTATCATATTATCTTAACTCCCAACTTTTTTCCTAAGAGGGTCTGAAGTTTATCAATTTTAAGGCTTGAATTAGGTGGATGAGCCAGGTTATTTGTTTAAGTCAATCCATGTGAGACAAACTTAAGTCTCCATGATTTGTACTTCTTGGTAAAACCTTTCAGACTTGTGGTTGGTTAATTTTGAATGATTAAGTATTACTAGGAAAAAAACTCTTAACTGAAGTTTGTGAAAAATGTTTTTCTTATTAGGGTTTGTTTTTGCTTCTTTTCTCCACTTCAGTCAATCTGATGAACAACGTATGCTGCAGCTAATACTATATTTTCATAACTATTAAGTGGACGGTGCACAATGATCTAACTTGAGACAATCCAATTGATGAAATGTAGAAGTGCCCCTCAAATTTTGTACAAATAGTTATTAGATGTTTTTGTGATGTTTTATTGCAGGGGTTAGGTTGATATAAGGTACAAAAGTAAAATTTGTTCAACTTGAGGCTTGCCGTAAAGTTTCTCTTTCCATAAGTAGTCAACAATCACAAACTCCAATATAGATAATTAATAGGAATTGATCATGTGAATCCTACTCTTTTGTCCCCGTAATAGTGAGAGTACTATATCAGGTTCAATCCTGTACGTGGACCTAGACAATTTTTTCCAGTGAGCTTGATAGTAGCATCCATGAGAGGCATTCAAGTCAATTAGGCATGAACCATTTGTATTTATTTATCCCAACATCTAGCTTAGGTTAAATATATACCACTGCCCCATACTTATATAAGATAGTTTTGTAATCATCCTTGGGCTTGCGTTTCTGTTCATGTATGAATATCTCCTCCAATTTGGTATCAACGTCACATTCCCTATCTTTTCCTTGTTTCATAAACATCTCTGTCGAGGAAGATAAGACTTATGTCTTCTACTGCACATGAAATGCACTTTACTTGTTGAAACTTGTGTTATGCCCCAAATTTTTTTAATTTTTTTTATTTTATTATGCTATCATATTCTTTCTGATTCACAAAGGGAGTTCATGTTATTTTGTAATCTTATATTAGAATGTCCATGACATTATCCTAATGTTATGGTGTTTGCTTGTGGAAGGAGGGCTAAAGGTGTCCTTTTTGTATTTTGTTATTAATTAAGAGAGTTAAAGAATTATTTCTCATTTTTATTATTTCCTAACCCTCATTCTCAGTTTTCTAATCACGTTCTATTTTCCCTTCCACTTCTGACATCTATCACGACAGTTCTCCTCTCCTTCCTTATTCCCGCTTCGCTCCTCAGAAGTAACCTCCCTTTGCTCCTCTTCATCTTCTCCAATCTCCTCCCTATATTGATCGTTGGTCATTCGATTATGGGATTCCGATTCTGCTAGTCGGTCGATCGTCAGGTCTGAATTGTGATTGGATTTTGTTCTTTGTCGAGTTCCCTTTTTTCTCTTTCAGATTTTGGATTCTGGAATCCGGTTGTTCAGTTCTTTGGTTCGTTGATTCATGTGCAGATTCGAGGAGTCCGATGTATTGAGTCCTCTAAGATCGCTTAGCTTAGGATGTGAGGTAGGTGGTAGATGGATTCATTTGCGTATGTTCACCCACAGGGATTTCGATTATTGTTTCCGTATATGGTTATTTGACTCTTTGATTTGTGGTCATTCTGGTTGGTTTCTGATTCAAGCTTTTGATGTGTAAAAACACCATGGGAGTATGTTTGTTTTGCGTAATTTGATGTGGAGTTTGGAGCTTTAACAATGGTGAATTTGCCTCTGTAATTCTCTTTTGGTTCAACTTTGATTTCTGCAATTTTCGTTGTGTTCGGACTTGCGTCCGGACCAGTTAGCTGGACGTAGGGTCGGACGCCTCTATTTGCCTGCGTTTTGTGAGATGTCTGAACTTCTGTCCGGACTTGTAAGTCCAGACGGGGTGCGAGGACGAGTTTAGGGTTTACAGTTCGACTTATGTCCAAACTTGCAAGCCCGAACACAAGTTCGGACACTTTTTTTTCACGTTTTGGGTTCCGTCCGGGTCTATGGGTCGGACCAGACATACAGACGTGTTGTTTTTCAGTCCTGGGCTTGCGTCCGGACCAGTTAGCCGGACGTAAGTCCGGACACGTGTAATTTGGTGCCCCCGACTTGTAAGTTGCGTAACTTCTTCGTTTGAGCTCCGTTTTGAGTGCCGTTTGCGCCGTTGGATTCCTCTTTTTGAATACTATCTGTTTCGACATGTATTAGCATTCTTGGACTTGTGTCCGGACCAGTTAGCCGGACGTAAGTCCGGACACGTGTATTTTTGGCACCGACGTGCGTCCCGACTTGTAAGTTGTGTAACTTCTTCGTTTGAACTCCGTTTTGAGTTCCGTTTGCGGTGTTGCATTCCTCTTTTGAAATACTATATGTTTTGACATGTGTTATCATGTGTTTGGGCATATTTTGATTTTAAAGTCGTTCATAATCCCTTTGAACTCTAATTTGCTCTAAGAGCGTTTTTCAGCTTCTGATTTCGGTTTGACCTTGTGTGTTTTGCTAGTCTTACTTAAGACTTCTGTTTCCGCTTATGAATTCTGCTTCTTGGTTGTGTTAAGCCTTGGGCTTGGGTGTTAGCGCTCTGCACGCCCTCTATTCTATTTTGATTAAGCTTTTGCTCTCTACTCTGATCTGATAAAGACTTCTGTTCTGTTCGGTATAAAGCTTTGATCTATTTTAAAAGCTTATAATTTGGGACCTAGTCTTCTCTATGTCTGAGCTGTGGATGGCTGGGTCTAGCTATCCTGTAGAATGTTACGTAGGACGTTCTTCTGTTATCTCACGGGTGTCTCCCCCGTTCTGTTCACAGGTGTCTCACCTGTTCTGTTCACGAGTGAGTTTCCTCGTTCTGTCCATGGACTCGCTCTGTTCTGTCTGTATTCTTGGAATGCTAGTGGCCCACTTCTGTTTGTGTTCTATTCGTCTTCTGTCTGTTCTCTCTGCTTTTTGTATTTGATAGACTGCTGTGTGCTTTCTGTCCTTTGAACACCTCTGTTTGCTTGTACTGCTTCCGCCGCTCGGTCTGTTTTCAAACTCAGATAGGCTGTTGTGTGCTTCCTGGCTGTTGAGGATTTCTGATTTGTAAAGTGTTCTGCTTCGTCTGCTCTATCTGTATTAGATTTTAGACGGTCTGCTGTGTGCTTACTGTCTTCTACTAAGTTTTGGATTTTGCTAAGCTTCTGATTTTGCTAAGCTTCTGATTGTGTTTAAGCTTTTGAGTTTGTTAAGCTTCTGATTTTGTCAAGATTTCAGCTTTAGAATACCTTCTACTGTTAAGTGTATGTTTTGACCACCGCTTAGCTCCTTGTGTTTTAGACTTCTGCCTATTTGAAAGACTTCCGCTTGTCTCTGATTTTGCTCTGGCTAAGCGCTTTCACACATATATATATATATACATGTATGTTCAGTATCAGTTTTGAGCATGCTTAGCTGATGAAGTTTATCACCTGCTGAGCTATAGTTTGGCTCACTCTATTTCTGTCTGATTTGCAGGTTTTAGCTCGTGTTTGGAGATTCAGCTTCCGCTTTTAGTTTTGGATTTCAGTTTTGTGTTTAGTTTGTTTGGCTTTGAGGCCCTTTTGTATTTTCCAGCTTCCGCTATTGTAGACAGTGTAAATGATTGTAATTGCCACTTGTTCAATAAAAGGTATTTTGTTCAGTTTTGGGATTCGCTAGTGTAGCCTTGTGTGTCTTAGGTAATAAGCGCGCGGCGTATAACGGTCTCTCAACCAGGGTGGTTTTGAGGTCGTTACAACTTGCACTCAATGCTTCTGATAGTCAACTAACAGACTGGAATCCTAATCTGGTGAGTCCATGGACTTGGTCAAATGGCAGATGTGACAACTCCCAAACATATGTGGAATCTACGCTGAGTACTTTGGCCTCTTGCTTTTATGTTTAATCTGGTTAATTCTTTCGCAAGTTGACCCATTATATAACTACACCATCACACATATACTTTGGATTATGATCGACATGGATGTGCTTGCTGTGGGTAGCTTAGCAATGATATAGAGGAAGCCACCACCATTTGCAGCCTTGCATCTCTTCTTTTCACACCACATGAACTTCAAGGGGTGGCTATTGCTTGCTGGATTTGGCACTTAGGTGTTGTTGTTTCTGATCAGTAATACAAAATATCAATGTTATATGAAAATAAAATCTAAAAGAAGGCAACAAAACTGGTCATTTTACATTGATGTTGTACTCTTGTTTTCCTTATTTCATGAGTCTACTGGTGGAGTTTTTAATCAGTTGCTTTGGTGTTGTTGTATGTTAGAATTTTGATTGGAAGAAAAGTGTTGCAGCACCCAAAGGCGTGTCTATGCAAGCTATGATCTGGGTTGGAAGCGGCAGACCACATTAGCGGTACATTTATAAAAGTAATTGTTCCATGCATGTTGCTTCGAAATACCAATATGATGTGTCTGCAGGTTGAGTTTTTATGCATTTCCTCTTAAGAGCACTATTGATCTATTGTGTAAGCAAAGAAAAGGGATAGAGTATAACACTACTATAAGAAAATAATAACTGCCACAATAGTGGTTGGAGCTTGTTAATTTCATGAGTAAGGACAAATTAATATATAGTGCTAATTGCTTAGCTAATCTAATAACATGGACCCAGTGTTGAAAGGGCCAAATCTCGATTCATCAATTAGAATACCTCATGCTAAATATAGTGGCTATCAAACTATACGTACAATGATCATATCCTGTTATAGTTTAGAATTTGGATGCTGGAAATTTTTAGGATGACAAGAACTTATATTTAAGAGTTGGCAGGGAAGGAAGAAACTATATGTATAATGATTATATTCTATTATGAGGTTTAGTTGGCTCTTATAAGATGATAGTCTATGAAGACTAAGAAATTTTACTATTGTAAAAGCTAGTATATGTTTGTTTGTTGTTGCGTTCGCTTGATAGATCTTACATGTTTGTTTTGCAGGTCTACATATTGACTATTTTACAAGGACTAAAGCACCGGCTGGCTGCTGGTATCTACATGATATATGCTTGCACCTTAGAGTTGTTATCTCAATTTTGTCAGATCTGAATTGATTCTCTAGTAACCTCTACTTGCATTTCTGGATGCCTTTGTAGTGTCTTCTTCATAATGTTAGCTACCTTTCATTAGAAACTAAAGAGTCATGCTAGATGACATAATTTAAAGAGACCTCTGACTACAATCTAAACTCTAGTAACGATTAATACTACTATGAGAGTATCTAGGATACCTCAAAATTGTAACCATAAAATTAGAGTATAGTACTAGTGGCTCTAACTCATAATCTGTGAGCACTAAGTACATTTTACCATACAAAATTCTTCTCGTTTATTACATGCCATTAAAACCTTTTTTGATATAAGGAACATTTTTGGCTTGCAAGCTTATGTCTATTTTCTTTGCTAGATTACAGCTTCTAAGTCCGCTTATACCATGTAACATTCCCTAGATTGGCTTAGAGGGGTTTTCCCTATCACAGTTGAGCATAACTATTCTAGGTACGTATCTACTTCATCACTTGATATTTCTTTGTTTTCAAGTCAAATGAAGTTCATGTTTAGTTGTTTACTATGTCATGATTTAGCTCGTTATTTACATACAAGTTTTAAATTCTTGTATATGAACTTTCTATTAAGGTTGGTTAAATATTCATAGTTCGCTTTAAATCATAATATTGTTTAAAGTAGTACATGCGTAGACACCCATGTAGTAGTTTACAATGTGATGTGCGTATTGTCTTCAGGCTTTCAAAAATATGAGTTACATTGCGGCTACGATTGATATGCAGCTGAAGAATTAGCTAAGTACCTTTGTCAATCAGCATTTTTGAGAAGTGTTGAAATGAAGATGTGAGGGCAAAGTGTCTACAGTGAAACAGTTTGACCAATTTGTTAGGCTTGATCAGGTTGTTCGGGATTATATGTAGCTTTTGGTCAATGTCTAATTAGTAAATGTGTATTGGATGAATGTTGAATTCATATTCTGGTTAGAACTTGTGTGTTCTTGTCGAGTGTGTGAATTTTGTGATCTTCTGGGTTGTGACTCTAACCTTAACTTCTGAGTTAAATGAATTGTGCCTCGTAGTCATTTATGTGTGTGTACAATTATAGCTATTTGTGAACAAAATTGTATGTGTACAGGTCCTTTTAAACAATATTGTGTGGGCATTGGTCTGTGGTACACAACAGAGACCATGTGGCCGATTTTAAAAAAGTAAAATCATTTAGGCATCTGTTGTATACTAGAGCAGATGCTACAAGGAGCAGGTATAAACATCTACAAATTAGTCTACGACATCTGGTGTATGAATGAACAAATGCAATAAATGGGTCCGAGGCACCTGTTTTACTTTTCAACGGATGCTACAAAGTACATTTTAATTAGTTATGAAACACTTATAACATCAATTATTTGTATAACTGATGCAATTGCTTGATTATACTAGTGCATGTTATTACTTTGTTCTAAGGTGTATTTCTAATTGGTTGTTGCATTTATAATTTATTTTGACTATATAAAATATTGTATATAGTTTTATCACATTGTTTGTGATCTTAATTCATGTATTAATGTGTTATATGTTACATTAATCTCAGGAGTTGTTTTCTCCTTATTAATGTTCTCTCTTGTTTATTATTTTATGTAGAGTTTAGTGCTCATTTTGGACTATACATATTTATTCATGTATGTATGTTTAGAGGTTGTAACTTTCCTTAATGAATTTGGCTCATTAGCCTTTATCATTTAATGTTTAATGATTGATTAAACTCTTTCACTTAATTAATTCCTTGTTACTTAAGGTACTTAATGTTTGTGGGGATGGGGGTAGTGCTAAAATACTTAAAGTAAACTCATAAAATTATAAAATAAATATTCTACACATTAAAAATTTATAAAACTTACTAATAGGGAAATAATTGATTAGAAGAAAATATATATGTACTTAAAATTGAGTATAGCTACTACTTATTATATACTGTTCAAATGTTAAAAAATGTATATTTTATTTTATTAAAAATGCATATTTATTAATAAAAAAATACTAGTAATTAAACTAAATATTACTTAGTTAAGTGTAAAAGTATATATCTTAGAATTAAAACCCGAAATATGTCAAATAAAAAAAATATATATGTTAGGATATATTTTAATATATTAAACAGTATATAAGATCTATGATATATAGTTAAAACTAATTGTGTTTAGAAATGCTATTATAATTAATCACTACTTAACCTAAGAAAAGGTTAACCAATTTAGCACTAGATAAGTATTTTGAAATTCATATAAATGCAGTTGAATTATAATATAACTTTGATACCATTAATTAGGAAATCGTATTATTTCAATTAACTTGTTTCTATTTTTAATTGCATATTTAATTAATTTTGTGTTTAAGATTTGTCGTAGCAATTAATTAAATTTCATTCACTGGCATCCTTAATTTATATGCTAAATGTTATTGTAATAAAATACGCAATAGAAAAATATGTGCAAATGGACTCCAAGACGTTAACAAACTCAACAAAAAATTGTTTCACAGAAACTTATTTTTAGTAACATATAGACAGATGAGCACAATGAGGACAATGTTTTAAAGGAGGATTTTGATAAAGGTTATTTGTAATTTACCTTGAATATATAATAAAATCAATATCTACATTTGGTGCCCATAACATCAGTTTATAAAACTCACTTCAAATTTATCTATCAAATATTTCAAAATAAATAGGTCACCCACTCACTAAAAATACCACTTTTAGAAACTATCGGATATTGCTTAAATTTTATGGTAGTTATATTGCATAATGAAGTTATAAGGGTTTAATATTGTTTTAAGTTTCTTTTTAAAACCAAATACTACTTGTCAAATGTGCAGCAGCCATAATTACTACACGTATGGTAAAAGACAACACCTGTCCATAATTGCCGGTTCTGGACGCAGCTCTTAAGCGAAAGAGCTTCAGATTTAAATGAGGAAAGAAACCGATTTCAAGAACAAAGTAATGGAAATTTTTTTTTTTTTTTTGAAAGAACAAAATAATGGAATGTTAAATCATAGCAATTTCGCTTCTAATTTGCCGGAAAGAATTGAGCTAGCATCAGTTTTCCTTTTTTGCTCTACCAAGCGCGCCATATTTCCCACTTCTGGACCTGACTGTATATATTATTATGGGAATTTTCATGAGATGCCCCTGAGGTTTGACCGAATTTCACCAAATACCCCTACCTTTTCAGAATTACTATGAGATACCCCTAAGATTTAGTTTTTAATATGAGATACCCTTCCGTCTATTTTCTCGGTAAACGTCCGTTAACTTTTTCCATGTCTTCCCATTTTACCCTTAATCCAATTTTCATGAGATACCCCCACATATTTGTAACGACTACTTTCACCAGATACCCTTGCATGTTTCAAATGACTAGTTTCACCAGATACCCCTGTAACGGGTACTTTCACCAGATACCCCTGTAACGGGTATTTTCACCAGACACCCCTGCAACATAAAACAGCTAGTTCTGGCCTATAAAATCAGAAAAAACACAACATTTTGACATTATAGTTTTCATAATGTGACAATGTCTTCCTCACAATCAAGTTACTCGGTCACTACTGTTGCTGAAGGTAGAAGATGCAATTGTGGAAGAGAAGCTGAAGTCCTCGTTTCAAGAAAAAACACTTCATCCGGAAGAATGTACTACAAATGCTTACATTGCAATAGACGGATAGATTGGGCAAAACCACAACTAATCAACAGATTCCAATGGCACAACAACATTATATCCCCAACCAACAGAGCTTAGAAGCAGTGCAACATGAGCTGATGAAGATCGAGGAAGTGAAGGACTTGAAGATGCAAAGTTCAATGGGGAGTGAGGGTAGGAGTATTTATATGCATATTCTATGTATTGTTGCTGCTGAAAATGTAACCAAATGTTAGAAATGTAAAAAAAATCAGAAGTATAATAAAGCTGTTACTTTTGAGCTTGATTATTTCACAAAGTTGCAGCAGCT
The DNA here is from genome assembly GCA_023374045.1 of Limonium bicolor. NCBI lineage: Eukaryota > Viridiplantae > Streptophyta > Magnoliopsida > Caryophyllales > Plumbaginaceae > Limonium > Limonium bicolor. The sequence continues at coordinate 216,523,442 of CM041776.1, read as the reverse complement.
TACACATTAAGCTAGTGCATTTACATAGTTCCAGCAACTAATATTTCAGCTTATAAATACTCCTCCCCCCCCCATTGAACTTTGCATCTTCAAGTCCGTCACTTCCTCCTTGATCTTCATCAGCTCATGTTGCACTGCTTCTAAGCTCTGTTGGTTGGGGATATATGTTGTTGTGCCATTTGGTTACATTTTCAGCAGCAACAATACATTTCTAACATTTGGTTACATTTTCAGCAGCAGCAATACATAGAATATGCATATAAATACTCTACCCTCACCCCCCATTGAACTTTGCATCTTCAAGTCCTTCACTTCCTCCTTGATCTTCATCAGCTCATGTTGCACTGCTTCTAAGCTCTGTTGGTTGGGGATATAATGTTGTTGTGCCATTGGAATCTGTTGATTCGTTGTGGTTTTGCCCAATCTATCCGTCTATTGCAATGTAAGCATTTGTAGTACATTCTTCCGGATGAAGTGTTTTTTTCTTGAAACAAGGACTTCAGCTTCTCTTCCACAATTGCATCTTCTACCTTCAACAACAGTAGTGACCGAGTAACTTGATTGTGAGGAAGACATTGTCACATTATGAAAACTATAATGTCAAAATGTTATGTTTTTTCTGATTTTATAGACCAGAACTAGCTGTTTTATGTTGCAGGGGTGTCTGGTGAAAATACCCGTTACAGGGGTATCTGGTGAAAGTACCCGTTACAGGGGTATCTGGTGAAAGTACCCGTTACAGGGGTATCTGGTGAAACTAGCCATTTGAAACATGCAAGGGTATCTAGTGAAAGTAGTCGTTACAAATATGTGGGGGTATCTCATGAAAAATTGGATTAAGGGTAAAATGGGAAGAAATTGAAAAAGTTAACGGACGTTTACTGAGAAAATAGACGGAAGGGTATCTGGTATTAAAAACTAAATCTCAGGGGTATCTCATAGTAATTCTGAAAAGGTAGGGGTATTTGGTGAAATTCGGTCAAACCTCAGGGGCATCTCATGAAAATTCCCTATTATTATTAACATCACATCTCCATTCCGATTCCCTTCTTAATTCTTCATTCATACTTTGCACCCTACTTTGCACTTCGATCTCTCGTTTCGTTTTCTTCAAAGCGCGCACTTCTGATAAGAGCATTGGAACTTCGAAGTGAGTCTCTTTTCTACCCTATTGAACTCAACTTTTTTTCTAGTTTTCTTGCTTTGATCTTGGATTTCTTTCTTTAGTTTCGTCTTTTCTTATCTCCATTGTGTTTTCGTCAAAACGTGTTTTTCATTTCTTGCTGCCATTTACTGTAACACCCCATATGGGCAACTGTCCAATAACCTAGCTCCCAAGCCATCCGGGCTTGAAAACTAGCCACTTTAGGCCCTCAATCCTCACTTGGGTTGAAAAATGGAAGGCCTGTGTTTACATATAAGGAACTCACAATACTACTCATATCCCGATGTGGGATGGGGGTATTACATACTCCCCCACTCAAAGAACGCGACGTCCTCGTCGCAAGCCTAATATCCAAGTCGCATGGACCTCCTCGGTAGGTGTCGGGTTGCCCATCCCGACACGGTCCCGAGTCCGCTCTGATACCATTTGAAACGCCCCCATATGGGCAACTGTCCAACAACCTAGCTCCCAAGCCATCCGGACTTGAAAACTAGCCACTTTAGGCCCTCAATCCTCACTTGGGTTGAAAAGTGGAAGGCCTGTTGTTGTAGTCAACCCATGTGTTTACATATAAGGAATTCACAATACTACTCATATCCCGATGTGGGATGGGGTATTACATTTACGATTGTGCTGCGGTTTTCTTTCTCACCAAAGTCCGCTTTTATATGGGTGCATGCTATTCTGCCGTTGTTCGTTCTGCACTGGCCTACTAAATTTGTCTTGGAAATTTTTCATCTCATATTACTGAATGGCTGTCTATGGTATCTGCGGATGTTTGTCTCATGGTACTGATGATTTCAAACACTAATGAAATTTCAGAGACGAGAGACAAAAGATGTTACTGCTGTTGTTTCTGTTGCTCTGCCCACTGCTAGTGGGTATTCTGCTGTTGTTTCTGTTGTTGCTGTCATGGAAGATGTCTACTGTCCACAAGAGTCACCTGTTTGTGGATCTAGAGACCGGCTGTGGGTCTCTCCTCAATGAAACAGAGGTTTCTTTCTCCCAACTTTCTTATTAGGGGTCTAGTTTTTCTTTTTATGCATCAAACATCCGTACAATTAATCATGTCTACATAACCTTTTTTTTTCCAATTTAGGGGAATGAAGTTCCTATAAAAATGAGTAAAGTGAACTGTATAATAAAAGATGTGGTGTCTTCTTTTCTGGTTTCCTTTGCAATCGTTGGACAAATGGAATGAAATAAGGGAAACAAATGATGAAAGACCTAGTTTTCCGACTAAAATAGAGCGGGAATGTCAGGTGGCTTTTAGGAAGATGGTTGAGGAGGCATTTCAACTCAAATCGATGGTGAGGAAGGTTCTTATAATCAAGGTGAGGATCAAGATTTGTGTTCATAACTTTGTTGGCTGTTCCTTTTTCCTTCTGTACATTTTAATAAATATGAATAATTGTTTGTTGCATTACCCACAGACTGATTATACAGTTACTAATGGAAAAGAGTCAAAGAAAAGCCAAACTGAGAGGCTACTGCAACAAGCTAAGGAAATCTTCATTGAGTTTAATCCATCTTCTGTTGCTGTGTATGAGACTGCTCAGTATAGGATTGACTGGTCTTTGAAGAAGTTGGAAAACTTGTGGTTCAAGCTGCCTGCTGTGCTGGAAAAGATGGTTTGATTCATTATTATTTTCCTCACTTCTAAGCATAGCGTTTTAGGAATTTTCAGTTGCTATATTTCACTTAAATTCAATTATTCTTCTTCAGGATGGGAGGTATTATAGCCGTGGAGGAGGTACACATCCTTTGCTAAAGCTTGCTGATAGAGCCTGTTCCATGGTCAGCAAGGTTCCCAGTAAGTTTTTGGCCCAACTGAAATACTCCTAACATTTAAATAATTAAATATATGTAAATAAATATTATTTGGGGAATTATAAATATTATTTGGGGGATTATGAAACCCTAAGAAGGCATATAAACACTTGGGCGTTAAAACGCACCTAAACTCCTTAAGGTCAAAAACGAGCGTTAAAGCCCGATTTTAAGATAAACAAGTTATATAAGCTATAAACTTCACATGAAGTTAATCAAGGATCATTATATGACCTTTAGAATGCAGGACCTCATCTAAAACTGAGTAAAAATACAAAATGCTCGGGAGTTCCCTTAAAGGCCCTTAAGGCCCGAGTATTCTCTTAACCCGAAGTATGTAGGACCGTACCTTATTACGGAGCGAGTGGGCCCATTAGCTTACAGATTAGATTTACCTGTTGAGCTTGGGAGAGTGCACAATGTGTTTCACATTTAACAGCTAAAGCAGTATGTGCCTCACCCGTCACATATCTTAGAGCCCGAGACACTCGAGCTAGATCCTACACTTAGATATGAGGAGACCCCAGTTCGCATTTTATACTCCTAGACTAGGGAGACCAAGAACAAGACCATTAGAATGGTCAAGGTTCTGTGGTCAAACCACGACGTTGAGGAGGCGACATGGGAGTTAGAAGACTCCATGCGAGACAAGTATCCAGCAATTTTCTCTTAGTTTTATGTATAATTGTGGGGGTACGTGGGCGTAACCTTTTTAAGGGGGGTAGAGCACCACATGCGACTTGCATATCTGCAGTCAGTATTGGTTTTGTGTATGGTTATTTGTGTTTGATTGTTGCGCATGTGTGCAGTTGGTTGAATGGTTATTGATATGTCCTATGTGACACTTGGTTATTGATATGTCCAATGTGACACTTGGTTATTGATATGTCCTATGAGACACTTGTATGGTTATTGTTGTGTCCTATGTGACACTTGAATGCTTATGGTTGTGTTTTATGTAACACTTGGATGGTTAATAAGAGTACACTTGTTTACTTTACTATATATTCATTCATATTGCAATCACACCAGTGATTTACTGTCAAGGGTTTACGCCTCTGCACTCTGTAGGACTGAGTATTTTGGTATTGCACTTATGCAGTAATGACCTAGTGGGATAGCTAGGAAGTTGGGACACTTATTTGTTTTACAGTATTTATAAAGTACTTATGCTATAATTACATTGGTTATCATGAGTAAGGTTATGTGTATTACGAATTGCATACACTTGGATTACAGATGGAATATAGGGGAGTCGGTATAGTATTGACACCCAGGAATGATAAGTATATAGGGAATAGATATGAGGAACCTGATTCCATAGGATGAACAAGTATAAGTTATGACTTCGGGACGAAGTCCTTTTAAGGGGGGTAGACTGAAATATCCCTAACATTTAAATAATTAAATATAAGTAAATAAATACTATTTGGGGAATTATAAATATTATTTGGGGGATTATGAAACCCTAAAAAGGCATATAAACACTTGGGCGTTAAAACGCACCTAAACTTCTTAAGGTCAAAAAACGAGCGTTAAAGCCCGACCTTAAGATAAACAAGTTATATAAGCTATAAACTTCACATGAAGTTAATCAAGGATCATTATATGACCTTTAGAATGCAGGACCTCATCTAAAACTGAGTAAAAATACAAAATGATCGGGAGTTCCCTTAAAGGCCCTTAAGGCCCGAAAGTCCCAGAAATACATTATAGGATGAAGTAAAGCATTACACTTCATTCCAAATGCACCATAACACTATATTAAACATATAAGAAGAAGTCCTCAAGCTAAATTCTCAGTTAAACACAAAGTACTAGGAGATGCCTTATGGGGGTCCCATAAACCCTAGGAATGCCCCGGAGGAGTGCCGAGGTGGCACGAACTCCTATAAAATTAATTCTTAGAGTTCCTTCCATCATTATTCAACATTCTAAAGAGAATACTCGAGCTACTTCCTCAAAAATAAACAAAGTGCTAAGAGGAATTTCTTAACACTCCTTTTTGCCCGGTTATCCCGGGAGTTGTGTTTGGAGTTGATATAACCCCATATAATTCAATGTAACACCTTAACATATTATTATTGACTATAAACAATATTTATAAATACTTGGAACACATAGCGACTACTTATTTTCCAGAAAATCCTTAAAGCACAAAAACGCACCTTCGGGTGTCACAAAAATGCGTTCTACGCAATTACCTTGAAGTTTTTGAGGAGCCACGAGTTGATAATCTTAAAAGGGGATAAATTTACCATCTAAATCAATTAATGGCAGTGCTAAATTCATAGTATAAGTGGGGGCAATTTTTGGGTCAAAAAGGTACCTAAAATCAGCATTTTTACCTTAAAACTTTCATCTTTTACCATGACATAAATGTACCAAATAAATTTTGGAACCTATTACATGTTATAATATGGTCTTAATACAATATAGTGTGACAGGAATCAAATTAAAAATCAGTCCCATATGACCTATAGGTTGGGCACCATTTAAGGTATAATTATGGTAGTTTTAGTTTAAAATTTGACTTACGGAATGGTGACTCACCTTATCATGTACCATGTGATAAAAAGTCAAATAAAACAGTCAAATGGAGTACCCATTACCGATTTTCCTGCAAGAAATAAGAGGATATTAGTCTTGTAAAAGTCATAGAAATTAGACTACATAAAATAACAAGCTATAATCTACCTTATACAAGTTGCAAGCAAACAAACAAAACAGCCATGTGCTGTCTCATGGTGCTGCCGATTTTAAGCATAGACAAGGGGGAATTATTTGCCTTACAATAATCAAAAGAAGTCACCACTTAATTAAGCTAGTCTCCTATGTAAAAGATGACAAAATCAAATGACATGTTACAGCACTACATTACCGAATTCAAATAAGGAAATCAACTTGCTACATGGGCATGTGGCTACCGATTTTTGAGAGGAAAAACAAGTCTCATTTGCTGTCCACTTAGTCAATTATAACAGCCACCCACCTATGTATATTTCTATTGCCTAATACAACAAAAGTTCATTGTCTTGTATAGCACATGGGCAGCCGATTTCATATAGAAGAAAGGAGGTATGATTGTTGTTAAATTGATCAAGTAAAGACAAGTACCTAATTAAGCATAGTACATTGTCTATTATAAACTAAATCAAAGACTACCTAGAACTCCATTGCCGCCAACCTACAGGAAAACAAACAAGATTAGCATTAATAATCAACTCATAAACTACTAAAGAATTACCTCACCTTGTCATCTTATGTTAATTGACAATCAATCTTCATTCTTCCTTATCAATCAGCCGATTGCTAGCCTCAATTAAGGGACTTTATTGAGCCAAACAATCAAGGAATAAACTAATGGAAAGACTAGTCAATTATTGACATTAATTTATCAAAAGAGAAACTCTCTCATTCCTTCCCTTAAGGCCATATGTGAGCCTTCATTCTTCCTTGCCTTTCACTTGGCCGATTGTTTAAGTCTCATTCCCTCTCTTTTCTTTCTTCATTTGCTAGTTCTTTCCTTAGAGCTTCAAAGCTCTATTAATGGTGTTCTAAGTCCTAACACCATTTCTATGTAATTTCCTAGTTAAAACTACTAAGTCTTGAAGCAAAAAATTATCCTAGCAAGCTTGCTATTTTTGCCAAGGTTAGATGTTCCAAGGAGGTTCCTAAATTCAACAACAATACAAGGAACAACAAGATCAAGTTAAGGTATATTTTCATGTTGAAAATCCTAGCAAAAATACTTAAACCATTTCCAAAAATTCAAGGCTTCTAAATCTATATTCTCTTCATTATTTCATGAAGGAAACTTAGATCTACAACCATCACAAGGTCTACCGAAAATTCCTTGAAAAATTCCTAAGGTAAACTCTTGTAAAACTACTCCAAATCTTATTTATAAATCTTTGTTAGAAGTCTAACAAATGGATCTACTAAACATATTCAAGGAGGCCGAATTCTCTTAATCAAAATAGCATTTAGAGAGCTTGGAGTTCAAGGAGAAATCAAGTACAAGAATTGTCTTGATTTAAGGAGTAAGTTTATATAATTAAGGTTTATTAAGTTTAAGCTTGATTTAAGCTTCAACTTTGGTATAAAAATTATACATAACCTCTAAATAAATTAAGGCCGAAAATACGATGGGTTATAATGTCAAGAAAATAATTATAACATATAAGGTAAGATTATTACCTTATTAAGGTATATAATGTGTCACAAAATTAATTAAGATGCATATATATAAACCGAATTGTCTAAGAATTAAATGTTCTATTTTGAGTTTATAATCATTCTAAGTCATTAGCATAATTTTAAGAAGTGTTATATGGCTTATATGCATTTATATGTATTTATTATAAAGTTTAAATCAAGTTTTAAAACTATATAGTAAAATAAAATCAAAGCCGAGAATAACATGGCTTATTTGGTGATTTTCGAAATATATAATTATACTAGCTTATATTATAAATTTTGGGAATATTAAAAATAGCTAGAAGTATTTAAATGGCTAGTTTATAAAGTTATGTGGCTAAAATGTAAATTTGAAAAGATTGGTGTACTAAATGTGTAAGCCGAGAGCTTAAGGATTAATTTGGTATAATTATGGTATAATATAAGGTAGGAATTAATATTATGAATTTTGTGAATTTAAATAGGTGGTTAAGTGTTAAAATAACATTTTATAAAGTTTTGGGACTATTTTGTAAATATTGGAAACTATGGTGTATGGCCGAGAATTACATATGAATTTATGGGTATATTAAAGTATTAATTATGAAATTAAGTCTTGGTCAAAGTGTTGACCAAAGACTTTGGGTTAAAATGATTTATGACATAAAATATTAAGCTTATAAATGATTTTGGGGTGAATATGTAATTTATGAAAGTTTATATGAAAACAGAATTTAATATGGGGCGGAAATGTAATTAAAGGAAAATACGGGTTCTTTCGGTATTTTAGAAAAATTAAATGTTAAAACTAGCTTATAAGTTAATAGTGAACTTATATAAAGTTTTAGGGTTTAAATTGTAAATAAAGGAATATATATATTAAAACCGAAATTGATTTGGGGCGAAAGTGTGATTTACGAAAATATATGGGTCACTTGGTTATTTTAAGAAATTAAATATTAAAACTATAGTTTATAAGTCAATATGTAACTTATATAAGGTTTTGGGATTAAAATGTAAATATAAGGAAAGTGTATGTCAAGACCAAAAATTAAATGTGGTCATTTGGTAAGTTATAAAAATTAGAATGTTCATTTTATAATTACCGAAAGTTAATATGGATAATTAGTAAATTATAAAAGTTATATGGTTACTTAGTAATTTATAAAAGTTGGAGTATTTGAATTGTAATTACCGAAAAGATATATGTGGTTATTTGGAAAGTTACAAAAGTTAATGTGTCCAAAGGTAAATACCGAATTTATAAGGTTATTTGGTAACTTATAAAAGTTATTGTGTCCAACTTATAATTACAGAAATTAATAAGGTTGGTTTTATAATTTAATAAAGAAAGGAATTAAGGTTAAGTAATATGATATATTATGGGGAGTAATATAAGGTTTATAAAATAAATTGTGGTTATGATAAAAATAACCAAAAGAATATAATATAGAGTTTATGAAATAATTGTGGTTATAATAAAGATAACCAAATTATATTGGTAGGAATAAGAAATAATTATGGATATATAATTAAAGAGATGAAGAAATATCATAATATAGAAATTCATTATCACATGTGAATACTACATAAAATAATGAACTGATAACTACCTAGAACCACTGTAGAAATAACAGGGGGAAATAAAGAACATACAGAGTTTGTATACGACGAGTATAAACGCTACAGTGATAGTACTGTAATATTTAGTGAATAATTATATTAATATTACCCGGTATTGCATGTTTATATAACAGCGTACGGGAAGGAACTACTAAACAGGAATTTGTCAAGCTAGCAGTTACCTCGTGAACGGTATGTTAATTGTGTGGTCTGAATGTCCTAAGGATTTTCCTAAGGTCCAGACGTTGTGTGTTTAATTGTTTAAGAGCGATATCTGTGATTTTATGTATATGATGTTGTATACTGTATTGCTCGTCACCTCTGCGTTTTGTTTATATGCGAACGTCTTGACTGGAAGTTTATACATCTAAACTGGAACGAGACTAACTGGCCTTTAGGTATTATTGGACCTAACTGATGGTCAACTGTTATAGTCTTAATTCAAGTATTGGTTATTGTACCACTGACAAAAGGGCTAACTTATAAAGAGAGGAATCCAGACTGTTTTGACTTTCTGGTTGCGCATCGTGATCACTACGAGAGACTTCAATGGGGAGTCACTCATGGGAATCCATCAGCCACATTCGGGGATGGCGGAGGGCACTACCATTGGTGCACAGGTTCGACCGGATCAGTCTTATAATTATCCAGGGCCATAAGGTCAGCTGGTAACGGTTCCATTGGAACCCAGGGGACTATCGTCCATTAATAAGTTATTAAGGGTTGTCTTGACATGACGCCTGAGGTGGAAATTAATTGGAAAAGATTAAGTGATTGGTTTAAAGGATAAGGGCCAGATGGCCAACTAACAAGTACAGTTTCATACGCATATCTTGTTGGTTATTGTTATGGATTATTGATGTGTGATTATTGGTTATTGTTAAGGATTACTGATGTGTGATTATTGGTTATTGTTATGGATTATTGATGTGTGGTTATTGGTGTTGTGTACTATTGTACATTGATGTTTACAGGTGAATTGTTATGTGAGTGTTTAATGTTTACGGTTATTACTGTTATTATTGTAAACCGGTATTTCATGTAAAGAATCTAATATCAAGATGGCTAAAACGACTTAAGGAGTCTAGATGACTTAGGACTACGTTTAGCATACCAGCATTTCGATTGCTGAGCCCTTCAATGGGCCAAACATTTCAGGTTACTGAAGAAGACTCAAGCCGGAGTGCGGGGCACAGGGTAGCTGATGGGTTTTACTAAAGATCTCATAAGTTTATTTATGTATTGTATTAAGGAGATTGTTGTATTCAGTTAGTTGCTCATTTAGTTGGTTTGGTTTGTAATAATTAGAGTGCTCAATATCTGTTCATCACAGCGTGAGGAGTTAAGGTTGTTGGATGGATGCCTTGTTACTCACAAGGGTGAGTAACGGCGTGTAACACCAAGGTAATTTGTTTTATTTTCCGCTGCGAATTATTATTTATTATGCTACGACTTGCGACGTCATTACAGGATTAGGATTAGGGGTGTTACACCAACCAATTCGTTGAGCACTTAAATGTTTTTCCTAATCAGAATTTGCTCTACTGGATGAGAATACTTTGGTTTCTTCTATTTAAGTCTTCAATGAAAGGGAAAAATTTCTAACTTCACTTAAGCTTGTTATGACCAAGACAATTTCATGAAAATACACACTGTGAATTAGTATTCTCATTGATTAGTTTGTTTTAGTCCTGGCAGTAACGTTTCTTGTTTTTGTTCTTTTGCACTAATCACCACATAATGGTTTTTTCCAGCTATGAAAGATACTTTTATTGTGAAAACGATGGTATGGGAGAAAGAAAAAGTGTCTCAGTTTCCAAGTCCTGGAGTAATCACTCTTCTTATGTAGACACTTAATTATGAATTTTAAGTTAGTTCAACCAATGTGTCAAGTATATGACATTACTGTTGCTATTTTGGATCTTGGACTCACAAAGATTCACTTCCATACCAGACATTTTGTTTCATGTTCAATGAAGTGCTTGCCCTTACCCACTCATGTTCTTCTTCACTCCCAGGTCTATTTCTACTCCACACCTGAAAGATGTTACATCCTGAAGAAGGAAAAAGAGGTGAAACAACAAAAGTTGACAACAATAAGCATTACAAAGAAAAGCAAAAATGATATTGTACGTAATTCGATGAATGTTTGCTTTTTCTGCAACATTGATATACTAGCTAACTGCTGGAGCATTGTTATAAATTTTAGGATCAGAGGGAATTTCAAGGGCATATAACTGTAGAGCAAAGAGCTTTATTTGGCTTGAGACCAAGCCCTGAGGTTCGAAATTCCATAAGAGGATGTGCTCAAACTATAAAATCTGTTGACGTTACTGTCTATGATAACAACAAGGAGAAGCTGAAGCACACAAGGTTTCTCTGCATTTTCAGCCAATAAAAAAGGTTACACATGGTGCTTCAAACTGTTCACTTAATCATCATAGACATGATTTAGGTGCTCCTCATTTCATATATTTTTATTCTGCCTTAATAATGACAACCTTAACCCTCTAATTATTTTTTTCCTCTGAACTCTCATTACCTGAAATCAAACTCAAAAAAGATTGATGTTCCAATAAATCTAGCTTATACAACAATATGCACGTAAAAATGATTCTGTAATGAAGAGTTCTCATGTAAAGAAACAGTCCAAATTTTTTAAAGATCGAGATCTCATATTATCAAAATCATTTAGAAGGCCAGCCTCTCAAAATTAGAAAGCAAAACCCGTTCAGAGTCATTATTTAACTCCTGTGAAGAATGTTGAAATTATTGTGGGGGGAGTACTAGGCCCAGCGGAAAGAATTATATAAAATACCTATATAGACTAGTAAGACCCAATAGCCCATGAGGTTCTGTAACACTCCATCCCACACCGGAATATGAGTAGTAATGTGAATGGTTTATAAGGATATATATGAGATGACTACAGTAACAAGACCTTCCATTTTGAAGCCAAACAAGAATAAAGAGCCTAAAATGGCTAGTTTTCAAGTCCGAATGGTTTGTGAGCTAGGTTGTTGGACGGTTACCCATATGGGGTGTTACAAATGGAATCTGAGCTTACTCAGGACTGTGTCGGGATGATCTACCCGACACCTACCGGGGAGGTCCATGGGACTTGAATGTTAGGCTTACGACGAGGACGTCACATTCTTTGAGTGGGGGAGCATGTAACACCCCCATCCTACATTGGGATATTAGTAGTAATGTGAATGGTTTATAAGGATACATATGGGTTGACTACAGCAACAAGACCTTCCATTTTGAAGCCAAATAAGAATAAAGAGCCTAAAATGGCTAGTTTTCAAGCCCGAATGGTTTGAGAGCTAGGTTGTTGGACAGTTACCTATATGGGGTGATACAAGTTCCATCCTAAAACTAATTGGCATTAGGTGGAGTAGTCCATAGACTATATTAACTACTTACTAGCTATATAATTTTTTCAATGTGGGACTCACACTTGATCTTCAACATTCTCCTCAAGTGTGAGTCTCTTATCTCTTACCTCCGAGGCCCCCACTTAACACCGGTCCGGTCTCTTATCCGTGACACAATCCAACTCTTATGGTACTGGCCCGGTCTCTTGTCTATGACAGTCCGTTTGTGCATTACCCAAGGCTAAACATGGGCTCTGATACCATGTTGAAATTATTGTGGGGGGAGAAATAGGCCCAACAGAGAGAATTATATAAAATACCTATATAGACTAATAAGACCCAATAGCCCATGAGGTTCCATCCTAAAACCAATTGGCATTAAGTGGTGTAGCCCATAGGCTATATGAACTACTTACTAGCTATATAATTTTTCCAATGTGGGACTCACACTTGATCTTTAATATTCTCCCTCAAGTGCGAGTCTCTTGTCTCCTACCTCTGAGGCCTCTCACATTGCACCTTGCTTGGACCCCACTTAATACCGGCCTGATCTCTTTGGTACTGGCCTGATCTCTTGTCCGTGACACAGTCCAACTCTTATGGTACTGGCTCGGTCTCTTGTCCGTGACACCGTCCGTTTGTGCATTACCCAAGGCTGAACCTGGGCTCTGATACCATGTTAAAATTATTGTGGGGGAAGAAATAGGCCCAACGGAGAGAATTATATAAAATACCTATATAGACTAGTAAGACCCAATAGCCCATGAGGTTCCATTCTAAAACCATTGGCATTAGGTGGAGTAGCCCATAGGCTATATGAACTACTTATTAGCTATATAAATATTCCAATGTGGGACTCACACTTGGTCTTCAACATTATCTCTCAAGTGTGAGTCTCTTGTCTCTTACCTCCGAGGCCCCCACTTAACACCGGTCCGGTCTCTTGTCTGTGACACAGTCCAACTCTTATGGTACTGGCCCGGTCTCTTGTCCATGACATAGTCCGTTTGTGCATTACCCAAGACTAAACCTGGGCTCTGATACCATGTTGAAATTATTGTAGGGGAAGAAATAGGCCCAACGGAGATAATTATATAAAATACCTATATAGACTAGTAAGACCCATAGCCCATGAGGTTCCATCCAAAACCAATTGGCATTAGGTAGAGTAGCTCATAGACTATATGAACTACTTACTAGCTATAAAAATTTTCCATTGTGGGACTCACACTTGATCTTCAACAAAGAAGACCCTTTCTTCCGTCAAAACTGTAACCCTGACTACACCATCCAAGGTAGTCACTTCTTTCAAGAGAAGAGATCTTGTAGAAATAGTTCTTCTTGAATCACAAAAGAAGATACTGTCTTCGGTAGAGAGATCTATTCCAAGCGGTGGTTCATCTAAGCATCTCTTTCCCTGCAAAAATATCAGTGAGTAAAGCAACACTGATTATCTTACTGGCTATGTTAAAGGTACCACATACAGAGAGATATCATTACGAGTTTGTGGTTTTGATGGATGAAGTTTTATGATGTTAAGAAGCTCCTTTGTGAAATTTAATTTTCCATTAGTACTGTACATTGTGGTCGGAAATGATGTAAAGTTTTGACACCTTTGAGTTTACAGTGAAGAAACAAGTCCCGGTGAACTTTTGGAAAGCTGTTGTAGAGTGTCTTGCCATGAAGAAAGAATGTCACTATCATCAGAGTCATGAAACAAGAAGATCCGTGATTGAGAAGAATATGCAAGAAAAAAAGAGGCAATATTATTTGACAAAGAAAACCAAGGAAGAGGAGTGGATAAAGAAGCTGGCTCAAGTATCTGCTAGAAAGAAACAAATAGAAGAAGATGAAAGAAGAAGGAAGGAACGGAAGATAAAAGCATTAACGGTGAAAACTTATGTGAGTAATATCTAACTTTATTGGTTTGTGTTTTATGTTTTCATTGAATAATTAAAAACCTACAATATGCATGTCTTCTAAATGTAGGTTTCATTTAAGCATCTCTTTCCCTGTAAAACTACCAGTGAAGAAAGCAACACTGATTATCTTACTCGTTATGTAGAAGGTACCACAGACAGAGAGATATCATTGCAAGTTTGTGATTTTGATGGATGAAGTTTTATAATGTTAAGAAGTTCCTTTCAATTACAGTGAAATGTAATTTTCCATTAGTAGCGTACATTGTTGGTTGGAAATGACGTGAAGTTTTGACACTTTGAGTTTACAGCGAAGAAACAAGTCCAAGTGAAGTCTTGGAAAGTTGCTGCAGAGTGTCTTGCCGTGAAGAAAGAATGTGACTGTCATCAAAGTCATGAAGCAAAAATATCCGCGAGTGAGAAGAAGATGCAAGAAAGAAAGAGGAAATATTATTTGACTAAGAAAACCAAGGAAGAGGAGTGGATAAAGAAGCTGGCTCAAGTATCTACTAGAAAGAAAGAAATAGAAGAAGATGAGAGAAAAAGGAAGGAACGGAAGACAAAAGCATTAACGGTGAAAACTCATGTAAGAACATTATTTCTCACTTTATTGGTTTGTGTTTTATGTTTCTATTGAATAAGTAAAAAACCTACAATATGCATGCCTTCTAAATGTAGGTTTCAAACAATTGTGCAACAAGAACAGTGGAAGAGGTAAGAATTCCTTTTGTTTTAGCTTGATCTAGTAAAAAGTGTAGAATGTCATCAGTCTGATGTAATGAAGGTAGCTGTCTGTCCGAGCGAATCATTGACAGGGTCTTGTCCGATGCTGGGACATCATTTGTTTCATTAGGAGTGAGTAGCTTTGTTATAGTTTGATGAAGCCCAAGAATGAATTGAAAGAGAAGAAACATAGAAGAATGACAGAGAGAAAGGAAGATGTGTATTACTGCAGAATTAGAGGAGAGGACCGGATACAGAAGTGTATTTAACCCTGTAGTAGTATATATACCTGATACTAATAAGTTGTATTCTAACTATCTAACTGTAATGATAGAGATAGTTATAGTGATATTTAAACACTCCCCCTCAAATTTACGATGTTAAAGAAAACATCTACAATTTGATGATTTGTTAGAACATTTATCACATTATCTTATTGAATCCAGCATTCCCATCTTCTTGATAGCTTTTGCATAGTTTCCTTATGGTGAGTTTGGTAAGAGTATCTTCAAGTTGGAATTGATTTTGAATGTACTCCAAATTTACTAGCCCCTCTTGAGCCTGTCTGAGTCTGTTGTCGCTGTGAGCAGGGGAAATCCTGGGAAGGTGGACCTTTAGAGTGTAGAGATGGTTATTTAACTTAATAAATTAAAATAAATAAATGCAATCAGATTCGGCCACGTTGTATCCTTAACGCCCTCATAAGTTAGACTATGGTTGAAGTCTAAGCTTGTTAATATTTGAGTCAAATTGAGGTCAATGAAGAGATTTGGTGAGGACATCAGCAAGTTGATCGCTGGTAGGTATATAGTGGACATGGAAGACGCCGGCTTGAACCCCCTGTAGGCGATGACAACATAACACGGGGTTAAAGGATAGAAATGTGGCACCCATATTAGCATAGTATAGCACGGGTTGACGAACGTCATGAACTTCGAACATAGGATTTTGGACGAGGTGTTTGTAAGGGCCTAATATTAGGGTTTGGTGAAAGAGCAAGCACCAACCTTTTATTTGTGGGAGCTCCAGGAAGCTGGTGTGTGCCTGAGATAGATTATGTATGTGGTTATGGAGACGTATTCATCGTGATCACCAGGCTAGTATGCATCGAAGAAGGCATAAGTGGTTGGCAAATGTGGGGCGGATGGTGAGGCCGTGTAAGTATGTCGACAAGGTACCGAAGGAGTCTTTTGAGGGCGGTCCAGTGCTAGGAGGTTGAAGCATGCATGAACTGGGACAGGCGGTTGCTGGTGAAGGCGACATCGGGCGGGTAAGACTCAAGTACTGAAGACTATCCACAAGGCCGTGATAGGTAGTTGGTGTATCCAAGGGGGTGCCAAGGTTTTTGAGTAAAGGTGTGGTGGAGAAGATTGGCGTTGGTGCTGGTTTGCACCTGTCCATACCAACCTTAAGTAATAGGTCTCATATATACTTCTATTGGGAGAGGAACAATCCCCACGGCGTGGGAGGACTTCGGTGCCAAGGAAGTAAGAGAGGGGGCAAGATCTTTCAGTGAGAACCAATTAGAGAGGCGATGGAAGAGCGTGGTGACAACATTGCTTGTGTTGCCAGTGACGATAATGTCATAGACACACACAAGAAGAAAAAGCAGTGTGGTACTGTGATTGTAGATGAAAAGAGAGACATCAGATGCATAGTTTGTAAAAACGTAGCTATTGGAGGAAAGTTTTGAGTTCTGTATACCAAGCTCGTGGTGCTTGTTGTAGACCATAGAGGGCCTTGAAGACGAAAATGGTGGTGTGGATGGGCTAGGTCGACAAACCTAGGGTTTGGCTAACATACACTTCTTTCGACTGTAATACCCATACTTTGTAATCTCACCTTAATCATGTTCTTAGCATAATCAATTTGAAATTAAGCAGCGGAAATAAATACAAGCTAATCACGGTGTTACCGCCGTTACTCACCAATGTGAGTAACAAGGCATCCAAATACAAAATATATTACAATGCTGCGATGACCTAGATAGCATAATTCAAAATACAACACTTAATCCAAAAACATGTGAGCTGTCTATCTATACCAACCGTATACCCCAAAAAGTATAATCAAAAGTAGTGTATACCGCTAACCAATCCACCCCGCACCCCTGTGTCGTTCTCTAGCTATAATCCTGTAAACAGTTGTTGAATGGAATCAGCCCCTGCTGAGTATGTTATCATGTAACCGTCATGCAACCTCAGACCCTCCTTAGGTTATTTGGCCGAGTTAACATGCGGTTCCATTTCATGTAATTCCAATATACATGAATACAACTGTAAAAGCATAACTTAAACATTCCAATATCTCATCCAACATACATGATCATAAATCCACACATAATTCATTCACACAATTAAATCCAATATCAAGTTCAAGGTAGAAACTCTACGAGGGTTGTTTTCAATCGGTTCTCGTCATCTGGCCGTCAAGGCCTTTAGTATGTTCTCTAAGACTTTACGAAAGTTACTAGACGTCTCATATTAAAGTTCAACTGATGGTTTATTACATTGTTTAATTAACTCTTAACAAGTCGTCATGTTAGAAGACGACATGTTCTCAATTTATTATCCCCTATTGTAAGGTGGGTCACCTATGGCAGTATCCATGCACCAATGGTAGTGTCTTCGATTTCTCATTTTCCGGCTATAAGGCAGGTAATTTATGACGTAGTCATGCACCAACGGTAGTGCCTCTGACCAACAATCAATATGACTCACTGGGTTTTCCAATACTTGAGTAGACTCGATCTCGGTAATCCTCTTGTGATCACAATGCGCAACCAGCTGTCTGGATTTTCTCCCCACTAGTAGAAAAATGATCTATATTAGCGCCCCTAGTGCAGCGGTTGTAATAAGAACCGCTGAGATAGAATGTTTTTAAAAATCTCGCTAACCTATCTCAGCGGTTCTTACCTATCTCAGCGGTTCTTACTTGTAACCGCCGAGATAGGCACCTTTTAAAAAATAAACAAACCTATCATGACGGTTCCAACTAAAAACCGCTGAGATAGGTCAGTTAGCGGTTTTTAGTTGGAACCGCCGCGATAGGTCTATTAAATATACCCAGCTTGACTCCACTACTCGTTCTCCCTCTTCAATCCCTAATTCATCTCTACAAAATCGGAGAAGATGATGGCGATACCGCGACGCCTGTGACTGCTACCGCGCCACGGCCACCACCACCGTCTCCTTCTGCGTGCGCCACCTGCCTTTGCCCCTGCCGTCACCGCCACCAGCACTTACCGCCGAGAGAACGGCCATCACAGGTGTCGCACGCGCAACCTGCAGAAAACAAAGGTTAGAATTTCAATTTTTTTACTTTGAACAATGTTAATTATGGTTTGGTTGATTAGAAAACTAGTTGTAATGTAGTTGTTGATTTCTAGTTTAGTTGTGTGTGCATAATTTGAGTATAGTTATATTGTTGAATAAGTATAATTAATTGTGCATACATGGTGTTCGATAAAAGGCCTGAGTTAAAAATTATGCTGTTTGTGCCCTTTGTAGAGATTGGTTAGAAGTCTCTGCATCACCCGCATGTCATATTGAAGAAGGAGCTTTTTAGATCCTATTATCATTCGGGATCGAACTGGCAATATACTTAAACTAAATTATATTTTCATTCTCTTCAATCACGGTAATTTTGCAACACTAAATGGCGTAGAAGGAATATCATGAAATGACGTGTCCTCTTTATTTTTTGCTAGTTATTAGGAAAGTTATTGTAGCATAGAAAATGGGATAGAAATGTTATATGTAGTCATTATTTGCTGGTGAATTTGCAAGTAGTGACAATGTTTGTTTGTTTAATTAATTATTACGAAAAAGTGGTTGTGGCAAATATTGAGTGATTGCGAATGGTTGCTGCCAATTGTTGATTTTTTTGTAGTTGTAAATAAGAGATTGGTGAATGCTTAATGATAAGCATGGGATTAGCACGATTACGTAAAGGTCATGCCGATTTTTTTCTAGAATTGTATTAGCCTTATTAATTAATTTTATTTGTTGTTTGTGTATAACAATCTTTACTTTTCCTTGTCAGGTCTTCTGCATATTCTATTGAATTCGTACCAGTACTTTCCCTGCCCATCACCAAAGTAGTCTCCTACCTTCCCCTTCTGTACAACCTTAAAACAAGTAAGTAATTAAACTTTATTTTTATAACAATGCAATGATTTGTAGATGTTAAATGACTACTATCTTAATTACTTGTGTTGGAATTGTTAGAATAAGGCTAGGTTAATTACGTTGGAACATTAGAGTTAGGCAAGGTTAGTTTGGTTGGAACCTTGGAGCAGTGCTTAGTTTGGTTGGAACCTTAGAGTTAGGTGAGATATCATGAAATTCAATCCAGTAGAAACAAGCTTTACATATATACAAATGTAGACAAAACTGAAAGACAAATCTTATACACGTTTTGTTTTCCCATGTAGAATGGAGTGTGACTGGATGTACGGTGATCGAGGGGATCACTTTGACGAGAAGCTGAAAGAGTTACTCAAAGTGGGAGTGCAACACAAGGACAAAATAAAGGCGGTAAAAATTTGATGCCCTTTGTTGACTGTGGGGTCGTAAGGAAATATGTAGACATTGAGGACATCAGATTTCATCTTAAGACCCGTTGATTCATGCCACATTACAGAAGATGGACGTTTCATGGAGAAACTTTGAAGATAGTGCTTCAACATCATACAGTCATGATCCACGTTACGCAAGTACCGACCAGACCTTCAATACCATCAACAAGTCAGTACCGCTAAGTAATTCAGGATTCAATGATAGTGAGACCACTCACCATGATGAGCAAATGGATGGCATGTTTAAAAATGTTGCGGATACTTTTGTCGATAGGCCAGAAGAGTATCAAAGATTGTTGGACGCATCGAAGACAGCGTTATACCCTACATGAGTTAAATACACAAAATTGACGGTTGTACTTAATTTGTTCAACTTGAAGGGGAAATATGGAGTTAGTGACAAGTGTTTCACAACACTTCTAGAGCTGGTACATGATATGCTTTCTGATGGGAATGGTCTTCCTACATCCACCTACGAGGCAAAGAAATGGATGTGTCCAATGGGAGTTGAATATAAAAAGATTCATGCTTGCTCAAATAATTGTGTGTTGTATAGGGGTGAATACAAACATCTAGAAAAGTGTCCTAAATGTTTGCTGTCCCGATACAAGGACAAGGACGGGGATTCCTCCTTTCAAAAAAAAATCATCCAACGAAATTATTGTGGTACTTGCCGATAATTCCTAGATTCAAACGGTTGTTTGCCAACCCGAAAGATGCAAAGAACTTACGATGGCACGCATATGGTAGAAAAATTGATGAGAAATTAAGACATCCTGCAGACGGACCTCAGTGGAGAAATATCAACAGAAAGTTCAAACATCATTTTGGGGATGAAGATAGGAATCTAAGGCTTGGATTGTGTACCGATGGGATGAACCCGTATGGCACATTGAGCAGTCAGCACAGCATTTGGCCGGTGCTACTAGTGATCTACAATTTACCGTCATGGTTATGTATGAAACGAAAACACATTATGTTATCACTCCTAATATCTGGTCCAAAGCAACCTGGTCATAACATTGATGTATATCTTGCACCAATGATCGACGATCTTAAGTTGTTGTGGAATGAAGGGACAATGGTATATGATGCTCATGCAAAAGAAAATTTCACACTAAATACGTTGCTGTTTTGTACTGTTAACGACTTCCTTGCCTATGGGAACTTGTCAGGATACACGGTGAAAGGATTCTATGCGTGTCTAATATGTGAGGATGACACATGTTCAGACCGTCTGAAGCACTGTAGCAAAATGTTTACATGTGTAATCAATGGTTTCTTTCAGTAGATCGCCCTTATCATTCGAGAAAGTGAAAACTATTCAACTATGAGCCCGAGACTCATGTGGCCCGTCTGCCTCTGACTTCAGAGGAAGTGTATGCATAGGTCAAGGACATTTTTCATCTTAAGGAGCAGGTTTTGTGAAAACAACAGTCCAAAGATAGATGGATCCAAGACGGTGATAGAAATACTGCTTCTTCTATGCTAAAACTTTAGTAATTCCATATTCAAAAATATTTTTGGGCTCAAGAAAGATGAAGCCTCCATGGTGGACTCTTGGATTCAGATAGAACTTATTGCTGGAATCACTTCCAGCATGTGTTTACTTATGATTCCCTATCTTGTGATCTGCTTTTCATCAAGGTTGTTGCAGATAACTCCCCCTTCAGGCTGTGATTGATCTCACTTCTTCATATCAAGCATCAGAGATCTCTTTGGCAGTCAAGCAACTTGGTGTGCACAAAGCCTCAGGCCCTGACGGTTTCTGAAATACCCCAAACCTTGGTATGATGTGTAAATGTTAAACTATGGTATTTAAAGGCTAAAAAGTGCCTTAGAAACATAAATGAACCATTTAAACCATGGTAAAACACAATAAAACACAAGACACACGGTTTGAGCAAAAACATGCTCTAAGGTTGGAGTGAACTTGGTTAGGACCCAAAGAGCCCACCAAGACTTGATGATGTTCAATTATGATTTAATAAGGCTAATTAAGTCCTTAGGAAACTTTGGTAGACAATGAAACCAAACGAAACACAAATAAATACCTTAAGGTCAATAAGAGCAAAAATGTGCTCTAAGCATGGGATAAATGTGTATAAGACCTAATGGTCATACCTATGCCTCATTTATATGTTAATTAACATATTAAATCAATTACTAAAGAAAACCAAGCTTGAAAACAAGTTAAACACAAAATGTGCTTTAAGAAGTCTTAAAGCACGTTTTTGAAAAATTGTCTTGTAAATGAGTTTTGAATGGCTAAATGTCCATCATTACTCTTTAATTAACATGTGTACTATATAGTATCACATTTGGGTGGCTATATCAATGGGAAATCAAAAATTTCACTTCTATGTGCCTTGTTATTGGTGAATAGTGATTTTTATAACTAGTTTGTAACATATAATGTTATAAGTGATTAAGTTGGTCAACAAAGACCAAAACACCTTCTAGCTAGATGGTGGCCGGTTTTTTATGAAGGTGAGTCACCACCATGTAAAAAGCAATTAAGGAAAGGAAGGGTAGGAAGGTAAAAAGGAGAAACTTACCTTTTAATACAATATCTTGTATAAAGCAAGTTCTATCTTCATTCTCCTTTCCTCCTTCATTTCACACGACCCCAGCCTCCCTTCTTGCTCTCTTTTACGAGCTGAGACAGCAACACCAACACCACCATTGTTTCCATCTTTGAATGCTTGTAACTCCTAGCTCCATGGCCCAAATTCAATTCCAAGACCACCATTCTTCTAGTTGGAGCAAGCTCTACACTTCTACCTTTTCAAATCTTCAAGAACTTAATTTCGGTGCCAAGGAGATTCACCATTGATGGAGCTTGAGCTCACCTTTTCACATATTATTGTTCTCCTTTGCTTCTAGGTAAGGAATCTCAAAGAAAATCAAGTTTCCTCTCCTTTTAGTACATGGCCGAAAATTAACCTCACCATGGTGTCTTTACCTTGCTTGTTTTAGCCTCATTTGAATCTTCCAAGGGCTTGGTGGAGTCCTCTCTTGATAATATTCAAGCTCTCTTTCCATTCCAAGGTAAAACAATCATGTTAATACCTTAAGATAATATATGTAACTAGGGTTACAATGAGATAAAGCTTAAAGCTTATATACTCATTACAATGTTGGTATATTGTTTAGTTGTTGACAAGGAAGGAAATGCCTTACCGGTTTACAAGGAAACAAGAAAGAAATTTGTGAGGAAAAGAGGTAAACAAGCTATCTCAATGTGGTTTAATGCCTTAGGAGAAATAAGCTTATAATGCTTGTTAAAACTACCTAAAGAGCAAATGGTAAATGAGCTAGTAAAATGCTCTCAAGGAGTTTATTAAAGGAATATGTATTGTTGGGTGTATTTGCAGGTCAAAGGCATTATTATGTGGGAAATTCAGTGTTTAAGGTTTATGCAATTTAAGGGCCTAAGAGCCATGCATTTAAGGGCCTAAGTGCCAAGCAATTTAAGTTATGCACTATATTGTGATGTAGTGCTTAATGTGTGAAGTTTGTGTATAAAAATGTGTTTGATGGATTTTAGGTGTTCTTGGATGAAATAAGGTAGAAACCTAAGTGTTTGGATGTGGGTATATACTAGAGAAGCTATGGCCAAATTTGGGAAATGTGTAAGAAGTTCTAAGTGTTGTAAGTGAGTTTTGGTGAACTAGGAAGGATTAAAGGTGAATGAATGTTTACTTGAGAGGGAAACATGTATTAAAGTGATTAAGAGTGATGCAAGGATTTAGGCATTATCTTGGAAGTTTTAGAAATCTATGGGTGTTCTTAAGATGTATTTAAGTATTGGAGGAGTTTTTAAGGTTTAGGTAATGTTGATATTCAAGGGATAAGTGATGTTTGGTAAGATGTAAAAAGGAGATTTAGTTAGTAAGAAAATGATGCTTAAGGGATGATGTTAAGATGAGGAGAAAGTGTTTTGGGATAGTAGTTATAAAAGGGTGAGAAACACCATTTAGGAACCTAGTACAAATGTTGAAAGTGTTAAGGAATTTTACAAGGAAATAAGTAAAGGCTTAAGGAGTTAGAAAATGAGTTTCATGGATGTTGTATGTGGATATAAGGTTACCAAATGTTGTTAGGAAACATTAAGAGGCCTTAGGAGAAGTTTGGTGAAGAATTGGCAAAGTTTGGGTAAGATTAGGAGGCGACCGACCCAGGGGCCGACCCAGTTTTTGGGTCGGTCGAGCCTCTGTTAAATGTTAGGGAAGTGTTCGGTGAAGGTCCGACCCAAAAGGGTGGGTCGGACATGGGTCGGTCGGTCAAGTTTCAAAGGAAGGAAAATGTTCGCACATGGACCGACCCAGAATGGTGGGTCGGACGTGGGTCGGACGGGCATGTTTGTAAGGAAGTAAAAGGGTTCTGTAATGGACCGACCCAGTTGTGGGTCGGACGGTGGGTCGGTCGGACCAAAAACATGGTTTAAGGTTATGAAATCATATGTGATGATGGGGATTGGTAGGTAATGATGTTATAAGGATGTTAAGGACATGTTAGGTGAGTTTTAATGACAATAAAGTGGGCTAAAGGTTGTATTAAGATGCGAGAGTAAAACGTGTTAAAAATGTAAAGTTATTTAACCAAGTTAACGGGGAAAGTTATAAGCATTAGACTTTAAAACAAACATGTTACCCCAATGTTAATAAAAGAACATGTCATGTCAACAGTTGTTCGAGAATTGCTCGAGGAACATAAGTGGACGTGGTAAAGTGGACCCCGGTGACAGGTATGGTTTTCTTGCAACCTGTGTCCTACCGGATTACACCGGCTTGTATGCCAATATGTTTTCTTGAGTGTTTGCCACCTTGTAAGATAAAACATGTAATGAGTTTATAGTAATTCATTTATGTGGCGAATATGATTCCGATACCGTTTAACCTCGAATGTGTGTGTTAAACTTAACTAACCGACTCTAGGATCATACAAGGGATCGGCAATCGGATTTAACGACCCATACCATGGGATCGTTCTAACCACGGCTATGCGTGAGTTGGTTGTATATTGTTGCTATGTGCAAGTGTGTGAACCTCCTTTGGGTGATTAACTCGGTTATGATACCGTATGGTTGTGGGTGTGATAGGCTCCAATGAGAGCCCTAACTATTAACTTATGAGCATATGTATGTACTAATGGGGAGAGAGGAGTCCGGTCTGTTCCGGCCACGCGTGTGAGGATGGGGGTCGTGCCATTATAGGTTCGACCCTCTGTGTATGTTATGGTTGTCTTCCCATTGGGTTTCCAACCTTCCCTTTAGCTTAACCAAAGCTATATTACTGACTCACGTCGGGCCACGGGGGCATACTAACGGTTATTTATTTCGGTGTGCTTGGGATTACTATATCCGACACACCTTGGGTATAAGTTAACCGTTCTATATAACCGGACGGTAACGAGGATGGTAACGAGCTTAACATGGGATTGGCAAAAATCCCTAGGCTCACATGGTATACTAACTATGGTGGAAGGTTCCTTGTGAGAACCGATTTTTTTTTTTTATGGTGTTATGTAATGTTATGGTGCTATGCAAATTCCCTTGCTATGCTATGGTGTATTCATATATTGGATGTTTTAAATGGATGCGATGTCATCATATGTACGTTGAAACAAGAAAGGTGTTGTTATGTTTATTTATGTGAGAAATGAGATATGTTGTATGATATGGAATGTGTGGATCATGGAAATGAATCCCAGCTTGTGACAAGAGGCATTTAAGGATAACCCGATTGATGGGTACACGTCGTTCGTTAAGGAAGTAGCTCCGTTTAGAGGAGGGCCACTCTAGGGCTTAAGAAATCATTGGATGGTTGGTTAAGTGTGGATGTTTTGGTTATAGATTGAGCCCATTGAGGCGAAATATTATGTGTTGTATGGATATGGCATGTATGCATGATTTAAATATAATCAACTGCATGCTAAGACGACAATTAGTTGTGCGTGGCCCGGTAGCATGTGGGCTGCGGGATTACCATACCAGCAAAGGTGCTGAGCCCCTTGGGGGCCACCCTTTCTCTCCTTTTCTATTTCAGGTACAAGGAGCTGGAACCCGTTCGAGAGTAGGACGGGGCAGATGTTTATACATGGGTAGCCATTTAAAGGCGTGAGTATGATAGGCGTAGTAAGACCGAAGTTGTTATCGGCGGTAGTTTGTAAATACTCGGTACAGGGGGAGTGTATGTATTTAATAAATGTTGAAGATGGAACGAGGATTGTATTGTGTAGTTGCTCGGGAATCTAGTCCATCAGACCGATACAAATGTACATATATTAGCCTTGTTAGCCACGTAGGTGGTTAACGGCGTGTAACACCATTGGAATAAGTAATGTGATGAGTTGAGTTTCCGCTGCAGATTGTTTATTTGTTCGTTGTTGGATGGGGTGTTACAAAAAGTGGTATCAGAGCGAAGTATCGCTCTGATGACTGAATTACCGAGCTTAGGAAGTACCGAGTTAGGATTTAAGTACTTTGGGTTAAGGGTTGAGTGATAGCGTGAGAGATACGCTAGATAGGAACTACCAGTGAATACTGGAAACCTACTATATCCATCCCACCCTCCACAATCCCTGTTATATAACTTGGGAAACAACGCCAGAGAGATGAAAGTCCTCTCTTACTCGGGAATACCCGATCTGGCTGTTAGTAAGTACCTTTAAGGGTACGGAGAACCTGTCATACGGTAGATCCCGAAAACTGGGAATCCCAGAGACGGTCTCCATCTGAGCAATGTTAACCGCATTTAATAGCAAAGAATGAAGAATCTTGTGTATAGAAGAATAGAATTTCCAGCAACCTGGGTCGACATGCTGAGCAGTCGAGAACCACCAGCTTGCAACGCACCAACCGTGCAACAGGCAAGAAGTGGATTAATAAAACCCGAGACGAATGTCTATGGGACCACAGTTGATAAATAAAACACCAACGGTATACCAACCGTCAAGGAACTACAACGTAGTGCCCAAACAAGAGACAAGTCTCAGTAACCACGACAAATACGTGGAACGGGCTACAAGGTGAGTATAATACTAAGACAAGGGGTCCTCCAGAATGGGAACACCCTAGTTAATGAATATCACGTGGAAACAGTGAGAAGTCACCTAGAGGAGTATCTATCAAGGCAGTAAGATCAGTGAGGGCCAACAAGGCCACTGATGACAGTATGTGTCAAAACAATACCACAATCGGTATGTGTCAAACCGATAGCCAGTTAGCATGGCGCACTTGCCATAGCAAGTGCTGCTATAACAGGGCTATTCGGGAAATTTATAACCACTACAAAATACTTGAAGAAGTACAATAAAGTTAAAGGTGAATGTCATAACAGTGGAAGGGCCTGTTAGCCTAACCTCTGTAATTGGAAACACACCATTCAGCAAGAAGCTAGACTTGGCTAAGGTAAGAAGATGTTGTGAAACCATGGAAATTTTTCTTTCAAACCTAATTTTCACAAACCCTTTTCTTTTCAAACCAGATTTTCTTTCAAACCAACACTTCTTTCCAACCTTCTTTACACCAAACCAGTAAAACCAAGGGCAATTGGCAAGGATACAACAGTGGATGAACCTTCCCTCGATTAAGTTCGGGAAGCAAGGAATGAATATTGCCGCGGGACAAAATAAGGGAGTTGACAACAGAATACTTCACCTAGGCGTGTGACGGACACTACAAGTGTACCAACTGTGTTGTGGGACGACCGCACTCCGATAGGAGCATGTGGGCCTGACAGACCTACTTATAGGTTAGTTGGGTAATAGTAATGTATCAGTATGATACCCCATATATGTATACGAGTAGAGTCCGAAACACGGGAAGTAGTCGACTCCGTCTACGGTCAGCAGTATAAAACAACAGGAGCTAGAAGATACAAGGAATGCTTGAAGTCAAGGAACTCAGTTAAGTTAACGAGACTAAAGGAATTAGTGAATTCCTTTCAAGGAAATGTTTTAAGAGTCAGGAAGTGCAAAGTGCACTGACTGTTATGTAAAGACAGCTTATGTGACTTAAGGATCCCCAGGGATAAACATGATAGCTGAAAAGCAGGGCAAGGCAGATGCCTAGTGTGGACACATTAATGTGCAATGAACGGGATGAAACTCCCAGAATCAGTACCTACACTGTCTGGAAATGTTGATCTTTACAGAAGAAGATAATAACTGAATGTGCCAAAAAGTGTGAAACAAATGTAAGGCATAACGTAACAACACCCAGGAGCAATCCTTGAGGGGTGTTCGCATCAACAATGGTTGAATGAAATGCATGATAGAAACACAAGGGTTGAAATTAACACCCAGATTAGACATAAGTTGTCAGGAGACGGACTGGCAATCCTAAAGGGCATCCCATGAAAGGAAATGTGATGCAACGACCTTGTCATAGATGCCAATACAACCTCTAACCAGGTAATATTGTACAGAGAAGTACATGTGTGTGGACAGCCTACAATGAGCCCAGCTCAAGGCCAATAAGGCTTATAAGCCATAATCAAGATATGTTATATAAATTCGAATGATGGTAGAAGTTTATGTGGTATAAGTGAATAGAGTGGTAAGCGAACCACTGCATTAAGAGTGGGGATACCTCTCGATATTGTGAGACCGCAGAAGCGGTAGCTATGTGAATCAAGTTCAACAGATATGTGGAGGATGGACCACGTTGTTATTACCCCAGGGTGATTTAAATAAGAATAATACGAAAGGAAATGTTTGTACCAGTTGTGTACACAGGAAGAGTAATAAGTCTGATAGCAATCACCATAGGTGTGTGAAGCTAAATGTGTAGCGAACAACGCTCAAGAAACATAAAGGCTCAAGAAAAATAGTAGTATATTCAAAAATCAGCCAAATAAGTGGCCAGATAAACCCAGTATAATGGCGGAAGCTAATATAATAGCGGATGCAGTGTAAGTTGATGTTATATAATGAGTAAGGACACGGTGCGCAATGAGCGACCGTTGTATGAGGATGGTTAGATGATAAAATGGTGAGTAAGCAGAGTTGTGAGTTAACCCCAGTGGAGATACAACAGTAAGTGATAGCAAATGAACCGAGCAGTAAGCCGGTGGCAAGTGTTAGATGATAAGGATTTCAGTGAAAATTCCTATCGCAATCGCATAAGGGATTTACTGTCAAGAGTTTACGCCTCTGCACTCTGTATGACTGAGTGTTTTGGTATTGCACTTGTGCAGTAATGATCGAGTGGGATAGCTAGGAATTGGAAACATGTTGATGGTGGAAGAATAATGTTATAATGGCCGATGCATAGGAAACGCAAGACCGCACCAATAAAGGGATACTTGTACAAAACCGAATGTGGAGACATGATTAACAGTAAGTGACTACAATAGCACTAACTGCCAAATATCGGTATGGAATATACCCCAAATGTTGTAAATAGCTGAGAGAGCACTACACACTAGGTAGTAGCTCAATCTCAACCGACAGTAAGTCGGTAGAAGTAAGTCAATCATTGTGAGTTATATAGTAGTTTACGCTGTAAGCTATTGGAGAAGTGGATGAAAAGTTTTGAAACTCACCGAATTCGCTCAGGGTAAGAAATACCATGCGCCGGTTGAGAAACCATCCTTCCTAAGATAAGGGTAATACATTGGAGATGTACAATACAGTAACAGTAACGAATGGGGCAAACTAGCTCTATAATTATCAGGGTTGCGCAATAGAGGCCAGTGAGCCCATGCGTCAGGTACCGGATATATATTGTGAATATGAATGGATGGCTAGTCATCAATGCCTAGAAGCCTCACAGGCCAGGACCGAAACCGGTTATGAGTTAGAACTCCAATGCGAATTCTTGGTTTAGGGACTAAACCGCCAATATGGTTAAGATCCCCTAATCAGAATCCATTGTCTAATAGACCGCGTGGAAGTCAAAACACTTCACGACGGCAGAACATTTTAAGCCAAGGTTTAGTGATTGATTACGTGGGCGTAATCCCTTTTAAGGGGGGTAGAGCGCAAAACCACTTAGTGTGTTTTACCGTACAAGTGTACGTGAACTGGGTTGTGCATAGCACAAAATGATTTGTTATTATGATTGGCGCGTGTGTTATATAAACATACGCATTTATTTGTGGTTAAATTGTGGTAATTGCGCACGGAAGATGCGAATACCATTGTGGGAAGTGTGTCATTTTGTTAACAGTGGTGTGTGAGAGTATAAGTGGAAGGGAGTAAAGAAACTCCCGGGGAACTAAAACCCCGATGGTGCATAAACGTAAACCATGTATTGTATTTTGATAAAAATATATGTATATATATATACAATGTGGTGATTTATGAAGGGTTATGAGACCGACATAGAACCTAGTGAGAATTAAATTCCCTAGGTAACTTGAATTAAGTTGGATTTGGATGATGATTGATAGACGGAGTTCTATCCCTTGGAGATGTTATGATTAGGACTAGAAGGATTCAAAGATAGAAAATGGTACATGCTTGAATTAATTGTTGGTTGAAAATGAGGTGGGAGGTGAAACTTGATTATCATGAGATCAAGGGAAGCCGAACACAAATTGGGGTGGAAAGATAGTTCAACACTGATGCTGATCACATCAGGGTTGGATGACTCTTGAAGCTCCCTGTAAGTGGTCACAAACAACCATGTTAAGAAAAATATAAGGAGCATAAATTGGACTTGGAGTTGTGTGGTGTTTTCAAAAGGATTTTTCAATTGGTGTTTTCAAACAATCGATTAATATTTTGAATAAAAGATCTTCTTATACTTAACCTAGTAAAGAATATTTTTGTAGTACTTGCTCACGAGCTGAGGACGTATGAGCCTTTGTTTTCGGACCGGTGACATGAGAAGTACATATGTTAAAAATTAAGTGAATGTTTTGATCTCCCAAAGGAACGGGGATCACAATGTATATGTACTCAACATGGGACTTGAGCCCATGGAGAGATGGAAAAGGTATTTCTGGTTGATATACATGCTATGACATGTTGTTTGGTATGTGTGATAAAGATTATTCTGACTTTGATCTCCTAAAGTGTATGCTATCAAGACCTATGAGTCTAAATGTGTTGTGTTACTCGGGCCTACGAGTCCAAATGTGGTTATGTCACCCAGACCTAAGAGTCTGAGGGATATTATGTTAGTGCAAGTGTGGTGAAGGTACCCGGACCATTAAGTCCGAGGTTACCATGTGAGTATGATATTTTATGTATAATGTGGATATGTTGCCCGGACCATTAAGTCCGAGGTTGGATGTAAAGGGTGGTTGGTAATGGAAGTTTATGACTATAAGTAATTCCCGTATTCTAATCCAATGATGCGAGGAAATGTGAACTTCGAGGACGAAGTTCTTTTAAGGGGGGTAGATTGAAATACCCCAAACCTTGGTATGATGTGTAAATGTTAAACTATGGTATTTAAAGGCTAAAAAGTGCCTTAGAAACATAAATGAACCATTTAAACCATGGTAAAACACAATAAAACACTAAGACACGGTTTGAGCAAAAACATGCTCTAAGGTTGGAGTGAACTTGGTTAGGACCCAAAGAGCCCACCAAGACTTGATGATGTTCAATTATGATTTAATAAGGCTAATTAAGTCCTTAGGAAACTTTGGTAGACAATGAAACCAAACGAAACACAAATAAATACCTTAAGGTCAATAAGAGCAAAAATGTGCTCTAAGCATGGGATAAATGTGTATAAGACCTAATGGTCATACCTATGCCTCATTTATATGTTAATTAACATATTAAATCAATTACTAAAGAAAACCAAGCTTGAAAACAAGTTAAAACACAAAATGTGCTTTAAGAAGTCTTAAAGCACGTTTTTGAAAAATTGTCTTGTAAATGAGTTTTGAATGGCTAAATGTCCATCATTACTCTTTAATTAACATGTGTACTATATAGTATCACATTTGGGTGGCTATATCAATGGGAAATCAAAATTTCACTTCTATGTGCCTTGTTATTGGTGAATAGTGATTTTTATAACTAGTTTGTAACATATAATGTTATAAGTGATTAAGTTGGTCAACAAAGACCAAAACACCCTTCTAGCTAGATGGTGGCCGGTTTTTATGAAGGTGAGTCACCACCATGTAAAAAGCAATTAAGGAAAGGAAGGGTAGGAAGGTAAAAAGGAGAAACTTACCTTTTAATACAAATATCTTGTATAAAGCAAGTTCTATCTTCATTCTCCTTTCCTCCTTCATTTCACACGACCCCAGCCTCCCTTCTTGCTCTCTTTTACGAGCTGAGACAGCAACACCAACACCACCATTGTTTCCATCTTTGAATGCTTGTAACTCCTAGCTCCATGGCCCAAATTCAATTCCAAGACCACCATTCTTCTAGTTGGAGCAAGCTCTACACTTCTACCTTTTCAAATCTTCAAGAACTTAATTTCGGTGCCAAGGAGATTCACCATTGATGGAGCTTGAGCTCACCTTTTCACATATTATTGTTCTCCTTTGCTTCTAGGTAAGGAATCTCAAAGAAAAATCAAGTTTCCTCTCCTTTTAGTACATGGCCGAAAATTAACCTCACCATGGTGTCTTTACCTTGCTTGTTTTAGCCTCATTTGAATCTTCCAAGGGCTTGGTGGAGTCCTCTCTTGATATATATTCAAGCTCTCTTTCCATTCCAAGGTAAAACAATCATGTTAATACCTTAAGATAATATATGTAACTAGGGTTTACAATGAGATAAAGCTTAAAGCTTATATACTCATTACAATGTTGGTATATTGTTTAGTTGTTGACAAGGAAGGAAATGCCTTACCGGTTTACAAGGAAACAAGAAAGAAATTTGTGAGGAAAAGAGGTAAACAAGCTATCTCAATGTGGTTTAATGCCTTAGGAGAAATAAGCTTATAATGCTTGTTAAAACTACCTAAAGAGCAAATGGTAAATGAGCTAGTAAAATGCTCTCAAGGAGTTTATAAAGGAATATGTATTGTTGGGTGTATTTGCAGGTCAAAGGCATTATTATGTGGGAAATTCAGTGTTTAAGGTTTATGCAATTTAAGGGCCTAAGAGCCATGCATTTAAGGGCCTAAGTGCCAAGCAATTTAAGTTATGCACTATATTGTGATGTAGTGCTTAATGTGTGAAGTTTGTGTATAAAAATGTGTTTGATGGATTTTAGGTGTTCTTGGATGAAATAAGGTAGAAACCTAAGCGTTTGGATGTGGGTATATACTAGAGAAGCTATGGCCAAATTTGGGAAATGTGTAAGAAGTTCTAAGTGTTGTAAGTGAGTTTTGGTGAACTAGGAAGGATTAAAGGTGAATGAATGTTTACTTGAGAGGGAAACATGTATTAAAGTGATTAAGAGTGATGCAAGGATTTAGGCATTATCTTGGAAGTTTTAGAAATCTATGGGTGTTCTTAAGATGTATTTAAGCCTTGGAGGAGTTGTTTAAGGTTTAGGTAATGTTGATATTCAAGGGATAAGTGATGTTTGGTAAGATGTAAAAAGGATTTAGTTAGTAAGAAAATGATGCTTAAGGGATGATGTTAAGATGAGGAGAAAGTGTTTTGGGATAGTAGTTATAAAAGGGTGAGAAACACCATTTAGGAACCTAGTACAAATGTTGAAAGTGTTAAGGAATTTTACAAGGAAATAAGTAAAGGCTTAAGGAGTTAGAAAATGAGTTTCATGGATGTTGTATGTGGATATAAGGTTACCAAATGTTGTTAGGAAACATTAAGAGGCCTTAGGAGAAGTTTGGTGAAGAATTGACAAAGTTTGGGTAAGATTAGGAGGCGACCGACCCAGGGGCCGACCCATTTTTTGGGTCGGTCGAGCCTCTGTTAAATGTTAGGGAAGTGTTCGGTGAAGGTCCGACCCAAAGGGTGGGTCGGACATGGGTCGGTCGGTCAAGTTTCAAAGGAAGGAAAATGTTCGCACATGGACCGACCCAGAATGGTGGGTCGGACGTGGGTCGGACGGGCATGTTTGTAAGGAAGTAAAAGGGTTCTGTAATGGACCGACCCAGTTGTGGGTCGGACGGTGGGTCGGTCGGACCAAAAACATGGTTTAAGGTTATGAAATCATATGTGATGATGGGGATTGGTAGGTAATGATGTTATAAGGATGTTAAGGACATGTTAGGTGAGTTTTAATGACAATAAAGTGGGCTAAAGGTTGTATTAAGATGCGAGAGTAAAACGTGTTAAAAATGTAAAGTTATTTAACCAAGTTAACGGGAAAGTTATAAGCATTAGACTTTAAAACAAACATGTTACCCCAATGTTAATAAAAGACATGTCATGTCAACAGTTGTTCGAGAATTGCTCGAGGAACATAAGTGGACGTGGTAAAGTGGACCCCGGTGACAGGTATGGTTTTCTTGCAACCTGTGTCCTACCGGATTACACCGGCTTGTATGCCAATATGTTTTCTTGAGTGTTTGCCACCTTGTAAGATAAAACATGTAATGAGTTTATAGTAATTCATTTATGTGGCGAATATGATTCCGATACCGTTAACCTCGAATGTGTGTGTTAAACTTAACTAACCGACTCTAGGATCATACAAGGGATCGGCAATCGGATTTAACGACCCATACCATGGGATCGTTCTAACCACGGCTATGCGTGAGTTGGTTGTATATTGTTGCTATGTGCAAGTGTGTGAACCTCCTTTGGGTGATTAACTCGGTTATGATACCGTATGGTTGTGGGTGTGATAGGCTCCAATGAGAGCCCTAACTATTAACTTATGAGCATATGTATGTACTAATGGGGGGAGAGGAGTCCGGTCTGTTCCGGCCACGCGTGTGAGGATGGGGGTCGTGCCATTATAGGTTCGACCCTCTGTGTATGTTATGGTTGTCTTCCCATTGGGTTTCCAACCTTCCCTTTTAGCTTAACCAAAGCTATATTACTGACTCACGTCGGGCCACGGGGGCATACTAATGGTTATGTTATTTCGGTGTGCTTGGGATTACTATATCCGACACACCTTGGGTATAAGTTAACCGTTCTATATAACCGGACGGTAACGAGGATGGTAACGAGCTTAACATGGGATTGGCAAAAATCCCTAGGCTCACATGGTATACTAACTATGGTGGAAGGTTCCTTGTGAGAACCGATTTTTTTTTTTTTTTATGGTGTTATGTAATGTTATGGTGCTATGCAAATTCCCTTGCTATGCTATGGTGTATTCATATATTGGATGTTTTAAATGGATGCGATGTCATCATATGTACGTTGAAACAAGAAAGGTGTTGTTATGTTTATTTATGTGAGAAATGAGATATGTTGTATGATATGGAATGTGTGGATCATGGAAATGAATCCCAGCTTGTGACAAGAGGCATTTAAGGATAACCCGATTGATGGGTACACGTCGTTCGTTAAGGAAGTAGCTCCGTTTAGAGGAGGGCCACTCTAGGGCTTAAGAAATCATTGGATGGTGGTTAAGTGTGGATGTTTTGGTTATAGATTGAGCCCATTGAGGCGAAATATTATGTGTTGTATGGATATGGCATGTATGCATGATTTAAATATAATCAACTGCATGCTAAGACGACAATTAGTTGCGTGGCCCGGTAGCATGTGGGCTGCGGGATTACCATACCAGCAAAGGTGCTGAGCCCCTTGGGGGCCACCCTTTCTCTCCTTTTCTATTTCAGGTACAAGGAGCTGGAACCCGTTCGAGAGTAGGACGGGGCAGATGTTTATACATGGGTAGCCATTTAAATGGCGTGAGTATGATAGGCGTAGTAAGACCGAAGTTGTTATCGGCGGTAGTTTGTAAACACTCGGTACAGGGGGAGTGTATGTATTTAATAAATGTTGAAGATGGAACGAGGATTGTATTGTGTAGTTGCTCGGGAATCTAGTCCATCAGACCGATACAAATGTACATATATTAGCCTTGTTAGCCACGTAGGTGGTTAACGGCGTGTAACACCATTGGAATAAGTAATGTGATGAGTTGAGTTTCCGCTGCAGATTGTTATTATGTGTTCGTTGTTGGATGGGGTGTTACAGTTTCAATGGTAAGTTTTTCAAATTTTTTGGTCCTCGATAGTTTACTAGGTTACTACTGTTGTCTTTGACATTTTGAATGGTGTGACTCTCTCTGATTCTCTTAACCACTATTTATCTCCCTCATCCCAAAAATCAAAGGGGACACTTCAATTTTTGATTTCAAGCCTATAGCCTTTTGCAATTTCATGTACAAGATAGTCTCAAAGGTCCTAGTAAACATAATTCAACCCCTCATCCCTCTTATCATTTCAGAGAATCAACCAAGGTTTGTCAAAGGTAGGAGCATTACCGACAATGTTATTTGGCTGGTGAGATCCACCACATTTTTCATAGAAGTCAAGCCACAAAAAAGGTTTTTTCCACCTTATACCAACACTGAGGTGTGTCACCTTGGTGAGATGCTCCATTCTTATAAATGGTTCACCTAGTCAAGTATTCTCCCAATCTAGAGGGATTATACAGGGTGACCCCCCCCTTCCCTTTTCTTTTAATTATGTAGGAAGCTCTCTCTACCAGTTCAAAACCTTGCTGAAAAGACCAAAACTTTGAGAGAATCAAGATATACAAATCCTCAATGCCCAGGAATTTCCCATCTAGCTTTTGCTAATTTAGTCAACCTGTTTGGGTTGGCCTCTCCTTCAAACGCAAATTTCCTTAACTCCCTCATCCATTCTTTTCTCCCTTGTTCTGGCCATAAAACAAACCTTTCCAAATCAAAGGTCATTTTTAGTAGGTAACTCCTTCCTCAAAACAAAGTTATGATATCCAATACTTTTAATATAAAAGAAGTCCCCTCTTTCAGTAAGTACTTGAGACTTATGATAAGTGGTGAAATAATGATGTTTCAATGTCTTTATACACCTTCAT
The DNA here is from genome assembly GCA_023374045.1 of Limonium bicolor. NCBI lineage: Eukaryota > Viridiplantae > Streptophyta > Magnoliopsida > Caryophyllales > Plumbaginaceae > Limonium > Limonium bicolor. The sequence goes on along the minus strand of CM041776.1, from coordinate 216,487,176 downwards.
TTTACTTGGTGCATAGCTCATTTCACCACTTAATAGAGTGTTTTTGTGATTAATAGTGAACTTATACAGTTTGATATTTTGATAGGTAAAAGCTCACCTTGAGCACACTTTTGGCCCCTTTAGAGCTAATGGCATGCACCAACAGATTCCTCATCCTTCAAGCTTTCCAACGCCACAAACGGGGAGCAATTCCGAGCCGTATCGAAGATTCTAGGCCCCGCACAAGTTAGAGAAAATTGTTTTTGTAGTCGACCGACCCATGGACCGACCCACTCTGGGTCGGTGGGAAGCTCCTGAAGCAGAAATTCGTCTCTGCACTAGACCGACTGTTAGGATAAAACTACACATTAATATATATAGATTTATAACAAACTAATAGGCAAGTGTACCTATTCGTAGTAGTAAAACAAGTGTCGTATCCACAAGGAGATTGTTCAATTATCCTAGTTTAGGTAGTTAATAAGAACTGTAAAAAGGGGTTTAGCCGGAGGCAAGCTTGATTTGTTGTTGAATTAGTACAGAAATAATAAAAACAGTAAAAACAGTTGTGAATTAAGTGGATGGAAAAATGTGCTAAGGAAGGTGAAATCGCCCTAATAAAACTCAGATATTAAATATAATCCTAGTTTGCTCTTATTTGTCTGTTAAGAATTTTATCTTGTGGCCTTTCTAAATCATAGATAAGGACAACTCTTAATTAATTCAGTAGACCTTTTACAATCAGAAAAAGTCTAAAATCATTAATTAGCTTTAAGTGAGAATTCTTTTTATAACAGCGATGGATTTTATCTGCTAATCAAGGAGATAATATCTAACGTTTGTCTCTCTTTGTGGTCTATTCTCTAATTTACAAAATCATTGAAATTAGAGGAACCGTAAATACATAAAAATGATCAGTTCTTAAACATTTAATAATAGAGAGAGTCAAAACAAATATTTATAAGCAAACTCGGTATTATAAATACGCTGAGTTATTTTGGGTTAAACACCCATCCTAAGCACAATTATGAGATTACTCAGACATTGACAGAAATAAAAACAGAGTAGAGACTGAAATATTCATTGTTCAGGAACTGCCTGCGAATAACGGGTCTGCACTCGCCTGCCTCTTTTCTCTCTTTGTAAAATAATGCTTCTGTTTGAGTACGTACGTGAATGTTGTGAAATGGTGAAAATAAATAAAAGATGGAGAATTGTGGTGTTACGGGAGGAATTAAATGGAAGAGAATGGAGTGTGGAGCTGTTTGTGATTTCTTCAGCCTCTGGTCGTACGTGGTCTATTTTGCAGTAATGGTGTTGGGTTTATATAGAGGATTGGAGGAGCAGATCCGTACGTAAGAATTGATTGAGCATTGATTGAAGACTGAGTACTTCATTTAATGCAGGGGACAGAGCCGACAAGTGGAGTGATTTAAGGTAGGCGGTGCGGTGGAGTAGATGGATAATAGAATCAATTTGCAGAACGCGTCGGGAAGAAGAAGACTGCGCGACTGATTTTTGCCTTTGCTCCTGTCCGCATCCAAACAGGCGGTTGCCTGTTTGTCTTGTCCGCCTGTTAAGAGGCGGTAGCCTCATGTGTTGTCCGCGTGAAAACAAGCGGTTCTCTCGTTAAGCCCCTCTCTTGTCCGCCTATTAAGAGGCGGTAGCCTCTATGCCTTGGCCGCCCAATATGAGGCGGTTGCCTCTTGTTATTTTGCTTGTGTGACGTCCTCGCAATATGAGGCGGACCATTTATTTCACTCGGTCCGGGACTTCTTGCAGGAGTTAGGTCCCGGACCATAATGCAGGCAAATCTCTCGGCTTAAAATTACATGTGGTCCGGGACTTGGGCAAGGACATAAGTCCCGGACCAAGCTGGTGTTAGGTCTCGGAGGTATGCCAACTTTGACTGGCTCTAGATTATTTGTTTGGACTCCGTTTTTCAAACCGTCTGCGGCTATGCATTCGTCTCTTCATGTTCTTTGCTTCTAGCTTGGTTTTTCTCATGTTTAACCGATAAATCTATAAGACAACCAATAAAACATAAACTAGAGAAAAACTAAGATAAGTGGAGAAATGAGCAAGAAAAGTGCTAATAATATATATGAAATACACCTATAAAACATGCTCATTTGGATACTTATCACCGACCCATAGTACCGACCCACACTGGGTTGGTCGGAACTTAAAAAGGTCACGTGCCCCGTCTTCAGAAGGTCGACCGACCCACGGGACCGACCCACTGTGGGTCGGTCAGGCGCGGAAATTTCTCTACTTATGCCAGTTTTGAGGCTGATTCACATACTTACACTTCAACACACTTAGAGACTTAAACAAAGAGAGACAGAGGCGATTTTGAGGGAGAAAAGAAGAAGAAGAAGAAGAAGAAGAAGAAGAAGATAAGGAAGAAGAGGAAGAAAGCTCACCTTCTCCAAGCTCAACCACCTTCAACAATGGCTTTCTCTCTCTCTCTCTCTCTCTCTCTCTCTCTCTCTCTCTCTCTCTCTCTCTCTCTCTCTCTTTTATGTAACTCTATGGCTGAGTAGTTCTATTTAGCACTTTGGGATGGGGATTTGAACTTGAATCTCCCAACTAGCTTGTAAACCCTAACTTCATTAATTATGGTTGTTTTCTCTCTCTTATTCATTTAATGCTTTAACTTGATCAATTATGGCATTTATGGTGATTCCCAACAACACAAGACTTTGAGTTGGGGGTTGTGACCTAGAGGAGAGAGAAACCCTAGATTGTGCTAGCTTGATTAGTTGGTGAAATTTGGGGCTATTAGTGTGGACTTGCTATTAATGCTATCTAGTGATTTGAATTCTCCTTGATTTGGGAGTTGGGAGTATCTAGGTAAGAGTTGACTCTTCCATGACTTGGAAGGTCATTACAATAGTCTAAATAGGCAATTTGAGTGAGATGGGTTTATAAGTGAAGTTGGGGTGAATTTAGGTGATAATAACCATCCTAGGGTGCTTCCCTTCCAAAACCCTTAACAACCAATTTTAGTTGCAGTTTTTCTTGAATACAACCATTAAGCTTGCCACCGGCTAAACCCCCCTTTTTACTCATTTATTGTTCCGTTACCAAATACCGAAGCTAGGGAGATAGATAGTCAATTTCCTAGTGGAACGACACTCTTTACTACCACTTCGATTGGGTCCACTTGCCCATTATTGTGATACTGACCTGCACATAATTCACCTAACAAGTTTTTGGCACCGTTGTCGGGGAAATTGATAGTCTCTATCATTTTCCCCAGTTTTGGTATTTCCAGTTTTATTTATTTTAGCTTCCTTTAGTTCTTGTTTATTTTTCCTACTTCTAATATTTATTATTGCTTGTGGTGAGCTTATTCAGGTACAATCTGCTCTTCTTGTGTATGCCAAGTACCCGGTCTAGCGACTCTCCTCTTCCTAGCCCGAGGTCCGAGCTCGAACGATCTCTAAGAAGAATCAGAAAGGATTTGATTAATCGCACTATGGCCGGCGTTCACATTGAGCCAGAAATGGAGGACAATGGTCAGGGGGATGAACAACCACAAATCCAACACCGACCTCTCAAAGACTACCACCGATTGAACACCGAAGGAAGAGCTTCAGCAATAGTTCTTCCTTCCTTGACGCAAGCTGAAGCGGCTCAATGGGCTTTCAAAACCCACTTCATCACCGCCATCCGGGACCAAGGAAAATTCAGTGGGGCGAATTCGGATGATGCTCCAAACCACTTGAGCCTTTTCTTGGATTTTTGCAGCTCCTTCGGTAAAATGGGCAATCTGAACTAGGGGTGAGCATTTGGATAATTCGGTTAACCGAAATCCAAATTGTAAAAAAAAAATTGGATTTTGGTTAATTCGGTTTTTAACCGAATTATCCAAATTTTGATCAAAACCGAATTAACCGAAATCCAAATTATCCAAAATCCAAAATTTTTTTAAGTTGAAAACCGAAAACCAAACTGAAATCCAAAATTTGTTTTAGTTCGGATTTCAATTAACCGAAATTAAAAAAAACCGAAAACCAATTTTTAAAATCAGATTTTAGTTAACTGAATTTAAAAAAAAACCAAATACATTTTTTTGTTTCATGTTCATCATCAGCAGTAGTAATAACCATAAGCTGCTAGAAAATTGAAATACCCCTAAATTAATTTAGGGGATTTCTTTTATTAAACCTTTAATAATACTATTAAGTATTAAATTATTATATGGAATTATGAATATTAAATTATTATATGGCATTATGAATATTAAATTATTGTATGGAATTATGAATATTAAATTATTATATGGAATTGTGAAATTAATTTAGGGGTTTTCCCTTACTTAACCCTAATTATTATATATTATTATATAGTATTATGAATTTAATAATAAGATTTATAAGTCAATAAATCTTGGGAAAATTTATAAACACTCCTAGTATATTATAAAGATTTTAGAATTTATTTGTACATTAATTTGAATCATAAAAGTCAAAATAAAATTATAGAAACCGTTAAGCTTATTAAGCCTTGCTAGCGTTAACTTTTTGAGAATGGTCAAACCAGCCCATGAAACCTATATCAATAAATAGGTTATGGAAAACCATGAAGATCGATAAAAAGAACGTCAAAAACGGATCATCCTAGCCAAAGTTATGATAGAATGAAGTTTAGAGCCAAAATTTTAAAATCTGCCACGTGTCAAGCTCACACGCGCCCACACTTAGATTTTATCTCCACGATTTTCATAACCGATTTTGCCCTATCTTGTGACCTTCATAACTTTCTCATCTTATGGAATTTTTGAGTGCCGTCTTCTTTGTTGCCTTCTCCTACATTTCATCTAAACAACCATAACTCACACAAGCCCTAACTCGTTCTAAATCAACCGGAAATTCGAGCGAAAGTTACCACCCTGCAAAACCGTTGCTGCAGTTTTCCAGTTTCTCTTCGAATTCAGGTAACTTCGACTAGCCATAACTTCTTCGTTTCTAAGCCAAATTCCATGTTCTTTAGCTCGTTTTGAAGAGCTCTAATCCCTCTATAACTTTCATGTTGATGACCAAAGCCAATTCCAAACCGTTTGTAAGAGAGAGGTGTCTAAAGTTTCGAATTCATCACAGCATAAAATCACAGTTTTCTTTCCAGAAAACGTAAGGTAAACTCGCAATTTCTAGCTTCGATTTCTTTCTGTGTGGTGCGAGTTAGGTTTAGTTCTTGCTATCAATACGTAGATCTAAGTTTGCTCTTTCCAATGAGCCCTTACTCATAGCCTAACTCTTTTTGTACTGCTAGTTATAGATCTTCGAAGTTGGCACCACGAACTGCTCAAAGTTTATATTTTTCCAGATTTCCGATTTCGAAATCACTAAATTCGCACAACTCCGGTGAGTCTCCGATCAAATTGCTCCGATATTGTTGTTCGTAGTCATGTTTTCGACCTAATCCATGTTCCAATTTAGTCAATTACGTGTTAGATTAAGAGAATTTGATAGAATTGTTGTCGAATCGAATTCTGTAAACAATACGAACCCTAACTTCGATTTGAATTCGAATCCCATCGTATACTGCATAATAATTGGGGAAACCGGTATCATTAGAACCGAAATTTGATTACGAAACTATAGAAACAAGAATCACTCGATTTCGTTCTGTAGATTGTGAGAAAAACGAGAATTAGTACTCGGGTTGGAATTCGAACTCGCTGATGAACTAGGAGTACAGGAGCCGTTGATTTCGTTTTAAAAGATTTGGACGGCCGAGATTAGATCTGGTAATTTAAAACTGTTTTAGGTTTCTATAAAATTCTGTAAATAGCTCTAACTTGTTAATTTTATTTAATGGCCTTCCCGAAGGTATTTTGACTTGAAATTTTAACCATATATTCCTTATTTAATCTAGTTTATTTTGATGTAAATTAATATGGTTTTGGAGTTTTTAAAAGTAAGTTATGAATTTTGCAAGTTACGGGTTTTCTGGAATTATTTGGCTAAATTAAAAAGATATTTTTATGAAATAAAAATTTTATAATATGTCTAAAATGTTATAGTTACTTTATATTAAATTTGGGAATTTTTGGGCAATGGTAAAAGGTTTTAAAAATTGTGTTTATGAGGTTTTCATAAGAATAACCTATAATATAAGGTTTTTAATGTAACCAAAAATTAAAGTATGGTTTGTTAATTAACTTTTAAGCTGGGGAAAATAAGGGAAACTAAATTAACATTTTATAACAGTAAGTTTATAAATGTTTGGGTATTAGTTTTTATGAGAAGTGAAATTATTTACATATATGTATATATACCTATTTAAGTAGAAACTTATGTAAATCAAGGAATTTAATTATTCTACATTTTATTTATTATATTATATGGGAGTTAATATTTTTAATTAAACTAAGGAATAAATATATATTTTTACACATTTATAAAAAGGGAATAAAGTAGTAACTTAGAGTAAAACAAGGAACTAATAAATTAACACTTATAATAACTAAATATTATAAGAGCTAGAATCCTAAGATATAGTAAAAGAAATACTTTATGAACTATACTTGGAATACAGTTAAAGGTTGTAGTAATAAGATAGTTTAAATATAATGGGTTACATAGGGGATGTTTTAATTAAATGTCAATACAGGTATACGTATATATGTATTAAATAAGTAAAGGGAAACACTTATTTTATAAACCGTATATCGGTTGTAGTTATGCCTAAAAGTTATTAAACATAATTAAATACAATAGAACTACATATAATGTTTTGAACAAATCCTAGTATATATAATATATACACATTAAACATAATAGAATTAAATACCTTATAGGAAATATAATACGAAGGAATTAATAAGTTAAACTAAACCTCTACATAATACTAATGGGAGAATATTATATGAGGTGGTATTGAAATATAACTTAATGTTTTAAGATAGAATCATTAAAAGGATTATGATATAAACTATATTAAACTATGATTAGGAGATTAATCTAAATAATAATCCTAAGTTTTTAGAATTAGTTAAGCCATATAAATACATTTATTACCAATATTCAGGATGTGAGTTTATAAATAAGTGATGTACATAATAGTTAAAGATTTACAAAAAGGTTTGCAAATAGAAATTTGATACTTAAAATCATTGAACCTTTAATTAGATGAAACTAGGTTACATAAGAGATTATATTGATTTACCTTTTGACACTGGAAATATTAATGTTCATTTGAATATAAGGTATGGGGATTTTTCAGAATAGATTATCTTATTAAATAATTAACAATTTCACTTACGAACCAGAATTTAATTCTTTGATAATTCTACCTTATGTAGATATATTGTCCATCCTAAATACAATAAAGGAAATTAATTTATTAAGTTATACCTTTGAAACCTTTAGGTTTTGTAAACAATTTATAACGTATTTAAGACTTAAGTTTAGTATAAAAGGTTTATACATAGCCTATGGAGGGAATGTGTGTAAAAATAGAACATTTAGGAAATTAAATGTAAGTAAGGATACATAAAAGGTTATCTTAAAACACCTTATTATAAAGATGTGGTTAAGTAAATAATATACCTTGTGGATACTAAATGTGAGAGTTCGATAAGTTTGAGTTAACTATAATATGGTTATTTCAAGATGAAAAGTAATTTAACAACTTATGACAAGATTAATAGATGATTGTAATTAAAGGCCATTCTGAACTAAAGATAAGATAATTGAGTTTAGTAGCTCCAATAGTTATACTAAAATGCATCTACAACACTACGATTTCAGTATAGGGATGTAGATCTTAATTAAGTTAAGGGGGGACTTAGTTATAATGGATTATCTAGTAGATATTGATAAAGATACATAGTCAATAAATTGTGAAATAATAGTATAGTATTCTAAGATAAACCCATCATTGGTCGTAACACGATGTATGTCCTAAAGTATAAAAGTATTGAGCTTAAGAATTGTTATTGAAATTCTAAGATTGATTGAATAACGTATAATGCACTTATGTTATAAAGGTCTTTAATATGAGAATTATGGTTAGGTATGGGTAAAGTGGATAAGGGTGGAACAATTAACAAGTGTTAATAAAATACATTCCTTGGTCTTACAACCTTGAGTTATACAACATTCTAAGACAAGTCAAGGGTTATTCATAGCATTTAAGTGAGGGCTTAAAAGACAATTGAGATTTAGAAATAACAGTGAGGAGTTTATTTAAGTTTAACGTGGGCTACAAGTGATTGATGATAGACTACCTTTAATATTCTTCAGAGTACTGTTGATTGTTTGCGCAAGTAGATTAGAACTGCTACAACGTTACCCAGGTACGATTTCTCGTACTCAGCTTGTTGTGTTTTGGACTTTATGGAATGTTTTGTACGATTTCTCGTACTCAGCTTGTTGTGTTTTGGACTTTATGGAATGTTTTGTACGATTTCTCGTACTCAGCGTGTTGTGTTTTGGACTCTATGGAATGTTTTGTACGATTTCTCGTACTCAGCTTGATGTGTTTTGGACTTTATGGAATGTTTTGTACGATTTCTCGTACTACGTTATTTTGGCTGATTGACTTGTGGAATGTTTTGGAAAACGCTAACTGGCTTTAAGAGGAACTTCTAAAAAAAAGGAAATGGTTGTGTGACTGACTCAGCTTGTGTGACTAACTGAGCCTTGGATGTGGAACTCACTTGGGTATTGGTTTCTTCTACTTGGTGTTCCGTTAGACATTGACTGCTTAGGGTTTACGCTTCTGCACTCTGTAGGACTGAGTGTTTTGGTATTGCTCTGGGTAGTTGGTGATCTAGTGGGAATTTGGAAAAGAGGTCAATCTTGGAAATCTTTCTTTCGACGTGCGCGCGTCTTTAATGGTAACAGCAGGGGGCTGTATATCCCTCGCCCATAGGGGCATTGATATTTAACAGCAGGGGGCTGTATATCCCTCGCGCCATAGGGGCATTGATTGTAACACCCCTAATACGCACATGATACTAAATGAAATCGCAGCGGAAATAAATAACTAAACAGTAACTAACACTTCGGTGCTACAACGCCGTCAACCACCCACGTGGTTGACAAGGCAGAATAAATACAAGTGTACCGGTCTGATGATCAGACTCCCGAGCATAAAACTAAACCATATATACATCATATACAATACCGAGTGTTTACATATCCTTCACTGTATAACATCACTGTAAACTGCAACAACCAAATGTATATAACGCCACAGGAGCACAGGCGCATCCCGGGCCAACATCCAAAAGTATACAAAAGTAAACCTGCACCCTAGGATCTAAAGCCACTCCGCTTCCTCGATCCTCATCCTGCAGTATAAGAAATATGGATCCCCCGAGGGGGTCAGCAACCCTTGGCTGGTATGGCTAACGCGCAGCCCATCGGCTACCGGGATACGCGCAGCTAATTGTCATGATAACATGGCATTCATTTATTACATTACATAACATAACATAACATATGGCTGAGCGTCAATGGTGCACAGCACAACAACACATACACAGTGGATTTTCACTCCACGATAACAAACCACAAGGGTCAAATAACACAAGAGCCTAGAGAGTGATTCACTCTCATGTCAAGCTCGTTAAACACACTCATTACCGTTCTGTTAGACGAACGAGTAACTTAAGTCACAGATGGTTCGGATTTAGTGACCCGAACACACCACACAAACACATGTTCCCACTAAACCGATCATAAGTCAGAATAGGTAAGCTTTGGAAGAAGCTAGCGGGAGATCGAACGCCAAATTAAGGAGAACAATCTTAACAACATAAGAGTCGAATCTGATTCAGATATCTACTCTTAACTTACATGCATGACCGGACAACCGGATTCCTCACTTCCCAGTTAACACTTGTTAGAAGTTCATAGTGGAACTTAACAATCAATACACAATAGGTGGTAAGTTATGTTAGACACACACAGGGGAAATGAGTCACAACATCACATCACAATAATATGAACAACTGTAAACTCATTACATGTTTAAATCTTATAACGTTGTAAACACACAGAAAAACATACAACACACAAACCGGTGTAAACCGCTAGACAACAGACTGCAAGAAAACCATACCTTGGTCCTTGCCTTGATTTGTTTCCACCGTAGGTCACTCCTATACATGATTCAAGAATGTCGGTTAATTAACTTATTTAACCTCCAAATTTACTAAGTGTTTAACATAATTATTTGACATGTTTAATGTCTAACTTTACCCTAGGTTACCTTCATTATACACCCTAGGGTTAACTACATAAGTCACATTCTTTTCTGTTTTTTTTTTTACAAGTTTTGGTATGTCCGACCCACCGTCCGACCCACAACTGGGTCGGACCCTTCCAGTGGTTTCGGTTCTGAAGAACCTTACTATGTCCGACCCATGTCCGACCCAACCTTCTGGGTCGGACCATTCCAGAGACATGTTCGACCCAAGTCCGACTCACCAGACTGGGTCGGACCATTACAGAGAACTTCATCGACTTCAGAACATACACGTCCGACCCATGTCCGACCCACCCTTCTGGGTCGGACCATTACAGAACATTTCACCGCCTTACAAAACATGCCCGTCCGACCCACGTCCGACTCACTCGACTGGGTCGGACCATTCCAGAAACATTTTCCTCCTTAGTAATATGACCGTCCGACCCATGTCCGACCCCCCTTTTGGGTCGGACCGTTACAGAACATTTTCCTAACGTCTAACAGAGGCTGTCCGACCCAAAACTGGGTCGGACCCCTGGGTCGGACGTCTTCTAAACTTACCCAAATTTTGTCAAATCTTCACCAAACTTCTCCTAAAGCCTCTTTATGATTCCTAACAACATTTGGTACCCTTATATCCACATACAACATCCATGAAACTCATTTTCTAATTCCTTAAGCCTTTACTTACTTCCTTGTAAAATTCCTTAACACTTATGTTATTTTATACTAGGTTCCTAGATGGTGCTTCTCACCTATGGTAACTACTATCCCAAAATGCTTTCTCCTTGTTTTAACATCATCTCCCAAGCATCATCTCTCACAACTAACTCCTTATATCATTACTTCAAATTCTTTTTCAAGTTCACACTTCCTCCTTAATTTACCAAAGTTTGCCTAAGTCTTTACCTAAGTCCAAAATGACTTTGGTACATACTAAAACCCCAAGCTCATGCCTAAGTCCTTGTTACATCCCAATTCACCTTAATGCATGTTTCTTACACAAGAACAACACTTAACCATTCTAAATACTCCTTAACTTATCAAACTCATTTTAACACTTAGAACTTCTCATTTATTACCTAAATTTCGACATAGGTTCTCCTAGAACATTGCTAAACCACAACACATTGTTTTTACCAACAAACAACCAAGAACACTAAAAATCCATCAAGCACTTATTATACACAAACTCCACTCACAAGGCACTACATCACAATATAGCATAATTTAAATTGCATGGCACTTAGGCCCTTAAATGACATGGCTCTTAGGCCCTTAAGATGCATAAATCATAAACACTGAATTTCCACAATATATTTGCCTTTAACCTGCAAATACACTCAACAACACATATGCCTTTTACTAAGCTCTTGAGAACACTTTACTAAGTCATTCACCATTTGCTCTTTAGGTAGTTTTAATAAGCATTTATAAGCTCATTTCTCCTAAGGCATTAAACAACATTTGGTTAGTAGATTTACCTCTTTTCCAAACAACTTCTTTCTTGTTTCCTTTAGAAAACCGGTAGGGTATTTGATTCTTTGACAAGTTCTAAACAATATACAAACATTATAATGAGTATTCAAGCTATAAGCTCCATCTCATTGTAAACCCTAATTTTACATTGTTTCAAAAACATTAATGTAGTTGTTTTACCTTGCTCTTTGAAGAGAGTTTGAATATCAAGCAAGAGAGGACTCCACCTAGTCCATGAAGAGTTGGAATGAAGCTAGAACAAGGTCACACAAAGAGCTCCTTCAATATGTATTTTCGGTTACAACAAAAACATGAAGGAAATGAAGTTTTTATTTGAGATTCCTTACCTAGAAGCAAAGGAGAGTAACAATATGTAAAAATACAAGCTCAAGCTCCTTCAATGGAGGAACTCCATGGCACCGAAATGGTGGTCTTGGACTTTTAAGAAGATAGAAATGAAGAGCTTGATGAGAGGAAGAGATTGGTGGTGTTTGTTTTTGATTTGGACAAGTGAGCAAGATTTTACAAGAGATCAAAGAGGAGTTTTAATGGAGGTGGTGTGGTATTACCGTGAGAGAACATCAAGGAGAAGGGAGAAGAAGGTTGAGACCGTGGGAAATGAAAGAAAGAAATGAGAGAATGAGATAGAATTTGCTTTTGAAGATATTTATACCTTATAAAGTAAAAAGTAGTTTATTTACTTATCTTTACTTACTTAATACATTAATAAGAGAGTGGTGAGTCACCACACTTAAGAAAACGGCCCCCTTTATTAATATGAGGGTATTATAGTCTTATATTGTCAATTTAATTACTTATACAACATATGTACAAAATAGCTTATAAAAATCACTATTCATGAAAACAAGGCACATAGAAGTGAAATTTTTTGATTTCCCATTGATATAGACATCCAAATGTGATATTATATAGTACACATATATATTTAAGAGTAATGATGGACATCTAACCACTCAAAACTCATTTACAAGACAATTTTTCAAAAATGTGCTTTAAGACTCCTTAAAGCACATTTTGTGTTTAAACTTGTTTTCAAGCTTGGTTTTCTTTGGTAATTGGTTTAATATGTTCATTAGTGTATAAATGGGGTCTTGGTAAGTTCATTAGGTCTTAACCAAGTTTATCCCAAGCTTAGAGCACATTTTGGCTCTTATTGACTTTAAAGCACATTTTGTGTTTTCTTTTGTTTAAATTTGTTTACTAATGTTTCTAAGACTCTTTTTAGTCTTAATACACCATATTTAAGTGTTTAAATAATATATTAAGGTTTGGGGTATTTCAATCTACCCCCCTTAAAAGAACTTTGCCCTCAAAGTTCATACTTCCACATATCCTAAATATTAGAACACGGGAATACTTATAAACAATACTTCCATACATCATTAACAACACACTTACATAACATTGGACACCAGGTCCATACAACATAACATCGGGTACATAACATTGGACACAAGGTCCATACAACATAACATCGGGTACATAATGTAGAGGGTGATTTTTCGGTATGAGGGGGTCTATGTAAAATACGGTCTAACTAAGAAGTCTAGATCCTAAGAATTTGCCATTCTGTGGAGGGTGAAAACCCGTTATTCTGGCAACCCTCAAATACCTACTAAATCGTCCGTCTTTCCTAGAAAGCATAACGGGGAATGCAAGTGTGCACTACACCCGCTCTCAATGGGCTCCACGCGGACTTATGCCCTAAGGGCGGAATTGACTAGAGTCGCCACCTAGTTTGACCTAAGGAACTAGGAAGGGAGGAGAAGGGTTCTAGGAACCGTTGATTGACTCTGAATTTGTTGCTTATGGATAGGACTTATCTGGTCAGATCAGAGATTCTATTGTGGGTTCGTACTGGGTTACACCCCTCAGAAGTGGCAATGACCACGACTTCGGATTGGTGCCCGAGGAAACCTCGGTCTCCAATTGCCAGGATTGCCTTCTTTCAAAACCTTATTAAAGAGATTCATTTAAAAGCCAAGGATAGGATTAGGACAGGAGGAGGGAAAGAGAGTGGATGAGGCGAGCATTTTCTGCCAAACTAGCACCAAATGAAAGGGTTGACAGGTTGAGAGTTGATCGAATGTAAATAGTAAAATCGAGGGAAAGCTTATTGATTAAGTGGATGAAGAAGACCCGAAGTCTAAAGGTTTGAGGGTTTAAAGTGAGTCAGAAGAGATTTGAATGCTAGGAGAGATATGAGTACCGTCTCACAGTGGGAAAAGGGTTTTTTGATTTGGAATGGGGTCGCACCCTTGATGGGTTGCCTACGTACTCAACTCCTTGTTGAGATCAGACCTTACGTAGTTCACACCTTTTTTTTTTGGAGATGTTTGAAGTTTCAGGTTTGAGGGGTTAGTCTGTGAGATGCTTGGGTCTATGAGACACTTGAAACCTTGAGACGTCGAAGTCTGTGAGACGCTTGAATCTGTGAGACGCTCGGGTCAGTGAGATGTTCAGGTCTGTGAGACATTCAAGTCATTGGGATGACAAAGTCTGTGAGACGCTCGGGTCTGTGAGACAATACGGGGTTGTTTGGAGGTGAGGTGGTGGAGTGAAAAAAAAAGGCATTTTGTTCGAAGTGGGGTCGCACCCCTGTGTGGGTTGCCTACGTACTCAACTCCCTGTTGAGATCAGACCTTACGTAGTTCAGACTTTTGGAGGTTTGGGAGTTTTGTGGTTTTGAAGGAATTGAGGTTTTGACCTTTTGGGTCTTTGAGGGGTCAAAGAGGTTTTGTGGTCGTTTTGTGAGGTTTGACAAATTGTCGGGTTCATTTTGAAGTTTGAGGTGCAAAAAAAAGTCTGTGAGACACTCGGGTCTGTGAGACATTTAAAATCTTGAGATGACGGAGTCTGTGAGACGCTCGGGTCTGTAGGATGATCAAGGCTTGAAAGGGGTTACAAGTTTTGAAGGTGTTCGGGTGTGAAAAGCTGAGGGTTCTTGAGGTTTTTGAGTTTGCTGAGTCTAAGGAGATATTCGAGTTCGTTGAGCTGTTGAGACAGTCGAATATGTTGAGCTGCTGAGACGGTTGAGTCTGTTGAGCTGCTGAGACGGTCGAGTCTATTAAGCTGTTTGAGACGTTCGAGTCTACTAGCTGTTGAGAAGTTCGAGTCTGAGCTGTTGAGACGTTGAGTCTGTGAGCTACTGAGACGGTCGAGTCTATTAAGCTGTTGAGACGTTCGAGTCCACTGAGCTGTTGAGACGTTCGAGTCTGCGCTGTGAGACGGTCGAGTCTATTAAGCTGTTTGAGACGTTCGAGTCTACTGAGCTGTTGAGACGTCGAGTCTATTAAGCTGTTTGAGACGTTCGAGTCTACTGAGCTGTTGAGACGTTTAGAGATTCGAGATGCTTGAGTTCTAAGGAGTTTGGAGTTTCAAGGAGTTTGAGATTTATGACGTTTGGAATTATTTGGGATTGAATTGAAGTCGAATTGAATTGGGAATGAAAAGAATTTTGAATTGAATTGGATTGAAATCGAGATTGAATCTAATTGAATTAAGAATTGAATTGATTTTGAATTGGGCTTGAACTGAAATGAATCGGGTTTGGAATTGAATTTGGTTTGAGTCGAATTTGGTTGGGGTTGGAAAACAATGCGGGTCAAAGTTAGACCAAGTCAAAATGGGATTGAGTCACAGTTGGGTCAAGGTTTGGTCAAAGGTGAACATTCGGGTCAAGGTTTGGTCAAAGTTTGACATTCGGGTCAAGGTTTGATTCTTATGGACTTGCTTGGTTTGTGGACTTTGGTCAAAGTCAAAGGTTTGGTCAACTCGAGTTTGGTCAAAGGTTCGGGTCAAGGTTAAATCGGTTTGACTTTTATGGGCTTGGGCTGGTCTGGGCTCAATGGGCCGAATTGGATTTGGACTTTTGGGCCTGCTTTGGGCCTTGGCTTGATCTGGGCTATGGATTAGGTTTTGGGCCGAGTTGACCTTTTGGGCCAATTGGGATTTAATGGGCCGAGTTGAATTTCAGGCCGATTTGGATTGATTGGACTTGACTAGGGATCTGGTTTGAGGGTGGGTTAAAATGGGCCTTATTGTTTTCGGGCTGAAGTGAGCTTTTCGATTTAGGCTGAAGTGGTTTTGGGTTTGCCTGATTTTGGCATTTGATTGCTAGGCTTTTTTTATTTGGATGGGCTAAGAAATGTTTCTGGGCTGAAATGAGCCTCGGGTTTGATTTGGACTTTGGTGCCCCACTTGGGCCTTGGTTGGGCTTTTGATTTTGGGCTTGATCTAAGCCTTGGACTTTTTATTTGAAGCAATTTGGATTTTTGAGAAGGGCCAAAGATGAGGCTTATTGATTTTTCGGCTTGATTTGGTTTTAGGCCTTGTTTGAGTTGTTTTGAACTTTGATGGGCTTTGGAAAATTTGGGAAGAAAATGATGAATCAAATTGAGATGAATTTTGAGGAAGTGTTTTTATTAATACATGTTATTATAATAAGATGTGGTTTGGGTCTAGGGATTACCCAGTTTATTAGGTGGGACCATGGCTCACCTAAAT
This sequence comes from Limonium bicolor, assembly GCA_023374045.1. Taxonomy (NCBI): domain Eukaryota; kingdom Viridiplantae; phylum Streptophyta; class Magnoliopsida; order Caryophyllales; family Plumbaginaceae; genus Limonium; species Limonium bicolor. Next base: position 216,470,979 of record CM041776.1, on the reverse strand, counting down.
CTTAGGGTTCACCCTCTATCCTAAGGCTCGGACCTAAGGACAATAACTATGGCTTAGTTATATACAAATATTAAAAACATATATACATGAAAATTGCAAACGGGAATGACTAACCAACTAAACCACCGAAATGGGCTTAAGTCGATTGCTATCTTTATTCGAAAAGAGTGTTAAAAGGAATGAATCCTAAATTCTAAAACATATATACATGTCGGTAGAGTAAAAAGTGAACCGAGAAACCAAAATTTAACAAGTCGAGCTCGAATTAAATTAGTATTCGAATCGAAGTTGCTAATCCAAAATTAAACCCCGATTGTCGGTGAAAACATACAAACCGGTGATTACTTGCTTTTCTTTTGTTTTATAGCCCCTCTCCTTATTTCGTTTTGCACAAGTGACCATTAATCTTGGTTGTTAAACACCTTAACCCCACGGCTCCCGATGGTAACCACGCAGAGAGAAAAACAAACCGCATATATACACAACATATTTACAAAACGAAATATCCTGAAGCTGAAAACAACAAAGGATTATTCAGAGTTTCAGTATTACCGAAAAGTAGGAAGTAGCAAAGTACCTGTAATAATTGACATGAAAGAACCACTGAAACCAAACAAAAGGTTATCGGTTAGACTAGATATAATCAAAGGGACAACCTGAGAAAGAGAAGCTGAAACAAATGTAAAATGAAATAAGTATCTGGCGGTGGAATTCAAAACCGACTCCAACCCCCTTTTAGATTGGGTTTTGATCCACAAGCGAACAGAACCTCAAACTCATGCGATGTCTGGTCGAACTCTAAATCCACATACAAATAGACCTTGAAACCACATGGGTCACATTCGAATTCGAGATACAGAGCGAACGCAAGGCCTATACCGACACAGATCTGCAGGTATTTTAAAACCACAGTTATTCCTTCAATTATCAAGCATAATCAGTAATAATGGTATCCAAAACGTATAGTTGAGCAAAGATGCAGATAGGGAAAGAAGCAACAGAAGCTTGTGCGGCCTTGAGTTCCAAGCAAGGAACAAATTCCAGTTGAGGTGCCGAGATTGGAGCACGACAGCAGCGTTTCAAGCGGTCTGCTACACCGAACGAAATCCATTTACAAAACTAGGGAGAGTAGAGAGTAATCGGTGCTGTGGTGAGATTTTCGGGGAGGTCAGTAGCCGCAGAGAAATCGCCCAGGTTAGAGAGAATAGAGTATTGAAGTTGTGCTTCTGTTTCAATCAGAAGAAACCCCGAATGAGGAAGAAGGTATGGTCGAGAGAGAGAGACGCTATTAGAGAAAGGGTTTTCTGAGTTTTCTCTCATTTGGGAAAAATCAGGAGAAGGAATGAGGGGTCAGCAAGTTGAGTTTTTAGAGTTTTTGGGAGGTTGATCGAGGATGAAGGTGGCTTCAAAATACGGTTCGATCGTCGATCTTGAAATCTACATGGGAGGGATCGTAGGAAGCGGTGACTTGCATTAAGAAGAATGAAGCGTTTTGTTTATAGGGTTTTTTCGGTTTTGAAAGATGAATAAAGGGGAAGTGGCCAGAGAGGAAGAACGAAGGTGTTGGAGGCGGGTGGAGAAGACGGCGAAGGTTTAGGGTTTTTCATTTCTCAAAATTCAACAGAGAGAAATTAATGGATAGATGTGAGCGAGCCGATCGACCGGGAGTGAGGTGGGAGATGGCTATGATGATGCAGAGGGTCCATGAAGTTTTCTTTTGTTTTTAGGAGTGGAATCGAACGTTGCAGAGTACAAATGCAAAACGTAGAACAGGTTTTCTGAATGTTCTTTGTTGAAGAAGAAAACGCTCAAGAGGAAATTCGGCGATGGCTTTGGAGGGAGGAGGAGATGTCTGATTCCCTTGTGTTTTTTTTACTGGGGAAGACAACCATGGAGCAAAATCGGGACTGGGGGATGTAGTAGCTGTTGTGGGATTTTGTTTTGTGTGTCGGCTGGTTTCAGTTTGAAAATGAAGAACGACCAAATAAAACCGGTGGATGAAGATGGAAGTCCGGCTGCCCCCCCCTCTGCTTATAGATTTCTCATATTCTTAAATAGAGGAATAGGAACAACTAGGGTTTTTATTGGTCTTGGGCTTTGACCATAGGTCAAACAGGGCTTAGGATGGTATTGGGATAGAAACTGGATCCAAATTTGAAGGAAGGGCCGCGTTGGGTTAGAGACAGGCCCAAGGTCATGTTTGGCCATGTATTATAAAAAAGAAAACGAAGCCTGTTGCTCGTCATGTTTGGTCACGTATTATAAAAAGAAAACGATGAGGTTCAAACTCAAGACCTCCAACATCCAACTCGCATACTCTAACCAGTTAAGCTAATGATAGTACTAAATGTATATACGTGAGGTATGATGTATTTTCCTGAAATGCTTTGAAGAATGATTTAAGAATTTTGTCAAAAAATGATGGTTTCGTTTTGGCACGCAAGTTAATACATTTTGAAAAGAAAGGCGACGACCCCCCTTTATCATTTCTTATTTCGGAATTTGCTTTATGGGGTGAGAATTTTTGGTGTCTACAGATGGCTCCCCTTGATTCAATTTTGCAAACCCTTGCAGAATTGGATCAAGGTTGACGGGGCGCCAAAAATTCTCACTACGGTGTATGATTTGTTCTTATGGATATGGGTGCACGGGGACTTATGACGGGCCCCAACTAGACCTCTTGACATCTAGCTATAGGACTTATGACGAGCCTATAATGCAATTGAAAGTACGAGGACTTATGACGAGCCTCAACTAGACCTCTTGATATCTAGCCGTAGGACTTATGACGAGCCTATGATACCAACAATTCGATTGGTTTAAGGTGCACGAGGGCTTAGGAGTGCCTCAACTGGACCTCTTGATATCCAGTCCTAGGGCTTATGACGGGCCTAGAATGCGATTGAGAGTACGAGGACTTAGGAGTGCCTCAACTAGACCTCTTGACATCTAGCTATAGGACTTATGACGAGCCTATAATACTTTAATGGAGTACCGTACTAGTAGCGTAATAGCTGCCTAGCAGGTGGATGTGAAACGATCTTGCGCTAGTAGCGTAATAGCTGCCTAGTGAAGGAAAAAACTGACGGGACCGCACTAGTAGCGTAATAGCTGCCTAGTGGGTTATGGAATGAACGATCTCGCACCAGTAGCGTAATAGCTTCCTAGTGGAGGAAAAACGGCGGGACCGCACTAGTAGCGTAATAGCTGCCTAGTGGGTTATGGAATGAACGATCTCGCACCAGTAGCGTAATAGCTTCCTAGTGGAGGAAAAACGGCGGGACCGCACTAGTAGCGTAATAGCTGCCTAGTGGGTTATGAAATGAACGATCTGCACTAGTAGCGTAATAGCTGCCTAGTGGAGGAAAAAACGGCGGGGTCATACTAGTAGCGCAATAGCTGTCTAGCAGGTGTAAAATGGAAGGCGACCGTACTAGTAGCGCAATAGCTTCCTAGCAGGTGTAAAATGGAAGGCGACCGTACTAGTAGCGCAATAGCTGTCTAGTAGGTGTAAAATGAAAGGCGACCGTACTAGTAGCGCAATAGCTGTCTAGCAGGTGTAAAACGAAAGGCGACCGTACTAGTAGCGCAATAGCTGTCTAGCAGGTGTAAAACAAAAAAATCGACCGCACTAGTAGCACAATAGCTGTCTAGCGGGTGTAAAATGAAAGGCGACCGTACTAGTAGCGCAATAGCTGTCTAGTAGGTGTAAAACAAAAAATTCGACCGCACTAGTAGCGCAATAGCTGTCTAGCGGGTGTAAAAATGAAATGCGACCGCACTAGTAGCGCAATAGCTGCCTAGCGGGTGTGAAGATGCGACAGACAGTGAGCAAATTTTTTGGGTATATGCAGAGATAGATGATGTGTGTGAGGTGATTAACCAATGTATTAATTGAATTAAACTCCCTGTTTGTGGAGGTAGGTTTTGTGTGAGCAGATGGCTTATAGTTACATCAAGACTTCGGGATGGCTCCGGTGGCTCCGGCATGGCTTTAAGGATTTGAGATGGCTCCAGCATGCGTTGATGGCTCCGGTGGACTGATAGCTCCGGGTGGTTGGTGGGTTTGACATGGTTGGTGATTTTTGGCAGTTTGTGGCTTTGATTTGCCTTCAGAGATTTTTTTTTAGGATGGTTTGATGGCTCCGATGATGGATTTATTGTTGTTTGACGGGATTTGTTGTGGACTTTGTAGTGAGTGAACGGTTTTTCACGAGTGAATGATGAAACACAGTTGTATGACTTTGTTGGGAGTTCCCATCATGGTTCCAGGATTTCCATGGATGGCTCCGGGATGACCTTGTGCTGAATTGAGCATGACGATGCTTTGGTTGGTTCACTTTAATGACACCGAGGGGAAAAGGGAAGTTTCGCCTTTGATGTGGTCGCACCCTGAACGGGCTGCCTACGTACTCAATTCAGTATTGAGATCAGACCATACGTAGTTCGATATTCTACGCAAAGCCTTGGTGACGAGATGGCTCTGATATGGATTTGAGGTGGCTCCCGTATTGTTCTCGGACTGTTAGGATGCCCCCTGTGTAGTTCCAAGGATGGTTTCAATGTCGGATGATGGCTCCCGCATGGCTCCAGTTTGGCTTTAGAAGCAGTGTCGATGAGATTGAGTATGACAGTGGATGGCTCCAGAATTGTCTTCGTACGGCCTCGAATGCTTTAGTTTGGTTCGGTGTAGCTTACTGATAGCCTACGTTAGCTCCGAAAAGGCTAGATGTGGCTCGATGATGGCCCGTGATGGCTTTAGTTGACATCTTTTGATCGAAGTACACTTCAACAACCGCAACTGATGTCGACTTTCAGCGAGACTAGGTAGAGTTCTTACTAGTCGGCTGAAGTGGTTATGATGCATGCAAATATTAAATGCTAGATACGATGCAAAATGCATATGCATTTTTTGGAGAGAATGTATGGCCCTATCTCTATTAATATGAGGTTTACGAATATAAGACGTCTTCGGTTCGATCTGAGTGATTGTTGAACTGGAATGTGTGAATCAGTTTCATCTCATGGAGGGATGCGGGTCAATCTCTAATGAGTTTGGCTGTGTGTGCAAATGGTGTGATGATGCTCGCGAAGCTCGGAGCAGTATTTTCCTTAGAATTTCCTTTCAAGGTTATGGACTTTCCGTTCCTCACAAATTCCTCTCCTGCAATGGGGTAGGCTGATTATGATTTGGTGGTTTAGTTGAAGAGTCACTCGCACTCTAAAGACCTTGTGAATTAAGGTCACACTCATTCACTCATAGTCCCTGTATTGTGAGGTGGGACATGTTGATAACAAGCACGAAGCTTATGATTCATGTTTCAGATCCGATACTTTCAGTTAACGTTCACCAACTAACGAGTCAGAGGTCTTTCATTGGGTTATAACGGGGTTAAGGGGTATGATGTATGTCACATGGGACTGGAGGATTTGTTTAGGAATTGTGGAGCTTTTGTGCAATAGAGGACATGTTTCGCCTTTGCCATGGGTGGAATGATTAGGCGGGTTTTGATAACCCGTTGTCGGTTTCTTCGGGACATCATTGGTCCTTTTGCTTATTTTCTCCTTTTTCTTTGGTGTACGATTTTCTCATTCTTCTCTTTCCTTTTTGGTGTACGATTTTCGCTTTCCTACTTCCTGCTTTTGGAATCGCATGGGCTCATCGACCTTCTTAGGCATTTTCTGCTTACTTTTTTGGCTTTCAGTTTTGCTTTCAGCTTTGGAGTTTTCATTGACTCGCTGGTCTTCTCAAACATTTCGGTGTTCTTTTTTTGGTGTCTGCTTTGGAGTGCATTGACTCACTGATTCTTTGACATTTTTTGTTGTTTTTGTGAAAGATGTGGGGGAGGACCATGGCTCGGCTCTTCGGATCCTCTATTGCAAGGTGAGTAATATGTGTATGTGGTTGGCATGTTGTGGAGTTCGCAGAAAAAGGTTTATCGTGAAAGGCTCAGCGGGGCTCACTAAGGGATTATGTACAGGGCAGTCAAGGCTTTTTGGTTTTGTGGAGATTTTTATTCTAAGTGCCTCGTCATTCTCATTAGTCAATGATTGTTTTCTGACTACTTCTCAGATCTTTGCATGAATCACAGTTCGTATCCTGTTTACCGACAATGATCTCGTTATGAATTGTGCCTCTCCATGTGCTGAAGGAATGCACATGTCGCTCATGGTTTTACCTCTATGGACTGCTCTATCTTCCCTCATCGCTCAGTGAATTGTCCAATACCCTCATTTGAAATTCAAGAGAAAATACTGCTCTTCGCACACTACTCCCTTGATTTGTGGTGTTGATTTTGATTGGACCCTTGTGTTCGTTGACGGGTCGAGAGTTTAGTGGTCCAAGCACTCTATTCAAACAATCAATCAAGATTTTCACCAAAGACATCATTTCGATACGGAGTATGCAAATGCAACTATCTACAATGCAATATGTTGTAGTAATATGGAATTACTATGTATAGGATGCATGAGATGATGAAAATGATGATGGAAATGGTTGACTTTGAACTTTGATTGAATGTTTTTTTTTATGCAATGCATGAGCGGTAAGACTACACCTAGTCTCGCTTGAGTCAGTTCCGGTTGATGGTCCATGAAGCTCATCCCGTCAATGTCGGCCTGAAGATGGTCTAAATGTTAGGCGCGATGTGAGAGAAGCTGTTTCAAAATGGTATTTGGCTGATGACTGGCTCCTGGAGTTTTGGACCTTTATTTTTAGGAAGTGACAACTTCCGCATGGTGGCCCCATGATTGGTTAGACTGCATTTTTTTTTTGGATTTTGGATGTATGCATTTTTTTGGATTTTGGGATGTATACATTTTTTGTACATGCTTTTTGTTGTTGTGGGTCTCTATGTACACGGTATTCTGAATAGGAAATGCTTGAATCCCTGGTATTTCTCATTATCATTTCGAAGATCATGCTGTCGCTCGTGGGCAAAGACAGTTAATCACCTGCAAAAACAGTCATCAAAAAAGAATCTGACAGATGCGAATGTTAGTGACTTGAAAAAACGGGATGAATATTTGTGTGTGATTTGTTGAGAATGCAACATGTGATCATGAAATTTTTGTGAGATGGGTGTGATTCATGCATGATTAATGAATGTGAACTGACTGGAAATGGAAAGAATCAAATCGTATGTGCTAAAAGAAATCAAGTTTTTAGAAAAACAGTTTTGAAAACACGTGTTCTCGAAGTGGTGGATTTTCTCAGTAGGAATTTTGACGCTCGGTCATTCAAATAAAATAGGGAGTGGGGAACCCTGTACACATTGATCTAAATAAATTCAAAGGGAATGTACAACCTATACACAAAGTCTATTCAGAAATTGACAAGAGAGAAAAGAATGCTAGAGGAAAACCTATACATCAATTCTAAAAGTCATTAAATGGGGGAGTTTGAGTTAAAAACCTCTTCCGAATTCTTCTGCTTCGTTTTTGAGCTTCTGAATGACTGCTTACGCACGGGCTCCTGGTTGGCTCTTGACCGGCTACTCTTCGTCTTTGGACTCTTGACCGGCTGCTCATTCGTTTTCAGGCTCCTACAACGGGGCAGTATTATGATCAAACAGAACGGGTTGGTGTTCTTCCAATTTTCAACAGTTTGAACTCGAACTTCCTAATCTTCATGTCGCTTGACCCGGGTTGGTACGCTTCTGATTTTGTATTTAAACGGTTGGTGACAGTCTTCGTGTCACGTAGCTAGCTCCACGAGTTGGTGCGCCTCTGGTTTTGTAATTAAATGGTTGGTGTCGGTCTTCATGTCGCTCGGCTAGCTCCACGGGTTGGTGCGCCTCTAATTTTTAGCTCGATCCGCTCCGACGAGGGAGATGAGGGATATTCTTGAGAAAGGAAAAGGTGAATGATCAAGCACAAAATTATATGTGAAAATCCACCACTTTTGTGAAAACGCGAAATGACTAGTACGCTCCACAGTAATGACCGCTGCTCTTGAAGGTGGGTAGAACTTCAAAAATAGCGGGTCACGACATGGGGACTAAATCATTTATTTTGAAATACGTTTGTGAAAATCAACTTTGAAAACCGTTTTCGAAAACTACTTTAAAATAATGTTGGTGAAAATGTTGTTTGAAATTCGTTTGTAGAAAGTAGGTTTTTCAAAATCAATTTTTGAAAACTTTTTGGAAATATCACTTTATTGAAATAAAGATGAAGTGACAGGTTTTAAAACCCCAAATGTTTATGAGAAAAATTTAGGGGGGATTCAAAATTAAATGAGCTCGTAAGAAAGCTTTAAGAGACATACAAAAGAGAATTCCGAACGTTTTAAAACAGGTTGGTTTGAAAAACGGTTTGCACGCATGTATAGCATAAAGTAAATCGTGATTGTGTTTAATGTGGAGCTGTAAGTGTTAATGTTGGGATAATCACTTTCCAGGTCAATTATGATTCCGTCTCACGGGGGAACCGTCGTCCCTTCACTATCATCTCTCGGGGTTTTTTTCTCTGCTATGCCCCTTGCGAGACACGTTATCAAGAAAGTCCGGAGTGCTTAAGTTCGAAAGGTCAGGATACCCGAAGTGATAAGGAAACATACGCCACGGCCAGTGATGATCCGACAACACCCCACTTTTCGGGAAACTCGGGGAAGTACTGCATGGGAACGGGTCTCTCGTCATCTGCACGGTCAGGTGTGTCTAAAGTCCAAATTATTCACTGACTACGTTGTGCCATGTATGGGTATCCGGTAAATACGGGATCCTCTATGGACGTGTAGCGTGACATTGGGCTTTAGAGACACCCGTGGTGCAAAGGAACAATGGAGAACTGAGCCCATGCAATCTTCAGGGTAAGATAGAAGGGTGGTCAGACAGGCGGCATACATGGGGGTGACTACCCGTAAAACCCGTCTTAGACACCGGATTAGGCAGCTGGACACTGAAGGCTCATGGTTCACTATATGCTGGCTTAGACTCGGATAATGGAGGGTATTTTTGGATCATGAGCCTGCAGGGCGTAGGTCGATGACCATCTTGCCCCGTGGGTTAGCCATTTATATAAATGACCCAGCTCATGGGAAATCAACCGTGGACCGGTCGGGATTCCGTGACTCGTGGATAAATCGGGTGACACAGAGGAATGCATGTCCTAAGCTACCCTCCCAATGCACCCCACATCATAACATACATATGAAAGTGATGAAGTCAGTAACACCCTATTTACTAAGAGTTTCAATCTTGAAAGTGATTCCAAATTGGTTATTTATTAACCTAAAGGGAAGTTAGCTTTATTCAATCCTAAGTGTCTCTTTCTATATGTGAGCTAACCATTAACCCAATTGTTGCAATGTTTGTCGAGGATCTATCAAGTCCTATCTGTCCTCATCAGATACACACTCTGAGTGTGGAGTAGAATAATCCTAGAGGCTGGGAATGAATCTCATGAAGGTTTTGAAAGAAGTAGGGAAGTCCCGACAATTTTGAATGGAGTTCAGTCTTCCTTGAGTTTGAGAAAAACTTACTCAAGTTTTCCCCAGCAGAGTCGCCATTCTGTAGAGGGTGATTTTTCGGTATGGGGGGTCTATGTAAATACGGTCTAACTAAGAAGTCTAGATCCTAAGAATTTGCCATTCTGTGGAGGGTGAAAACCCGTTATTCTGGCAACCCTCAAATACCTACTAAATCGTCCGTCTTTCCTAGAAAGCATAACGGGGAATGCAAGTGTGCACTACACCCGCTCTCAATGGGCTCCACGCGGACTTATGCCCTAAGGGCGGAATTGACTAGAGTCGCCACCTAGTTTGACCTAAGGAACTAGGAAGGGAGGAGAAGGGTTCTAGGAACCGTTGATTGACTCTGAATTTGTTGCTTATGGATAGGACTTATCTGGTCAGATCAGAGATTCTATTGTGGGTTCGTACTGGGTTACACCCCTCAGAAGTGGCAATGACCACGACTTCGGATTGGTGCCCGAGGAAACCTCGGTCTCCAATTGCCAGGATTGCCTTCTTTCAAACCTTATTAAAGAGATTCATTTAAAAGCCAAGGATAGGATTAGGACAGGAGGAGGGAAAGAGAGTGGATGAGGCGAGCATTTTCTGCCAAACTAGCACCAAATGAAAGGGTTGACAGGTTGAGAGTTGATCGAATGTAAATAGTAAAATCGAGGGAAAGCTTATTGATTAAGTGGATGAAGAAGACCCGAAGTCTAAAGGTTTGAGGGTTTAAAGTGAGTCAGAAGAGATTTGAATGCTAGGAGAGATATGAGTACCGTCTCACAGTGGGAAAAGGGTTTTTTGATTTGGAATGGGGTCGCACCCTTGATGGGTTGCCTACGTACTCAACTCCTTGTTGAGATCAGACCTTACGTAGTTCACACCTTTTTTTTTGGAGATGTTTGAAGTTTCAGGTTTGAGGGGTTAGTCTGTGAGACGCTTGGGTCTATGAGACACTTGAAACCTTGAGACGTCGAAGTCTGTGAGACGCTTGAATCTGTGAGACGCTCGGGTCTGTGAGATGTTCAGGTCTGTGAGACATTCAAGTCATTGGGATGACAAAGTCTGTGAGACGCTCGGGTCTGTGAGACAATACGGGGTTGTTTGGAGGTGAGGTGGTGGAGTGAAAAAAAAAGGCATTTTGTTCGAAGTGGGGTCGCACCCCTGTGTGGGTTGCCTACGTACTCAACTCCCTGTTGAGATCAGACCTTACGTAGTTCAGACTTTTGGAGGTTTGGGAGTTTTGTGGTTTTGAAGGAATTGAGGTTTTGACCTTTTGGGTCTTTGAGGGGTCAAAGAGGTTTTGTGGTCGTTTTGTGAGGTTTGACAAATTGTCGGGTTCATTTTGAAGTTTGAGGTGCAAAAAAAAGTCTGTGAGACACTGGGTCTGTGAGACATTTAAAATCTTGAGATGACGGAGTCTGTGAGACGCTCGGGTCTGTAGGATGATCAAGGCTTGAAAGGGGTTACAAGTTTTGAAGGTGTTCGGGTGTGAAAAGCTGAGGGTTCTTGAGGTTTTTGAGTTTGCTGAGTCTAAGGAGATATTCGAGTTCGTTGAGCTGTTGAGACAGTCGAATATGTTGAGCTGCTGAGACGGTTGAGTCTGTTGAGCTGCTGAGACGGTCGAGTCTATTAAGCTGTTTGAGACGTTCGAGTCTACTGAGCTGTTGAGACGTTCGAGTCTGTTGAGCTGCTGAGACGGTTGAGTCTGTTGAGCTACTGAGACGGTCGAGTCTATTAAGCTGTTTGAGACGTTCGAGTCCACTGAGCTGTTGAGACGTTCGAGTCTACTGAGCTGTTGAGACGGTCGAGTCTATTAAGCTGTTTGAGACGTTCGAGTCTACTGAGCTGTTGAGACGTCGAGTCTATTAAGCTGTTTGAGACGTTCGAGTCTACTGAGCTGTTGAGACGTTTAGAGATTCGAGATGCTTGAGTTCTAAGGAGTTTGGAGTTTCAAGGAGTTTGAGATTTATGACGTTTGGAATTATTTGGGATTGAATTGAAGTCGAATTGAATTGGGAATGAAAAGAATTTTGAATTGAATTGGATTGAAATCGAGATTGAATCTAATTGAATTAAGAATTGAATTGATTTTGAATTGGGCTTGAACTGAAATGAATCGGGTTTGGAATTGAATTTGGTTTGAGTCGAATTTGGTTGGGGTTGGAAAACAATGCGGGTCAAAGTTAGACCAAGTCAAAATGGGATTGAGTCACAGTTGGGTCAAGGTTTGGTCAAAGGTGAACATTCGGGTCAAGGTTTGGTCAAAGTTTGACATTCGGGTCAAGGTTTGATTCTTATGGACTTGCTTGGTTTTGTGGACTTTGGTCAAAGTCAAAGGTTTGGTCAACTCGAGTTTGGTCAAAGGTTCGGGTCAAGGTTAAATCGGTTGACTTTTATGGGCTTGGGCTGGTCTGGGCTCAATGGGCCGAAATTGGATTTGGACTTTTGGGCCTGCTTTGGGCCTTGGCTTGATCTGGGCTATGGATTAGGTTTTGGGCCGAGTTGACCTTTTGGGCCAATTGGGATTTAATGGGCCGAGTTGAATTTCAGGCCGATTTGGATTGATTGGACTTGACTAGGGATCTGGTTTGAGGGTGGGTTAAAATGGGCCTTATTGTTTTCGGGCTGAAGTGAGCTTTTCGATTTAGGCTGAAGTGGTTTTGGGTTTGCCTGATTTTGGCATTTGATTGCTGCTTTTTTTATTTGGATGGGCTAAGAAATGTTTCTGGGCTGAAATGAGCCTCGGGTTTGATTTGGACTTTGGTGCCCCACTTGGGCCTTGGTTGGGCTTTTGATTTTGGGCTTGATCTAAGCCTTGGACTTTTTATTTGAAGCAATTTGGATTTTTGAGAAATGGGAAAGATGAGGCTTATTGATTTTTCGGCTTGATTTGGTTTTAGGCCTTGTTTGAGTTGTTTTGAACTTTGATGGGCTTTGGAAAATTTGGGAAGAAAATGATGAATCAAATTGAGATGAATTTTGAGGAAGTGTTTTTATTAATACATGTTATTATAATAAGATGTGGTTTGGGTCTAGGGATTACCCAGTTTATTAGGTGGGACCATGGCTCACCTAAATCTTAGGGTTCACCCTCTATCCTAAGGCTCGGACCTAAGGACAATAACTATGGCTTAGTTATATACAAATATTAAAAACATATATACATGAAAATTGCAAACGGGAATGACTAACCAACTAAACCACCGAAATGGGCTTAAGTCGATTGCTATCTTTATTCGAAAAGAGTGTTAAAAGGAATGAATCCTAAATTCTAAAACATATATACATGTCGGTAGAGTAAAAAGTGAACCGAGAAACCAAAATTTAACAAGTCGAGCTCGAATTAAATTAGTATTCGAATCGAAGTTGCTAATCCAAAATTAAACCCCGATTGTCGGTGAAAACATACAAACCGGTGATTACTTGCTTTTCTTTTGTTTTATAGCCCCTCTCCTTATTTCGTTTTGCACAAGTGACCATTAATCTTGGTTGTTAAACACCTTAACCCCACGGCTCCCGATGGTAACCACGCAGAGAAAAACAAACCGCATATATACACAACATATTTACAAAACGAAATATCCTGAAGCTGAAAACAACAAAGGATTATTCAGAGTTTCAGTATTACCGAAAAGTAGGAAGTAGCAAAGTACCTGTAATAATTGACATGAAAGAACCACTGAAACCAAACAAAAGGTTATCGGTTAGACTAGATATAATCAAAGGGACAACCTGAGAAAGAGAAGCTGAAACAAATGTAAAATGAAATAAGTATCTGGCGGTGGAATTCAAAACCGACTCCAACCCCCTTTTAGATTGGGTTTTGATCCACAAGCGAACAGAACCTCAAACTCATGCGATGTCTGGTCGAACTCTAAATCCACATACAAATAGACCTTGAAACCACATGGGTCACATTCGAATTCGAGATACAGAGCGAACGCAAGGCCTATACCGACACAGATCTGCAGGTATTTTAAAACCACAGTTATTCCTTCAATTATCAAGCATAATCAGTAATAATGGTATCCAAAACGTATAGTTGAGCAAAGATGCAGATAGGGAAAGAAGCAACAGAAGCTTGTGCGGCCTTGAGTTCCAAGCAAGGAACAAATTCCAGTTGAGGTGCCGAGATTGGAGCACGACAGCAGCGTTTCAAGCGGTCTGCTACACCGAACGAAATCCATTTACAAAACTAGGGAGAGTAGAGAGTAATCGGTGCTGTGGTGAGATTTTCGGGGAGGTCAGTAGCCGCAGAGAAATCGCCCAGGTTAGAGAGAATAGAGTATTGAAGTTGTGCTTCTGTTTCAATCAGAAGAAACCCCGAATGAGGAAGAAGGTATGGTCGAGAGAGAGAGACGCTATTAGAGAAAGGGTTTTCTGAGTTTTCTCTCATTTGGGAAAAATCAGGAGAAGGAATGAGGGGTCAGCAGTTGAGTTTTTAGATGTTTTTGGGAGGTTGATCGAGGATGAAGGTGGCTTCAAAATACGGTTCGATCGTCGATCTTGAAATCTACATGGGAGGGATCGTAGGAAGCGGTGACTTGCATTAAGAAGAATGAAGCGTTTTGTTTATAGGGTTTTTTCGGTTTTGAAAGATGAATAAAGGGGAAGTGGCCAGAGAGGAAGAACGAAGGTGTTGGAGGCGGGTGGAGAAGACGGCGAAGGTTTAGGGTTTTTCATTTCTCAAAATTCAACAGAGAGAAATTAATGGATAGATGTGAGCGAGCCGATCGACCGGGAGTGAGGTGGGAGATGGCTATGATGATGCAGAGGGTCCATGAAGTTTTCTTTTGTTTTTAGGAGTGGAATCGAACGTTGCAGAGTACAAATGCAAAACGTAGAACAGGTTTTCTGAATGTTCTTTGTTGAAGAAGAAAACGCTCAAGAGGAAATTCGGCGATGGCTTTGGAGGGAGGAGGAGATGTCTGATTCCCTTGTGTTTTTTTTACTGGGGAAGACAACCATGGAGCAAAATCGGGACTGGGGGATGTAGTAGCTGTTGTGGGATTTTGTTTTGTGTGTCGGCTGGTTTCAGTTTGAAAATGAAGAACGACCAAATAAAACCGGTGGATGAAGATGGAAGTCCGGCTGCCCCCCCCTCTGCTTATAGATTTCTCATATTCTTAAATAGAGGAATAGGAACAACTAGGGTTTTTATTGGTCTTGGGCTTTGACCATAGGTCAAACAGGGCTTAGGATGGTATTGGGATAGAAACTGGATCCAAATTTGAAGGAAGGGCCGCGTTGGGTTAGAGACAGGCCCAAGGTCATGTTTGGCCATGTATTATAAAAAGAAAACGAAGCCTGTTGCTCGTCATGTTTGGTCACGTATTATAAAAAAAAACGATGAGGTTCAAACTCAAGACCTCCAACATCCAACTCGCATACTCTAACCAGTTAAGCTAATGATAGTACTAAATGTATATACGTGAGGTATGATGTATTTTCCTGAAATGCTTTGAAGAATGATTTAAGAATTTTGTCAAAAAATGATGGTTTCGTTTTGGCACGCAAGTTAATACATTTTGAAAAGAAAGGCGACGACCCCCCTTTATCATTTCTTATTTCGGAATTTGCTTTATGGGGTGAGAATTTTTGGTGTCTACAGATGGCTCCCCTTGATTCAATTTTGCAAACCCTTGCAGAATTGGATCAAGGTTGACGGGGCGCCAAAAATTCTCACTACGGTGTATGATTTGTTCTTATGGATATGGGTGCACGGGGACTTATGACGGGCCCAACTAGACCTCTTGACATCTAGCTATAGGACTTATGACGAGCCTATAATGCAATTGAAAGTACGAGGACTTATGACGAGCCTCAACTAGACCTCTTGATATCTAGCCGTAGGACTTATGACGAGCCTATGATACCAACAATTCGATTGGTTTAAGGTGCACGAGGGCTTAGGAGTGCCTCAACTGGACCTCTTGATATCCAGTCCTAGGGCTTATGACGGGCCTAGAATGCGATTGAGAGTACGAGGACTTAGGAGTGCCTCAACTAGACCTCTTGACATCTAGCTATAGGACTTATGACGAGCCTATAATACTTTAATGGAGTACCGTACTAGTAGCGTAATAGCTGCCTAGCAGGTGGATGTGAAACGATCTTGCGCTAGTAGCGTAATAGCTGCCTAGTGAAGGAAAAAATTGACGGGACCGCACTAGTAGCGTAATAGCTGCCTAGTGGGTTATGGAATGAACGATCTCGCACCAGTAGCGTAATAGCTTCCTAGTGGAGGAAAAACGGTGGGACCGCACTAGTAGCGTAATAGCTGCCTAGTGGGTTATGGAATGAACGATCTCGCACCAGTAGCGTAATAGCTTCCTAGTGGAGGAAAAACGGCGGGACCGCACTAGTAGCGTAATAGCTGCCTAGTGGGTTATGAAATGAACGATCTTGCACTAGTAGCGTAATAGCTGCCTAGTGGAGGAAAAAACGGCGGGGTCATACTAGTAGCGCAATAGCTGTCTAGCAGGTGTAAAATGGAAGGCGACCGTACTAGTAGCGCAATAGCTTCCTAGCAGGTGTAAAATGGAAGGCGACCGTACTAGTAGCGCAATAGCTTCTAGCAGGTGTAAAATGGAAGGCGACCGTACTAGTAGCGCAATAGCTGTCTAGTAGGTGTAAAATGAAAGGCGACCGTACTAGTAGCGCAATAGCTGTCTAGCAGGTGTAAAACAAAAAAATCGACCGCACTAGTAGCACAATAACTGTCTAGCGGGTGTAAAATGAAAGGCGACCGTACTAGTAGCGCAATAGCTGTCTAGTAGGTGTAAAACAAAAAATTCGACCGCACTAGTAGCGCAATAGCTGTCTAGCGGGTGTAAAAATGAAATGCGACCGCACTAGTAGCGCAATAGCTGCCTAGCGGGTGTGAAGATGCGACAGACAGTGAGCAAATTTTTTGGGTATATGCAGATGATATGTGATGTGAGGTGATTAACCAATGTATTAATTGAATTAAACTCCCTGTTTGTGGAGGTAGGTTTTTGTGTGAGCAGATGGCTTTATAGTTACATCAAGACTTCGGGATGGCTCCGGTGGCTCCGGCATGGCTTTAAGGATTTGAGATGGCTCCAGCATGCGTTGATGGCTCCGGTGGACTGATAGCTCCGGGTGGTTGGTGGGTTTGACATGGTTGGTGATTTTGTGGCAGTTTGTGGGCTTTGATTTGCCTTCAGAGATTTTTTTTTAGGATGGTTTGATGGCTCCGATGATGGATTTATTGTTGTTTGACGGGATTTGTTGTGGACTTTGTAGTGAGTGAACGGTTTTTCACGAGTGAATGATGAAACACAGTTGTATGACTTTGTTGGGAGTTCCCATCATGGTTCCAGGATTTCCATGGATGGCTCCGGGATGACCTTGTGCTGAATTGAGCATGACGATGCTTTGGTTGGTTCACTTTAATGACACCGAGGGGAAAAGGGAAGTTTCGCCTTTGATGTGGTCGCACCCTGAACGGGCTGCCTACGTACTCAATTCAGTATTGAGATCAGACCATACGTAGTTCGATATTCTGTACGCAAAGCCTTGGTGACGAGATGGCTCTGATATGGATTTGAGGTGGCTCCCGTATTGTTCTCGGACTGTTAGGATGCCCCCTGTGTAGTTCCAAGGATGGTTTCAATGTCGGATGATGGCTCCCGCATGGCTCCAGTTTGGCTTTAGAAGCAGTGTCGATGAGATTGAGTATGACAGTGGATGGCTCCAGAATTGTCTTGTACGGCCTCGAATGCTTTAGTTTGGTTCGGTGTAGCTTACTGATAGCCTACGTTAGCTCCGAAAAGGCTAGATGTGGCTCGATGATGGCCCGTGATGGCTTTAGTTGACATCTTTTGATCGAAGTACACTTCAACAACCGCAACTGATGTCGACTTTCAGCGAGACTAGGTAGAGTTCTTACTAGTCGGCTGAAGTGGTTATGATGCATGCAAATATTAAATGCTAGATACGATGCAAAATGCATATGCATTTTTTGGAGAGAATGTATGGCCCTATCTCTATTAATATGAGGTTTACGAATATAAGACGTCTTCGGTTCGATCTGAGTGATTGTTGAACTGGAATGTGTGAATCAGTTTCATCTCATGGAGGGATGCGGGTCAATCTCTAATGAGTTTGGCTGTGTGTGCAAATGGTGTGATGATGCTCGCGAAGCTCGGAGCAGTATTTTCCTTAGAATTTCCTTTCAAGGTTATGGACTTTCCGTTCCTCACAAATTCCTCTCCTGCAATGGGGTAGGCTGATTATGATTTGGTGGTTTAGTTGAAGAGTCACTCGCACTCTAAAGACCTTGTGAATTAAGGTCACACTCATTCACTCATAGTCCCTGTATTGTGAGGTGGGACATGTTGATAACAAGCACGAAGCTTATGATTCATGTTTCAGATCCGATACTTTCAGTTAACGTTCACCAACTAACGAGTCAGAGGTCTTTCATTGGGTTATAACGGGGTTAAGGGGTATGATGTATGTCACATGGGACTGGAGGATTTGTTTAGGAATTGTGGAGCTTTTGTGCAATAGAGGACATGTTTCGCCTTTGCCATGGGTGGAATGATTAGGCGGGTTTTGATAACCCGTTGTCGGTTTCTTCGGGACATCATTGGTCCTTTTGCTTATTTTCTCCTTTTTCTTTGGTGTACGATTTTCTCATTCTTCTCTTTCCTTTTTGGTGTACGATTTTCGCTTTCCTACTTCCTGCTTTTGGATTCGCATGGGCTCATCGACCTTCTTAGGCATTTTCTGCTTACTTTTTTGGCTTTCAGTTTTGCTTTCAGCTTTGGAGTTTTCATTGACTCGCTGGTCTTCTCAAACATTTCGGTGTTCTTTTTTTTGGTGTCTGACTTTGGAGTCGCATTGACTCACTGATTCCTTTGGACATTATTTTGTTTGTTTTTGTGAAAGATGGTGGGGAGGGGCCATGGCTCGGCTCTTCGAGATCCTCTATTGCAAGGGAGTAATATGTGTACGTGGTTGGCATGTTGTGGAGTTCATAGAAAAAGGTTTATCGTGAAAGGCTCAGCGGGGCTCACTAAGGGATTATGTACAGGGCAGTCAAGGCTTTTTGGTTTTGTGGAGATTTTTATTTCTAAGTGCCTCGTCATTCTCATTAGTCAATGATTGTTTTCTAACTACTTCTCAGATCTTTGCATGAATCACAGTTCGTATCCTGTTTACCGACAATGATCTCGTTATGAATTGTGCCTCTCCATGTGCTGAAGGAATGCACATGTCGCTCATGGTTTTACCTCTATGGACTCGCTCTATCTTCCCTCATCGCTCAGTGAATTGTCCAATACCCTCATTTGAAATTCAAGAGAAAATACTGCTCTTCGCACACTACTCCCTTGATTTGTGGTGTTGATTTTGATTGGACCCTTGTGTTCGTTGACGGGTCGAGAGTTTAGTGGTCCAAGCACTCTATTCAAACAATCAATCAAGATTTTCACCAAAGACATCATTTCGATACGGAGTATGCAAATGCAACTATCTACAATGCAATATGTTGTAGTAATATGGAATTACTATGTATAGGATGCATGAGATGATGAAAATGATGATGGAAATGGTTGACTTTTGAACTTTGATTGAATGTTTTTTTTTATGCAATGCATGAGCGGTAAGACTACACCTAGTCTCGCTTGAGTCAGTTCCGGTTGATGGTCCATGAAGCTCATCCCGTCAATGTCGGCCTGAAGATGGTCTAAATGTTAGGCGCGATGTGAGAGAAGCTGTTTCAAAATGGTATTTGGCTGATGACTGGCTCCTGGAGTTTTGGACCTTTATTTTTAGGAAGTGACAACTTCCGCATGGTGGCCCCATGATTGGTTAGACTGCATTTTTTTTTTGGATTTTGGATGTATGCATTTTTTTGGATTTTGGGATGTATACATTTTTTGTACATGCTTTTTTGTTGTTGTGGGTCTCTATGTACACGGTATTCTGAATAGGAAATGCTTGAATCCCTGGTATTTCTCATTATCATTTCGAAGATCATGCTGTCGCTCGTGGGCAAAGACAGTTAATCACCTGCAAAAACAGTCATCAAAAAAGAATCTGACAGATGCGAATGTTAGTGGACTTGAAAAAACGGGATGAATATTTGTGTGTGATTTGTTGAGAATGCAACATGTGATCATGAAATTTTTGTGAGATGGGTGTGATTCATGCATGATTAATGAATGTGAACTGACTGGAAATGGAAAGAATCAAATCGTATGTGCTAAAAGAAATCAAGTTTTTAGAAAAACAGTTTTGAAAACACGTGTTCTCGAAGTGGTGGATTTTCTCAGTAGGAATTTTGACGCTCGGTCATTCGCAAATAAAATAGGGAGTGGGGAACCCTGTACACATTGATCTAAATAAATTCAAAGGGAATGTACAACCTATACACAAAGTCTATTCAGAAATTGACAAGAGAGAAAAGAATGCTAGAGGAAAACCTATACATCAATTCTAAAAGTCATTAAATGGGGGAGTTTGAGTTAAAAACCTCTTCCGAATTCTTCTGCTTCGTTTTTGAGCTTCTGAATGACTGCTTACGCACGGGCTCCTGGTTGGCTCTTGACCGGCTACTCTTCGTCTTTGGACTCTTGACCGGCTGCTCATTCGTTTTCAGGCTCCTACAACGGGGCAGTATTATGATCAAACAGAACGGGTTGGTGTTCTTCCAATTTTCAACAGTTTGAACTCGAACTTCCTAATCTTCATGTCGCTTGACCCGGGTTGGTACGCTTCTGATTTTGTATTTAAACGGTTGGTGACAGTCTTCGTGTCACGTAGCTAGCTCCACGAGTTGGTGCGCCTCTGGTTTTGTAATTAAATGGTTGGTGTCGGTCTTCATGTCGCTCGGCTAGCTCCACGGGTTGGTGCGCCTCTAATTTTTAGCTCGATCCGCTCCGACGAGGGAGATGAGGGATATTCTTGAGAAAGGAAAAGGTGAATGATCAAGCACAAAATCTTATGTGAAAATCCACCACTTTTGTGAAAACGCGAAATGACTAGTACGCTCCACAGTAATGACCGCTGCTCTTGAAGGTGGGTAGAACTTCAAAAATAGCGGGTCACGACATGGGGACTAAATCATTTATTTTGAAATACGTTTGTGAAAATCAACTTTGAAAACCGTTTTCGAAAACTACTTTAAAATAATGTTGGTGAAAATGTTGTTTGAAATTCGTTTGTAGAAAGTAGGTTTTTCAAAATCAATTTTTGAAAACTGTTTTGGAAATATCACTTTATTGAAATAAAGATGAAGTGACAGGTTTTAAAACCCCAAATGTTTATGAGAAAAATTTAGGGGGGATTCAAAATTAAATGAGCTCGTAAGAAAGCTTTAAGAGACATACAAAAGAGAATTCCGAACGTTTTAAAACAGGTTGGTTTGAAAAACGGTTTGCACGCATGTATAGCATAAAGTAAATCGTGATTGTGTTTAATGTGGAGCTGTAAGTGTTAATGTTGGGATAATCACTTTCCAGGTCAATTATGATTCCGTCTCACCGGGGGAACCGTCGTCCCTTCACTATCATCTCTCGGGGTTTTTTTCTCTGCTATGCCCCTTGCGAGACACGTTATCAAGAAAGTCCGGAGTGCTTAAGTTCGAAAGGTCAGGATACCCGAAGTGATAAGGAAACATACGCCACGGCCAGTGATGATCCGACAACACCCCACTTTTCGGGAAACTCGGGGAAGTACTGCATGGGAACGGGTCTCTCGTCATCTGCACGGTCAGGTGTGTCTAAAGTCCAAATTATTCACTGACTACGTTGTGCCATGTATGGGTATCCGGTAAATACGGGATCCTCTATGGACGTGTAGCGTGACATTGGGCTTTAGAGACACCCGTGGTGCAAAGGAACAATGGAGAACTGAGCCCATGCAATCTTCAGGGTAAGATAGAAGGGTGGTCAGACAGGCGGCATACATGGGGGTGACTACCCGTAAAACCCGTCTTAGACACCGGATTAGGCAGCTGGACACTGAAGGCTCATGGTTCACTATATGCTGGCTTAGACTCGGATAATGGAGGGTATTTTTGGATCATGAGCCTGCAGGGCGTAGGTCGATGACCATCTTGCCCCGTGGGTTAGCCATTTATATAAATGACCCAGCTCATGGGAAATCAACCGTGGACCGGTCGGGATTCCGTGACTCGTGGATAAATCGGGTGACACAGAGGAATGCATGTCCTAAGCTACCCTCCCAATGCACCCCACAATCATAACATACATATGAAAGTGATGAAGTCAGTAACACCCTATTTACTAAGAGTTTCAATCTTGAAAGTGATTCCAAATTGGTTATTTATTAACCTAAAGGGAAGTTAGCTTTATTCAATCCTAAGTGTCTCTTTCTATATGTGAGCTAACCATTAACCCAATTGTTGCAATGTTTGTCGAGGATCTATCAAGTCCTATCTGTCCTCATCAGATACACACTCTGAGTGTGGAGTAGAATAATCCTAGAGGCTGGGAATGAATCTCATGAAGGTTTTGAAAGAAGTAGGGAAGTCCCGACAATTTTGAATGGAGTTCAGTCTTCCTTGAGTTTGAGAAAAACTTACTCAAGTTTTCCCCAGCAGAGTCGCCATTCTGTGGAGGGTGATTTTTCGGTATGAGGGGGGTCTATCTAAATATGGTCTGACTAAAAGTCTAGATCCTAAAATGCCATTCTGTGGAGGGTGAAACCCGTTATTCTGGCACCCTCAAATACCTACTAATCGTCCGTCTTTCCCAGAAAGCATAAGGGGAAGCAAGTGTGCACTACACCCGCTCTCAATGGGCTCCACGCGGACTTATGCCCTAAGGGCGGAATTGACTAGAGTCGCCACCTAGTTTGACCTAAGGAACTAGGAAGGGAGGAGAAGGGTTCTAGGAACCGTTGATTGACTCTGAATTTGTTGCTTATGGATAGGACTTATCTGGTCAGATCAGAGATTCTATTGTGGGTTCGTACTGGGTTACACCCCTCAGAAGTGGCAATGACCACGACTTCGGATTGGTGCCCGAGGAAACCTCGGTCTCCAATTGTCAGGATTGCCTTCTTTCAAAACCTTATTAAAGAGATTCATTTAAAAGCCAAGGATAGGATTAGGACAGGAGGAGGGAAAGAGAGTGGATGAGGCGAGCATTTTCTGCCAAACTAGCACCAAATGAAAGGGTTGACAGGTTGAGAGTTGATCGAATGTAAATAGTAAAATCGAGGGAAAGCTTATTGATTAAGTGGATGAAGAAGACCCGAAGTCTAAAGGTTTGAGGGTTTAAAGTGAGTCAGAAGAGATTTGAATGCTAGGAGAGATATGAGTACCGTATCACAGTGGGAAAAGGGTTTTTGATTGGAATGGGGTCGCACCCTTGATGGGTTGCCTACGTACTCAACTCCTTGTTGAGATCAGACCTTACGTAGTTCACACCTTTTTTTTTGGAGATGTTTGAAGTTTCAGGTTTGAGGGGTTAGTCTGTGAGATCTTGGGTCTATGAGACACTTGAAACCTTGAGACGTCGAAGTCTGTGAGACGCTTGAATCTGTGAGACGCTCGGGTCAGTGAGATGTTCAGGTCTGTGAGACATTCAAGTCATTGGGATGACAAAGTCTGTGAGACGCTCGGGTCTGTGAGACAATACGGGGTTGTTTGGAGGTGAGGTGGTGGAGTGAAAAAAAAAGGCATTTTGTTCGAAGTGGGGTCGCACCCCTGTGTGGGTTGCCTACGTACTCAACTCCCTGTTGAGATCAGACCTTACGTAGTTCAGACTTTTGGAGGTTTGGGAGTTTTGTGGTTTTGAAGGAATTGAGGTTTTGACCTTTTGGGTCTTTGAGGGGTCAAAGAGGTTTTGTGGTCGTTTTGTGAGGTTTGACAAATTGTCGGGTTCATTTTGAAGTTTGAGGTGCAAAAAAAAGTCTGTGAGACACTCGGGTCTGTGAGACATTTAAAATCTTGAGATGACGGAGTCTGTGAGACGCTCGGGTCTGTAGGATGATCAAGGCTTGAAAGGGGTTACAAGTTTTGAAGGTGTTCGGGTGTGAAAAGCTGAGGGTTCTTGAGGTTTTTGAGTTTGCTGAGTCTAAGGAGATATTCGAGTTCGTTGAGCTGTTGAGACAGTCGAATATGTTGAGCTGCTGAGACGGTTGAGTCTGTTGAGCTGCTGAGACGGTCGAGTCTATTAAGCTGTTTGAGACGTTCGAGTCTACTGAGCTGTTGAGACGTTCGAGTCTGTTGAGCTGCTGAGACGGTTGAGTCTGTTGAGCTACTGAGACGGTCGAGTCTATTAAGCTGTTTGAGACGTTCGAGTCCACTGAGCTGTTGAGACGTTCGAGTCTGTTGCGCTGCTGAGACGGTCGAGTCTATTAAGCTGTTTGAGACGTTCGAGTCTACTGAGCTGTTGAGACGTCGAGTCTATTAAGCTGTTTGAGACGTTTCGAGTCTACTGAGCTGTTGAGACGTTTAGAGATTCGAGATGCTTGAGTTCTAAGGAGTTTGGAGTTTCAAGGAGTTTGAGATTTATGACGTTTGGAATTATTTGGGATTGAATTGAAGTCGAATTGAATTGGGAATGAAAAGAATTTTGAATTGAATTGGATTGAAATCGAGATTGAATCTAATTGAATTAAGAATTGAATTGATTTTGAATTGGGCTTGAACTGAAATGAATCGGGTTTGGAATTGAATTTGGTTTGAGTCGAATTTGGTTGGGGTTGGAAAACAATGCGGGTCAAAGTTAGACCAAGTCAAAATGGGATTGAGTCACAGTTGGGTCAAGGTTTGGTCAAAGGTGAACATTCGGGTCAAGGTTTGGTCAAAGTTTGACATTCGGGTCAAGGTTTGATTCTTATGGACTTGCTTGGTTTTGTGGACTTTGGTCAAAGTCAAAGGTTTGGTCAACTCGAGTTTGGTCAAAGGTTCGGGTCAAGGTTAAATCGGTTGACTTTTATGGGCTTGGGCTGGTCTGGGCTCAATGGGCCGAATTGGATTTGGACTTTTGGGCCTGCTTTGGGCCTTGGCTTGATCTGGGCTATGGATTAGGTTTTGGGCCGAGTTGACCTTTTGGGCCAATTGGGATTTAATGGGCCGAGTTGAATTTCAGGCCGATTTGGATTGATTGGACTTGACTAGGGATCTGGTTTGAGGGTGGGTTAAAATGGGCCTTATTGTTTTCGGGCTGAAGTGAGCTTTTCGATTTAGGCTGAAGTGGTTTTGGGTTTGCCTGATTTTGGCATTTGATTGCTATTTTTTTATTTGGATGGGCTAAGAAATGTTTCTGGGCTGAAATGAGCCTCGGGTTTGATTTGGACTTTGGTGCCCCACTTGGGCCTTGGTTGGGCTTTTGATTTTGGGCTTGATCTAAGCCTTGGACTTTTTATTTGAAGCAATTTGGATTTTTGAGAATGGGCCAAAGATGAGGCTTATTGATTTTTCGGCTTGATTTGGTTTTAGGCCTTGTTTGAGTTGTTTTGAACTTTGATGGGCTTTGGAAAATTTGGGAAGAAAATGATGAATCAAATTGAGATGAATTTTGAGGAAGTGTTTTTATTAATACATGTTATTATAATAAGATGTGGTTTGGGTCTAGGGATTACCCAGTTTATTAGGTGGGACCATGGCTCACCTAAATCTTAGGGTTCACCCTCTATCCTAAGGCTCGGACCTAAGGACAATAACTATGGCTTAGTTATATACAAATATTAAAAACATATATACATGAAAATTGCAAACGGGAATGACTAACCAACTAAACCACCGAAATGGGCTTAAGTCGATTGCTATCTTTATTCGAAAAGAGTGTTAAAAGGAATGAATCCTAAATTCTAAAACATATATACATGTCGGTAGAGTAAAAAGTGAACCGAGAAACCAAAATTTAACAAGTCGAGCTCGAATTAAATTAGTATTCGAATCGAAGTTGCTAATCCAAAATTAAACCCCGATTGTCGGTGAAAACATACAAACCGGTGATTACTTGCTTTTCTTTTGTTTTATAGCCCCTCTCCTTATTTCGTTTTGCACAAGTGACCATTAATCTTGGTTGTTAAACACCTTAACCCCACGGCTCCCGATGGTAACCACGCAGAGAGAAAAACAAACCGCATATATACACAACATATTTACAAAACGAAATATCCTGAAGCTGAAAACAACAAAGGATTATTCAGAGTTTCAGTATTACCGAAAAGTAGGAAGTAGCAAAGTACCTGTAATAATTGACATGAAAGAACCACTGAAACCAAACAAAAGGTTATCGGTTAGACTAGATATAATCAAAGGGACAACCTGAGAAAGAGAAGCTGAAACAAATGTAAAATGAAATAAGTATCTGGCGGTGGAATTCAAAACCGACTCCAACCCCCTTTTAGATTGGGTTTTGATCCACAAGCGAACAGAACCTCAAACTCATGCGATGTCTGGTCGAACTCTAAATCCACATACAAATAGACCTTGAAACCACATGGGTCACATTCGAATTCGAGATACAGAGCGAACGCAAGGCCTATACCGACACAGATCTGCAGGTATTTTAAAACCACAGTTATTCCTTCAATTATCAAGCATAATCAGTAATAATGGTATCCAAAACGTATAGTTGAGCAAAGATGCAGATAGGGAAAGAAGCAACAGAAGCTTGTGCGGCCTTGAGTTCCAAGCAAGGAACAAATTCCAGTTGAGGTGCCGAGATTGGAGCACGACAGCAGCGTTTCAAGCGTCTGCTACACCGAACGAAATCCATTTACAAAACTAGGGAGAGTAGAGAGTAATCGGTGCTGTGGTGAGATTTTCGGGGAGGTCAGTAGCCGCAGAGAAATCGCCCAGGTTAGAGAGAATAGAGTATTGAAGTTGTGCTTCTGTTTCAATCAGAAGAAACCCCGAATGAGGAAGAAGGTATGGTCGAGAGAGAGAGACGCTATTAGAGAAAGGGTTTTCTGAGTTTTCTCTCATTTGGGAAAAATCAGGAGAAGGAATGAGGGGTCAGCAGTTGAGTTTTTAGATGTTTTTGGGAGGTTGATCGAGGATGAAGGTGGCTTCAAAATACGGTTCGATCGTCGATCTTGAAATCTACATGGGAGGGATCGTAGGAAGCGGTGACTTGCATTAAGAAGAATGAAGCGTTTTGTTTATAGGGTTTTTTCGGTTTTGAAAGATGAATAAAGGGGAAGTGGCCAGAGAGGAAGAACGAAGGTGTTGGAGGCGGGTGGAGAAGACGGCGAAGGTTTAGGGTTTTTCATTTCTCAAAATTCAACAGAGAGAAATTAATGGATAGATGTGAGCGAGCCGATCGACCGGGAGTGAGGTGGGAGATGGCTATGATGATGCAGAGGGTCCATGAAGTTTTCTTTTGTTTTTAGGAGTGGAATCGAACGTTGCAGAGTACAAATGCAAAACGTAGAACAGGTTTTCTGAATGTTCTTTGTTGAAGAAGAAAACGCTCAAGAGGAAATTCGGCGATGGCTTTGGAGGGAGGAGGAGATGTCTGATTCCCTTGTGTTTTTTTTACTGGGGAAGACAACCATGGAGCAAAATCGGGACTGGGGGATGTAGTAGCTGTTGTGGGATTTTGTTTTGTGTGTCGGCTGGTTTCAGTTTGAAAATGAAGAACGACCAAATAAAACCGGTGGATGAAGATGGAAGTCCGGCTGCCCCCCCCTCTGCTTATAGATTTCTCATATTCTTAAATAGAGGAATAGGAACAACTAGGGTTTTTATTGGCTTGGGCTTTGACCATAGGTCAAACAGGGCTTAGGATGGTATTGGGATAGAAACTGGATCCAAATTTGAAGGAAGGGCCGCGTTGGGTTAGAGACAGGCCCAAGGTCATGTTTGGCCATGTATTATAAAAAAGAAAACGAAGCCTGTTGCTCGTCATGTTTGGTCACGTATTATAAAAGAAAACGATGAGGTTCAAACTCAAGACCTCCAACATCCAACTCGCATACTCTAACCAGTTAAGCTAATGATAGTACTAAATGTATACGTGAGGTATGATGTATTTTCCTGAAATGCTTTGAAGAATGATTTAAGAATTTTGTCAAAAAATGATGGTTTCGTTTTGGCACGCAAGTTAATACATTTTGAAAAGAAAGGCGACGACCCCCCTTTATCATTTCTTATTTCGGAATTTGCTTTATGGGGTGAGAATTTTTGGTGTCTACAGATGGCTCCCCTTGATTCAATTTTGCAAACCCTTGCAGAATTGGATCAAGGTTGACGGGGCGCCAAAAATTCTCACTACGGTGTATGATTTGTTCTTATGGATATGGTGCACGGGGACTTATGACGGGCCCCAACTAGACCTCTTGACATCTAGCTATAGGACTTATGACGAGCCTATAATGCAATTGAAAGTACGAGGACTTATGACGAGCCTCAACTAGACCTCTTGATATCTAGCCGTAGGACTTATGACGAGCCTATGATACCAACAATTCGATTGGTTTAAGGTGCACGAGGGCTTAGGAGTGCCTCAACTGGACCTCTTGATATCCAGTCCTAGGGCTTATGACGGGCCTAGAATGCGATTGAGAGTACGAGGACTTAGGAGTGCCTCAACTAGACCTCTTGACATCTAGCTATAGGACTTATGACGAGCCTATAATACTTTAATGGAGTACCGTACTAGTAGCGTAATAGCTGCCTAGCAGGTGGATGTGAAACGATCTTGCGCTAGTAGCGTAATAGCTGCCTAGTGAAGGAAAAACCGACGGGACCGCACTAGTAGCGTAATAGCTGCCTAGTGGGTTATGGAATGAACGATCTCGCACCAGTAGCGTAATAGCTTCCTAGTGGAGGAAAAACGCGGGACCGCACTAGTAGCGTAATAGCTGCCTAGTGGGTTATGGAATGAACGATCTCGCACCAGTAGCGTAATAGCTTCCTAGTGGAGGAAAAACGGCGGGACCGCACTAGTAGCGTAATAGCTGCCTAGTGGGTTATGAAATGAACGATCTTGCACTAGTAGCGTAATAGCTGCCTAGTGGAGGAAAAAACGGCGGGGTCATACTAGTAGCGCAATGTCTAGCAGGTGTAAAATGGAAGGCGACCGTACTAGTAGCGCAATAGCTTCCTAGCAGGTGTAAAATGGAAGGCGACCGTACTAGTAGCGCAATAGCTGTCTAGTAGGTGAAAAAAAGGCGACCGTACTAGTAGCGCAATAGCTGTCTAGCAGGTGTAAAACGAAAGGCGACCGTACTAGTAGCGCAATAGCTGTCTAGCAGGTGTAAAACAAAAAAATCGACCGCACTAGTAGCACAATAGCTGTCTAGCGGGTGTAAAATGAAAGGCGACCGTACTAGTAGCGCAATAGCTGTCTAGTAGGTGTAAAACAAAAAATTCGACCGCACTAGTAGCGCAATAGCTGTCTAGCGGGTGTAAAAATGAAATGCGACCGCACTAGTAGCGCAATAGCTGCCTAGCGGGTGTGAAGATGCGACAGACAGTGAGCAAATTTTTTGGGTATATGCAGATGATATGTGATGTGAGGTGATTAACCAATGTATTAATTGAATTAAACTCCCTGTTTGTGGAGGTAGGTTTTTTGTGAGCAGATGGCTTTATAGTTACATCAAGACTTCGGGATGGCTCCGGTGGCTCCGGCATGGCTTTAAGGATTTGAGATGGCTCCAGCATGCGTTGATGGCTCCGGTGGACTGATAGCTCCGGGTGGTTGGTGGGTTTGACATGGTTGGTGATTTTGTGGCAGTTTGTGGGCTTTGATTTGCCTTCAGAGATTTTTTTTTTAGGATGGTTTGATGGCTCCGATGATGGATTTATTGTTGTTTGACGGGATTTGTTGTGGACTTTGTAGTGAGTGAACGGTTTTTCACGAGTGAATGATGAAACACAGTTGTATGACTTTGTTGGGAGTTCCCATCATGGTTCCAGGATTTCCATGGATGGCTCCGGGATGACCTTGTGCTGAATTGAGCATGACGATGCTTTGGTTGGTTCACTTTAATGACACCGAGGGGAAAAGGGAAGTTTCGCCTTTGATGTGGTCGCACCCTGAACGGGCTGCCTACGTACTCAATTCAGTATTGAGATCAGACCATACGTAGTTCGATATTCTGTACGCAAAGCCTTGGTGACGAGATGGCTCTGATATGGATTTGAGGTGGCTCCCGTATTGTTCTCGGACTGTTAGGATGCCCCCTGTGTAGTTCCAAGGATGGTTTCAATGTCGGATGATGGCTCCCGCATGGCTCCAGTTTGGCTTTAGAAGCAGTGTCGATGAGATTGAGTATGACAGTGGATGGCTCCAGAATTGTCTTCGTACGGCCTCGAATGCTTTAGTTTGGTTCGGTGTAGCTTACTGATAGCCTACGTTAGCTCCGAAAAGGCTAGATGTGGCTCGATGATGGCCCGTGATGGCTTTAGTTGACATCTTTTGATCGAAGTTACACTTCAACAACCGCAACTGATGTCGACTTTCAGCGAGACTAGGTAGAGTTCTTACTAGTCGGCTGAAGTGGTTATGATGCATGCAAATATTAAATGCTAGATACGATGCAAAATGCATATGCATTTTTTGGAGAGAATGTATGGCCCTATCTCTATTAATATGAGGTTTACGAATATAAGACGTCTTCGGTTCGATCTGAGTGATTGTTGAACTGGAATGTGTGAATCAGTTTCATCTCATGGAGGGATGCGGGTCAATCTCTAATGAGTTTGGCTGTGTGTGCAAATGGTGTGATGATGCTCGCGAAGCTCGGAGCAGTATTTTCCTTAGAATTTCCTTTCAAGGTTATGGACTTTCCGTTCCTCACAAATTCCTCTCCTGCAATGGGGTAGGCTGATTATGATTTGGTGGTTTAGTTGAAGAGTCACTCGCACTCTAAAGACCTTGTGAATTAAGGTCACACTCATTCACTCATAGTCCCTGTATTGTGAGGTGGGACATGTTGATAACAAGCACGAAGCTTATGATTCATGTTTCAGATCCGATACTTTCAGTTAACGTTCACCAACTAACGAGTCAGAGGTCTTTCATTGGGTTATAACGGGGTTAAGGGGTATGATGTATGTCACATGGGACTGGAGGATTTGTTTAGGAATTGTGGAGCTTTTGTGCAATAGAGGACATGTTTCGCCTTTGCCATGGGTGGAATGATTAGGCGGGTTTTGATAACCCGTTGTCGGTTTCTTCGGACATCATTGGTCCTTTTGCTTTTTTCTCCTTTTTCTTTGGTGTACGATTTTCTCATTCTTCTCTTTCCTTTTTGGTGTACGATTTTCGCTTTCCTACTTCCTGCTTTTGGAATCGCATGGGCTCATCGACCTTCTTAGGCATTTTCTGCTTACTTTTTTGGCTTTCAGTTTTGCTTTCAGCTTTGGAGTTTTCATTGACTCGCTGGTCTTCTCAAACATTTCGGTGTTCTTTTTTTTGGTGTCTGGCTTTGGAGTGCATTGACTCACTGAGTTCTTTGAACAATTTTATTGTTGTTTTTGTGAAAGATGGTGGGGAGGGGCCATGGCTCTGGCTCCTTCGTGATCCTCTATTGCAAGGGTGAGTAAATATGTGTATGTGAGTTGGCATGTTGTGGAGTTCGCAGAAAAAGGTTTATCGTGAAAGGCTCAGCGGGGCTCACTAAGGGATTATGTACAGGGCAGTCAAGGCTTTTTGGTTTTGTGGAGATTTTTATTCCTAAGTGCCTCGTCATTCTCATTAGTCAATGATTGTTTTCTGACTACTTCTCAGATCTTTGCATGAATCACAGTTCGTATCCTGTTTACCGACAATGATCTCGCTATGAATTGTGCCTCTCCATGTGCTGAAGGAATGCACATGTCGCTCATGGTTTTACCTCTATGGACTTGCTCTATCTTCCCTCATCGCTCAGTGAATTGTCCAATACCCTCATTTGAAATTCAAGAGAAAATACTGCTCTTCGCACACTACTCCCTTGATTTGTGGTGCTGATTTTGATTGGACCCTTGTGTTCGTTGACGGGTCGAGAGTTTAGTGGTCCAAGCACTCTATTCAAACAATCAATCAAGATTTTCACCAAAGACATCATTTCGATACGGAGTATGCAAATGCAACTATCTACAATGCAATATGTTGTAGTAATATGGAATTACTATGTATAGGATGCATGAGATGATGAAAATGATGATGGAAATGGTTGACTTTTGAACTTTGATTGAATGTTTTTTTTTATGCAATGCATGAGCGGTAAGACTACACCTAGTCTCGCTTGAGTCAGTTCCGGTTGATGGTCCATGAAGCTCATCCCGTCAATGTCGGCCTGAAGATGGTCTAAATGTTAGGCGCGATGTGAGAGAAGCTGTTTCAAAATGGTATTTGGCTGATGACTGGCTCCTGGAGTTTTGGACCTTTATTTTTAGGAAGTGACAACTTCCGCATGGTGGCCCCATGATTGGTTAGACTGCATTTTTTTTTGGATTTTGGATGTATGCATTTTTTTGGATTTTGGGATGTATACATTTTTTGTACATGCTTTTTTGTTGTTGTGGGTCTCTATGTACACGGTATTCTGAATAGGAAATGCTTGAATCCCTGGTATTTCTCATTATCATTTCGAAGATCATGCTGTCGCTCGTGGGCAAAGACAGTTAATCACCTGCAAAAACAGTCATCAAAAAAGAATCTGACAGATGCGAATGTTACTGCACTTGAAAAAACAGGATGAATATTTGTGTGTGATTTGTTGAGAATGCAACATGTGATCATGAAATTTTTGTGAGATGGGTGTGATTCATGCATGATTAATGAATGTGAACTGACTGGAAATGGAAAGAATCAAATCGTATGTGCTAAAAGAAATCAAGTTTTTAGAAAAACAGTTTTGAAAACACGTGTTCTCGAAGTGGTGGATTTTCTCAGTAGGAATTTTGACGCTCGGTCATTCGCAAATAAAATAGGGAGTGGGGAACCCTGTACACATTGATCTAAATAAATTCAAAGGGAATGTACAACCTATACACAAAGTCTATTCAGAAATTGACAAGAGAGAAAAGAATGCTAGAGGAAAACCTATACATCAATTCTAAAAGTCATTAAATGGGGGAGTTTGAGTTAAAAACCTCTTCCGAATTCTTCTGCTTCGTTTTTGAGCTTCTGAATGACTGCTTACGCACGGGCTCCTGGTTGGCTCTTGACCGGCTACTCTTCGTCTTTGGACTCTTGACCGGCTGCTCATTCGTTTTCAGGCTCCTACAACGGGGCAGTATTATGATCAAACAGAACGGGTTGGTGTTCTTCCAATTTTCAACAGTTTGAACTCGAACTTCCTAATCTTCATGTCGCTTGACCCGGGTTGGTACGCTTCTGATTTTGTATTTAAACGGTTGGTGACAGTCTTCGTGTCACGTAGCTAGCTCCACGAGTTGGTGCGCCTCTGGTTTTGTAATTAAATGGTTGGTGTCGGTCTTCATGTCGCTCGGCTAGCTCCACGGGTTGGTGCGCCTCTAATTTTTAGCTCGATCCGCTCCGACGAGGGAGATGAGGGATATTCTTGAGAAAGGAAAAGGTGAATGATCAAGCACAAAATCTTATGTGAAAATCCACCACTTTTGTGAAAACGCGAAATGACTAGTACGCTCCACAGTAATGACCGCTGCTCTTGAAGGTGGGTAGAACTTCAAAAATAGCGGGTCACGACATGGGGACTAAATCATTTATTTTGAAATACGTTTGTGAAAATCAACTTTGAAAACCGTTTTCGAAAACTACTTTAAAATAATGTTGGTGAAAATGTTGTTTGAAATTCGTTTGTAGAAAGTAGTTTTTCAAAATCAATTTTTGAAAACTGTTTTGGAAATATCACTTTATTGAAATAAAGATGAAGTGACAGGTTTTAAAACCCCAAATGTTTATGAGAAAAATTTAGGGGGGATTCAAAATTAAATGAGCTCGTAAGAAAGCTTTAAGAGACATACAAAAGAGAATTCCGAACGTTTTAAAACAGGTTGGTTTGAAAAACGGTTTGCACGCATGTATAGCATAAAGTAAATCGTGATTGTGTTTAATGTGGAGCTGTAAGTGTTAATGTTGGGATAATCACTTTCCAGGTCAATTATGATTCCGTCTCACCGGGGGAACCGTCGTCCCTTCACTATCATCTCTCGGGGTTTTTTTCTCTGCTATGCCCCTTGCGAGACACGTTATCAAGAAAGTCCGGAGTGCTTAAGTTCGAAAGGTCAGGATACCCGAAGTGATAAGGAAACATACGCCACGGCCAGTGATGATCCGACAACACCCCACTTTTCGGGAAACTCGGGGAAGTACTGCATGGGAACGGGTCTCTCGTCATCTGCACGGTCAGGTGTGTCTAAAGTCCAAATTATTCACTGACTACGTTGTGCCATGTATGGGTATCCGGTAAATACGGGATCCTCTATGGACGTGTAGCGTGACATTGGGCTTTAGAGACACCCGTGGTGCAAAGGAACAATGGAGAACTGAGCCCATGCAATCTTCAGGGTAAGATAGAAGGGTGGTCAGACAGGCGGCATACATGGGGGTGACTACCCGTAAAACCCGTCTTAGACACCGGATTAGGCAGCTGGACACTGAAGGCTCATGGTTCACTATATGCTGGCTTAGACTCGGATAATGGAGGGTATTTTTGGATCATGAGCCTGCAGGGCGTAGGTCGATGACCATCTTGCCCCGTGGGTTAGCCATTTATATAAATGACCCAGCTCATGGGAAATCAACCGTGGACCGGTCGGGATTCCGTGACTCGTGGATAAATCGGGTGACACAGAGGAATGCATGTCCTAAGCTACCCTCCCAATGCACCCCACAATCATAACATACATATGAAAGTGATGAAGTCAGTAACACCCTATTTACTAAGAGTTTCAATCTTGAAAGTGATTCCAAATTGGTTATTTATTAACCTAAAGGGAAGTTAGCTTTATTCAATCCTAAGTGTCTCTTTCTATATGTGAGCTAACCATTAACCCAATTGTTGCAATGTTTGTCGAGGATCTATCAAGTCCTATCTGTCCTCATCAGATACACACTCTGAGTGTGGAGTAGAATAATCCTATAGGCTGGGAATGAATCTCATGAAGGTTTTGAAAGAAGTAGGGAAGTCCCGACAATTTTGAATGGAGTTCAGTCTTCCTTGAGTTTGAGAAAAACTTACTCAAGTTTTCCCCAGCAGAGTCGCCATTCTGTAGAGGGTGATTTTTCGGTATGAGGGGGGTCTATGTAAAATACGGTCTAACTAAGAAGTCTAGATCCTAAGAATTTGCCATTCTGTGGAGGGTGAAAACCCGTTATTCTGGCAACCCTCAAATACCTACTAAATCGTCCGTCTTTCCCAGAAAGCATAACGGGGAATGCAAGTGTGCACTACACCCGCTCTCAATGGGCTCCACGCGGACTTATGCCCTAAGGGCGGAATTGACTAGAGTCGCCACCTAGTTTGACCTAAGGAACTAGGAAGGGAGGAGAAGGGTTCTAGGAACCGTTGATTGACTCTGAATTTGTTGCTTATGGATAGGACTTATCTGGTCAGATCAGAGATTCTATTGTGGGTTCGTACTGGGTTACACCCCTCAGAAGTGGCAATGACCACGACTTCGGATTGGTGCCCGAGGAAACCTCGGTCTCCAATTGTCAGGATTGCCTTCTTTCAAAACCTTATTAAAGAGATTCATTTAAAAGCCAAGGATAGGATTAGGACAGGAGGAGGGAAAGAGAGTGGATGAGGCGAGCATTTTCTGCCAAACTAGCACCAAATGAAAGGGTTGACAGGTTGAGAGTTGATCGAATGTAAATAGTAAACTCGAGGGAAAGCTTATTGATTAAGTGGATGAAGAAGACCCGAAGTCTAAAGGTTTGAGGGTTTAAAGTGAGTCAGAAGAGATTTGAATGCTAGGAGAGATGAGTACCGTCTCACAGTGGGAAAAGGGTTTTTTGATTTGGAATGGGGTCGCACCCTTGATGGGTTGCCTACGTACTCAACTCCTTGTTGAGATCAGACCTTACGTAGTTCACACCTTTTTTTTTGGAGATGTTTGAAGTTTCAGGTTTGAGGGGTTAGTCTGTGAGACGCTTGGGTCTATGAGACACTTGAAACCTTGAGACGTCGAAGTCTGTGAGACGCTTGAATCTGTGAGACGCTCGGGTCTGTGAGATGTTCAGGTGTGAGACATTCAAGTCATTGGGATGACAAAGTCTGTGAGACGCTCGGGTCTGTGAGACAATACGGGGTTGTTTGGAGGTGAGGTGGTGGAGTGAAAAAAAAGGCATTTTGTTCGAAGTGGGGTCGCACCCCTGTGTGGGTTGCCTACGTACTCAACTCCCTGTTGAGATCAGACCTTACGTAGTTCAGACTTTTGGAGGTTTGGGAGTTTTGTGGTTTTGAAGGAATTGAGGTTTTGACCTTTTGGGTCTTTGAGGGGTCAAAGAGGTTTTGTGGTCGTTTTGTGAGGTTTGACAAATTGTCGGGTTCATTTTGAAGTTTGAGGTGCAAAAAAAAGTCTGTGAGACACTCGGGTCTGTGAGACATTTAAAATCTTGAGATGACGGAGTCTGTGAGACGCTCGGGTCTGTAGGATGATCAAGGCTTGAAAGGGGTTACAAGTTTTGAAGGTGTTCGGGTGTGAAAAGCTGAGGGTTCTTGAGGTTTTTGAGTTTGCTGAGTCTAAGGAGATATTCGAGTCGTTGAGCTGTTGAGACAGTCGAATATGTTGAGCTGCTGAGACGGTTGAGTCTGTTGAGCTGCTGAGACGGTCGAGTCTATTAAGCTGTTTGAGACGTTCGAGTCTACTGAGCTGTTGAGACGTTCGAGTCTGTTGAGCTGCTGAGACGGTTGAGTCTGTTGAGCTACTGAGACGGTCGAGTCTATTAAGCTGTTTGAGACGTTCGAGTCCACTGAGCTGTTGAGACGTTCGAGTCTGTTGCGCTGCTGAGACGGTCGAGTCTATTAAGCTGTTTGAGACGTTCGAGTCTACTGAGCTGTTGAGACGGTCGAGTCTATTAAGCTGTTTGAGACGTTCGAGTCTACTGAGCTGTTGAGACGTTTAGAGATTCGAGATGCTTGAGTTCTAAGGAGTTTGGAGTTTCAAGGAGTTTGAGATTTATGACGTTTGGAATTATTTGGGATTGAATTGAAGTCGAATTGAATTGGGAATGAAAAGAATTTTGAATTGAATTGGATTGAAATCGAGATTGAATCTAATTGAATTAAGAATTGAATTGATTTTGAATTGGGCTTGAACTGAAATGAATCGGGTTTGGAATTGAATTTGGTTTGAGTCGAATTTGGTTGGGGTTGGAAAACAATGCGGGTCAAAGTTAGACCAAGTCAAAATGGGATTGAGTCACAGTTGGGTCAAGGTTTGGTCAAAGGTGAACATTCGGGTCAAGGTTTGGTCAAAGTTTGACATTCGGGTCAAGGTTTGATTCTTATGGACTTGCTTGGTTTTGTGGACTTTGGTCAAAGTCAAAGGTTTGGTCAACTCGAGTTTGGTCAAAGGTTCGGGTCAAGGTTAAATCGGTTCGACTTTTATGGGCTTGGGCTGGTCTGGGCTCAATGGGCCGAATTGGATTTGGACTTTTGGGCCTGCTTTGGGCCTTGGCTTGATCTGGGCTATGGATTAGGTTTTGGGCCGAGTTGACCTTTTGGGCCAATTGGGATTTAATGGGCCGAGTTGAATTTCAGGCCGATTTGGATTGATTGGACTTGACTAGGGATCTGGTTTGAGGGTGGGTTAAAATGGGCCTTATTGTTTTCGGGCTGAAGTGAGCTTTTCGATTTAGGCTGAAGTGGTTTTGGGTTTGCCTGATTTTTGCATTTGATTGCTATGCTTTTTTTTTGGATGGGCTAAGAAATGTTTCTGGGCTGAAATGAGCCTCGGGTTTGATTTGGACTTTGGTGCCCCACTTGGGCCTTGGTTGGGCTTTTGATTTTGGGCTTGATCTAAGCCTTGGACTTTTTATTTGAAGCAATTTGGATTTTTGAGAAATGGGCCAAAGATGAGGCTTATTGATTTTTCGGCTTGATTTGGTTTTAGGCCTTGTTTGAGTTGTTTTGAACTTTGATGGGCTTTGGAAAATTTGGGAAGAAAATGATGAATCAAATTGAGATGAATTTTGAGGAAGTGTTTTTATTAATACATGTTATTATAATAAGATGTGGTTTGGGTCTAGGGATTACCCAGTTTATTAGGTGGGACCATGGCTCACCTAAATCTTAGGGTTCACCCTCTATCCTAAGGCTCGGACCTAAGGACAATAACTATGGCTTAGTTATATACAAATATTAAAAACATATATACATGAAAATTGCAAACGGGAATGACTAACCAACTAAACCACCGAAATGGGCTTAAGTCGATTGCTATCTTTATTCGAAAAGAGTGTTAAAAGGAATGAATCCTAAATTCTAAAACATATATACATGTCGGTAGAGTAAAAAGTGAACCGAGAAACCAAAATTTAACAAGTCGAGCTCGAATTAAATTAGTATTCGAATCGAAGTTGCTAATCCAAAATTAAACCCCGATTGTCGGTGAAAACATACAAACCGGTGATTACTTGCTTTTCTTTTGTTTTATAGCCCCTCTCCTTATTTCGTTTTGCACAAGTGACCATTAATCTTGGTTGTTAAACACCTTAACCCCACGGCTCCCGATGGTAACCACGCAGAGAGAAAAACAAACCGCATATATACACAACATATTTACAAAACGAAATATCCTGAAGCTGAAAACAACAAAGGATTATTCAGAGTTTCAGTATTACCGAAAAGTAGGAAGTAGCAAAGTACCTGTAATAATTGACATGAAAGAACCACTGAAACCAAACAAAAGGTTATCGGTTAGACTAGATATAATCAAAGGGACAACCTGAGAAAGAGAAGCTGAAACAAATGTAAAATGAAATAAGTATCTGGCGGTGGAATTCAAAACCGACTCCAACCCCCTTTTAGATTGGGTTTTGATCCACAAGCGAACAGAACCTCAAACTCATGCGATGTCTGGTCGAACTCTAAATCCACATACAAATAGACCTTGAAACCACATGGGTCACATTCGAATTCGAGATACAGAGCGAACGCAAGGCCTATACCGACACAGATCTGCAGGTATTTTAAAACCACAGTTATTCCTTCAATTATCAAGCATAATCAGTAATAATGGTATCCAAAACGTATAGTTGAGCAAAGATGCAGATAGGGAAAGAAGCAACAGAAGCTTGTGCGGCCTTGAGTTCCAAGCAAGGAACAAATTCCAGTTGAGGTGCCGAGATTGGAGCACGACAGCAGCGTTTCAAGCGGGTCTGCTACACCGAACGAAATCCATTTACAAAACTAGGGAGAGTAGAGAGTAATCGGTGCTGTGGTGAGATTTTCGGGGAGGTCAGTAGCCGCAGAGAAATCGCCCAGGTTAGAGAGAATAGAGTATTGAAGTTGTGCTTCTGTTTCAATCAGAAGAAACCCCGAATGAGGAAGAAGGTATGGTCGAGAGAGAGAGACGCTATTAGAGAAAGGGTTTTCTGAGTTTTCTCTCATTTGGGAAAAATCAGGAGAAGGAATGAGGGGTCAGCAGTTGAGTTTTTAGATGTTTTTGGGAGGTTGATCGAGGATGAAGGTGGCTTCAAAATACGGTTCGATCGTCGATCTTGAAATCTACATGGGAGGGATCGTAGGAAGCGGTGACTTGCATTAAGAAGAATGAAGCGTTTTGTTTATAGGGTTTTTTCGGTTTTGAAAGATGAATAAAGGGGAAGTGGCCAGAGAGGAAGAACGAAGGTGTTGGAGGCGGGTGGAGAAGACGGCGAAGGTTTAGGGTTTTTCATTTCTCAAAATTCAACAGAGAGAAATTAATGGATAGATGTGAGCGAGCCGATCGACCGGGAGTGAGGTGGGAGATGGCTATGATGATGCAGAGGGTCCATGAAGTTTTCTTTTGTTTTTAGGAGTGGAATCGAACGTTGCGAGTACAAATGCAAAACGTAGAACAGGTTTTCTGAATGTTCTTTGTTGAAGAAGAAAACGCTCAAGAGGAAATTCGGCGATGGCTTTGGAGGGAGGAGGAGATGTCTGATTCCCTTGTGTTTTTTTTTACTGGGGAAGACAACCATGGAGCAAAATCGGGACTGGGGGATGTAGTAGCTGTTGTGGGATTTTGTTTTGTGTGTCGGCTGGTTTCAGTTTGAAAATGAAGAACGACCAAATAAAACCGGTGGATGAAGATGGAAGTCCGGCTGCCCCCCCTCTGCTTATAGATTTCTCATATTCTTAAATAGAGGAATAGGAACAACTAGGGTTTTTATTGGTCTTGGGCTTTGACCATAGGTCAAACAGGGCTTAGGATGGTATTGGGATAGAAACTGGATCCAAATTTGAAGGAAGGGCCGCGTTGGGTTAGAGACAGCCCAAGGTCATGTTTGGCCATGTATTATAAAAAGAAAACGAAGCCTGTTGCTCGTCATGTTTGGTCACGTATTATAAAAAGAAAACGATGAGGTTCAAACTCAAGACCTCCAACATCCAACTCGCATACTCTAACCAGTTAAGCTAATGATAGTACTAAATGTATATACGTGAGGTATGATGTATTTTCCTGAAATGCTTTGAAGAATGATTTAAGAATTTTGTCAAAAAATGATGGTTTCGTTTTGGCACGCAAGTAATAC
The DNA here is from genome assembly GCA_023374045.1 of Limonium bicolor. Taxonomy (NCBI): domain Eukaryota; kingdom Viridiplantae; phylum Streptophyta; class Magnoliopsida; order Caryophyllales; family Plumbaginaceae; genus Limonium; species Limonium bicolor. The sequence continues at coordinate 216,430,890 of CM041776.1, read as the reverse complement.
ATTTTGAAAAGAAAGGCGACGACCCCCCTTTATCATTTCTTATTTCGGAATTTGCTTTATGGGGTGAGAATTTTTGGTGTCTACACATAACATTGGACACAAGGTCCATACAACATTATCCATATCATTCAGACACAACGGTCTGAAATATAACACATCATAACGATGTATTCAAATACACGTCGTACACACATAACCGAAACGGCTCTACCCCCCTTAAAAGGGGTACGCCCCGTACCCTATACACATAAGGACTAAGAAGTAAACAATGACGGGTACTTCGCCTTCATCTTATCTTCCAGCTCCCAAGTGGCCTCCTCAACGTCCTGGTTAGACCAAAGAACTTTCACCAGTCTCACGGACTTATGGCGAGTGTCTCGAGTCTTAGCATCCAGAATCCGTACCGGAGTCTCCACTGATCGCATGGTCGGCTCTAAGGTTAGCCTTTCAGGCTGAAGCACATGAGACGGATGAGACATATACTTCTTCAACTGGGACACATGAAATACATCATGTACCTTGCCCAGCTCGGCGGGTAGGTCTAGTCTATAGGCTACCGGGCCGATCCGCTCCGTCACAACATAAGGCCCCACATACTTTGGGCTCAACTTGCCCTTCTGGCCAAAACGAAATACTCCCTTCATGGGGGATACTCTCAAAAATACCTGATCGCCCACGGCGAACTCCAGGTCACGTCTGCGCACATCTGCGTACGACTTCTGTCTATCCTGAGCTGCCTTCATGTTAGCCCGGATCTGGCGAACTTCTGCCTGAACTTGTTCAAGATACTCTGGTCCTATAATGACCGTCTCACTCGACTCATCCCAGCATAATGGCGTGCGGCATGGTCTACCGTACAAGGCCTGGAAGGGAGACATCTTGATCGAAGCATGATAACTGTTGTTGTAACTAAACTCGATCAGATGTAACTTATCAATCCAGCTGGTCTGAAAGTCAAGTGCACAAGCACGTAGCATATCCTCAAGTGTCTGAATGGTGCGCTCACTCTGACCATCGGTCTGTGGGTGAAACGCTGTACTCAATTTCAGTTCAGTACCCAATGCCTCTCGTGTACTTCCAATATCTGGATAAGAATCTGGTATCTCTGTCAGATACAATCGTTTTCGGTACACCATGATGTCTTACAATTTCTTTATCAAAGAGTTCTGCCAATCTTGCCACTTTCCAAGTGTCCTTCATCGGAATGAATCGGGCCACTTGGTCAGTCGGTCAACTACAACCCATATCATATTCAGACCTCCCCTTGTAGGCGGAAGCCCTACTACAAAGTCCATGGAGATATCATGGAACTTCCACTCAGGCACTGGCATTGGCTGTACCATACCACCAGGCCGTCGGTGCTCAAACTTGACCTTCTGGCAAGTGAGACACCTCAACACATACTCACTTACATCTTTCTTCATTCCAGTCCACCAAAAACCTTTTCATACTCTTATACATCTTTGAAGCTCCGGGGTGAATCGAAGTAGTAGAACAATGGGATTCACTCAATATGCGCTCCTTCAACTCAGCGCTACTCCTAGGTATACACAATCGGCCATTCAGCCTAATCAGGTCATCATCGTGGAGTCTGAAGTCGTACTTCTGACCCTCGAATGTGCCATCAATAAGCTTCTGCCGGATCTCCAGCATATACTGATCCGTCATCTGAGCACTCCGCACCTCTTCAACCAAGCCAGTATGAGAGACTAGCGAATGGAGAGAGTGTGCTCGGCGACTCAGTGCGTCAGCTACCACATTTGCCTTACCCTCTTTATATTGCAGATTAATATCGTAGTCATTCAGAAACTCAACCCACCTTCTTTGCCTCATGTTCAACTCTTTCTGAGTGAACAAGTACTTTAAGCTTTTGTGGTCAGAATAAATCGTCACACTTACCCCATACAAATAATGTCGCCATATCTTCAATGCGAAGACAATGGCACCCAATTCTAAGTCGTGGGTAGGGTAGTTCTCCTCATGCTTCTTCAGCTGACGGGAGGCGTATGCTACGACCTTCCCGTGCTGCATCAATACACAACCCATACCTCTGCCTGATGCGTCGCAGTAGACCTCAAAACCATCTGGACCGTCTGGTATAGTCAGGACTGGTGCAGATGTCAGAGCATCCTTGAGACTCGAAAGAACTCTCACAGTCGACTGTCCACTCGAATGGTGCATCCTTCTTCATTAAGGAAGTCATCGGCTTCGAGACACTGGAGAAGTCCTTCACAAACCTCCTATAATAACCTGCCAGACCGAGGAAGCTCCTGATATCAGTGACTGTCTTCGGCCTAGGCCAGGTGCGCACAGCATCAATCTTTGCCGGATCAACAGCGATCCCGGCCTCAGAAATCACATGTCCAAGAAGGATACTTGGTTCAACCAAAATTCACATTTCGAAAACTTTGCATACAACTGATTCCTCCTCAATGTTTGTAACACATTTCTCAGGTGGCTTTCGTGCTCACCTCTTGATTTAGAATACACAAGAATATCATCGATGAAGACTACCACTGATTTGTCCAACTGATCTTGGAACAACGGTTCATTAAGTCCATGAACTTTGCTGGTGCATTCGATAAGCCAAACGGCATAACTGTGAACTCATAATGCCCATACCTCGTTCTGAAAGCTGTCTTTTCGATATCACTGTCACGGATGGCAATCTGATGGTATCCGGAACGTAAGTCTATCTTGGAGAATACTGATGCACCCCTCAGCTGATCAAATAGATCGTCGATGCGTGGTAAAGGGTAACGGTTCTTCACCGTAACAGCATTCAGCTCCCGATAATCAATACACAGGCGGAGGCTACCGTCCTTCTTCTTCACGAAGAGAACCGGCGCTCCCCATGGTGAAACACTAGGGCGGATAAAGCCCTTGTCGAGTAGGTCTCTCAGCTGCTCCTTGAGCTCTGTCATCTCTGCTGGAGCCATACGATAAGGTGCTTTCGCAATGGGTCCAGTACCCGGAACTAAGTCGATCTCAAACTCAACCTCTCGTGCTGGCGGCATGCCCGGCAGTTCCTTAGGAAATACATCAGGAAACTCCGACACTACCGGCACATCTGGGCTAAACTCAGGGTCTCTCTCTATGTCCTGGACATAGCAGAGGTATACATCACTCCCTCGTCGTAACTCACGATACATGGCCATGGCGGTGATGATCTGAGTCGAAGGCTCCCTGGGCCTCTGGCGGTATGATATGGTAACCCCAGATGGACTCCGAAGAAGCAGTCGATGCTCGGCACACAGGATTCTGCCCTTGTACCGCTCCAACCAGTTCATCCCGACAATCACATCAAATCCAAGTCCGTCGAACTCTATCAGGTCGATCGGGAACTCTTCACCTCTGATTCTTACAATGACATCTCGGTGGTAGCGGGTACACCTGATCCGCTCTTTCGATGGGAGAGTGACCAAGAAGTCTGGCATCTCCTCTCCATCTAACCCCAGCCTCTTCGCAAAAGATAGCGAAACAAATGTGTGTGAGGCTCCAGAGTCGAACAAGATCGATGCATCCACGCCATTCACTGGAAAGGTACCGGTGAGGATTGTGCCGCTCTTGCCGGCTTCTGCCTCATTGCAGACACTCAATGTACCTCCCGTTCCGAGTGCACAGCCTAATTCATTGGCAAACTAATAAGTACTGGGTAACAACACGGTTGATATACTTCAATAACTCCACTTTATTCATTAACACTTCTCTTTACAACATTGTTGGTTTACATGGTTGATATAACTTAACATACATAACTCCTTAACATATACTGGCTTAACACATTACAAAAGTATACAAGGCTTTAGAATTGTCTGAAGGTCAAATTCAAACGTCCGGGTTTCATGTGTGTGGCATTGATCACTGCCGACGGTGCGGTATTCAGTTTGATCTTCCTGATGCCATGATATAGCATCCTTGACTGCCCACCCATGATTAACACATCTCCTGACTTTAGTATTAACTTCCTTGCGAGATCAGCACGCTTCTGTCGCCATACACAAAATACTGCGGTATCACCAATGGACCAAGACACCACGGGTACTCCCTTACTTAGAGACTCGGGTTGACTCTTCCTTATCTTGGTGTAAACCTAACCGTCCACCTTTCTGTAGAAGTTCACAATACACAAATCTGCTTCCACATTCGGAATCGAACCCGTTTCAACTTGTTAGCCAATTCCCACGGCGTGATTAACGACCCGCACGGAACTCCTCAGGTATACTTGGTACTGTTGCTCATCTTCAGCTTCGCACTTCTTGATATGACTTGGTGTAAGGGTTCCAGTCTTACCCATGCACATCATCTTCAATTGCATTCTTGATCGTTCGGATATTCAGGTGTGTAGAAACCTCCAGGTTTAGCTCAAGTTCGTCGCATCGTCTGATGACATGGATTTGTGCTTCCGGTGTCAGGTATCCACTTAAAGTATCATACTTGGCTGGATAACCTGACATTGCTCCATTGGAAAGTCGGTGATGTTGATGGTGGTTTTCAGGGTTTGGTGTGGGTGGGATTGGATAACATATATTGAAGGTTCTTTAAGTTTAGAATTTATCTAATCAGGTGCTTCCACACTATACTTTAACTTTTTACTCACATGGTGTCACATTGGACTCACTAGTACAAACATGCTGAAATGCGGTATGCAATCACTTATTACACTTCAACCGTTTAGGCGGTACTTGGTCTAGAAGAGGGCCCTGGCGCCTCAGACCGGTCCACCACATTCAGGGTGGCCTTGCTAGTCCGACCTTTCCCCTTCTGGGAATCAGTATGCCTCTGATCAGTGGGTGGCTGTTAGCCGTCTTCGGCCATCAATAGCTGCGTGGCCTTACCCTTCCACTGCCCCTTGGGCTTGTTGACTCTGCTGTTGGGGTTCCGGTAATACTCGTGGTCACAGTGACCCCACTTCTCGCAGTATCGACACTGCACCTCATTTCCCTTGCAGTCCTTGCCGGGGTGGTCTCCGTTGCACCACTTACAGTAATAGTGGCGCTCCGGTCCAGAGCCCGTGCTAGCTGCTAACACGATACACACTCAGTACTTGTTTCACACCTTATCAACATACACTTCACTTATCACACAAGATTAAATAATTACCCTTTGGTGGGTAAGAGCGTAGGGGCTTCGCCGCATAAGCATATGTGAGCTTCAGTGGCTCCTCAGCTGTGGTGGTTTGGGCTTGGCCCTTGTCACCCTGGTGCTGACTCTTCTGGGGCTGGGGGTAAGGTTTCTTCTTCTTCTTTCCTCCCCCGTACCCCTGCGAACTCTGGCCCTCGCTCGTGGCCTTGCGCTTGTGCGCATTCTCCTCGTCCCTCAGACGGACGGTGATCTCCACCTTAGCAGCGGCATGATAGCACTCCTGAATTTAGGATGGTCAGTCATGCCCCGCAATACATACTCACAAACTCACATTATTACTCACTTGTAGACTACACATATTCACATCACTCTTTATTTAAATTACCTGCAAGGTAGTATACTCAGCTGGCCCCATCCCATAGCGAAGACGGTGGCTGAGACCGTTATAGAAACGGTTTACCAGCACCCGGTTCGAGTATCCCAGGTCCGGTAACAGGTGGACAAGGCCGGTGAAGGCAGTGTAATACTCATCAACCGACACCTTGTCCCCCTGCCTCAGACTATCCAGCTCAAGGCGCTTGGCCTCCTGAACGTGCACGGGGTAGTATTTGGCTCGCAGCAGAGCCGTGTACTCCCTCCATCCAAACTGAGGATCCGCCATCCGGTCCTCTCTCACAAGCTTCCACCAGTTTTGTGCCGAACCCTTCAGGTAGTAAGCGGCAGACGGACCTTAGCCTCTGAAGGTACAGCCAAGGTCTCGTAGGCGGTCTCCACTCGGAGATGTACGCCTCCAGCTTACGTGGGTCGGTCTCCCCATGAAATGAAGGGGTCTCAAGTCTGCCAATGCCTTGACCCAGTTGGTCTCTCGTGGCGGTGGTGGTTGAACTCCAGGCATCTGCCCCTGTGTATCGCAGCTACAAGCTGGGGTACCATCTGGGCCACAGCGGCTGCTACAGCCTCAGCCATAACCTGAGCCGTAGTGTTCTCGCCCTGGTCACCCACAGTACCAGTACCACTTCCGCGGCCTCTACGCGCGGTCTACCTGCCTTCTGTATTCACATGAATATTCATTAGCAATATGCTTGCACACTTAGGCCCAACGGTTGTAACGCTTCCCGACAATAAGGTATCTCCACACTTAGTTAGTGGTTAACCTTCCATAACTGATCACTTAGGTAACTGTAGTTAGGTTTCCTAACTCGGTATATTCCTAAGCTCGGTATTCTAGTCATCAGAGCGATACTTCGCTCTGATACCACTTTTTGTAACACCCCTAATACGCACTGATACTAAATGAAATCGCAGCGGAAATAAATAACTAAACAGTAACTAACGCTTCGGTGCTACAACGCCGTCAACCACCCACGTGGTTGACAAGGCAGAATAAATACAAGTGTACCGGTCTGATGATCAGACTCCCGAGCATAAAACTAAACCATATATACATCATATACAATACCGAGTGTTTACATATCCTTCACTGTATAACATCACTGTAAACTGCAACAACCAAATGTATATAACGCCACAGGAGCACAGGCGCATCCCGGGCCAACATCCAAAAGTATACAAAAGTAAACCTGCACCCTAGGATCTAAAGCCACTCCGCTTCCTCGATCCTCATCCTGCAGTATAAGAAATATGGATCCCCCGAGGGGGTCAACAACCCTTGGCTGGTATGGCTAACGCGCAGCCCATCGGCTACCGGGATACGCGCAGCTAATTGTCATGATAACATGGCATTCATTTATATACATAACATAACATAACATATGGCTGAGCGTCAATGGTGCACAGCACAACAACACATACACAGTGGATTTTCACTCCACGATAACAAACCACAAGGGTCAAATAACACAAGAGCCTAGAGAGTGATTCACTCTCATGTCAAGCTCGTTAAACACACTCATTACCGTTCTGTTAGACGAACGAGTAACTTAAGTCACAGATGGTTCGGATTTAGTGACCCGAACACACCACACAAACACATGTTCCCACTAAACCGATCATAAGTCAGAATAGGTAAGCTTTGGAAGAAGCTAGCGGGAGATCAAACGCCAAATTAAGGAGAACAATCTTAACAACATAAGAGTCGAATTTGATTCAGATATCTACTCTTAACTTACATGCATGACCGGACAACCGGATTCCTCACTTCCCAGTTAACACTTGTTAGAAGTTCATAGTGGAACTTAACAATCAATACACAATAGGTGGTAAGTTATGTTAGACACACACAGGGGAAATGAGTCACAACATCACATCACAATAATATGAACAACTGTAAACTCATTACATGTTTAAATCTTATAACGTTGTAAACACACAGAAAAAAACAACACACACAAACCGGTGTAAACCGCTAGACAACAGACTGCAAGAAAACCATACCTTGGTCCTTGCCTTGATTTGTTTCCACCGTAGGTCACTCCTATACATGATTCAAGAATGTCGGTTAATTAACTTATTTAACCTCCAAATTTACTAAGTGTTTAACATAATTATTTGACATGTTTAATGTCTAACTTTACCCTAGGTTACCTTCATTATACACCCTAGGGTTAACTACATAAGTCACATTCTTTTCTGTTTTTTTTTTTACAAGTTTTGGTATGTCCGACCCACCGTCCGACCCACAACTGGGTCGGACCCTTCCAGTGGTTTCGGTTCTGAAGAACCTTACTATGTCCGACCCATGTCCGACCCAACCTTCTGGGTCGGACCATTCCAGAGACATGTCCGACCCAAGTCCGACTCACCAGACTGGGTCGGACCATTACAGAGAACTTCATCGACTTCAGAACATACACGTCCGACCCATGTCCGACCCACCCTTCTGGGTCGGACCATTACAGAACATTTCACCGCCTTACAAAACATGCCCGTCCGACCCACGTCCGACTCACTCGACTGGGTCGGACCATTCCAGAAACATTTTCCTCCTTAGTAATATGACCGTCCGACCCATGTCCGACCCCCCTTTTGGGTCGGACCGTTACAGAATATTTTCCTAACGTCTAACAGAGGCTGTCCGACCCAAAACTGGGTCGGACCCCTGGGTCGGACGTCTTCTAAACTTACCCAAATTTTGTCAAATCTTCACCAAACTTCTCCTAAAGCCTCTTTATGATTCCTAACAACATTTGGTACCCTTATATCCACATACAATATCCATGAAACTCATTTTCTAATTCCTTAAGCCTTTACTTACTTCCTTGTAAAATTCCTTAACACTTATGTTATTTTATACTAGGTTCCTAGATGGTGCTTCTCACCTATGGTAACTACTATCCCAAAATGCTTTCTCCTTGTTTTAACATCATCTCCCAAGCATCATCTCTCACAACTAACTCCTTATATCATTACTTCAAATTCTTTTTCAAGTTCACACTTCCTCCTTAATTTACCAAAGTTTGCCTAAGTCTTTACCTAAGTCCAAAATGACTTTGGTACATACTAAAACCCCAAGCTCATGCCTAAGTCCTTGTTACATCCCAATTCACCTTAATGCATGTTTCTTACACAAGAACAACACTTAACCATTCTAATACTCCTTAACTTATCAACTCATTTTAACACTTAGAACTTCTCATTTATTACCTAAATTTCGACATAGGTTCTCCTAGAACATTGCTAAACCACAACACATTGTTTTTACCAACAAACAACCAAGAACACTAAAAATCCATCAAGCACTTATTATACACAAACTCCACTCACAAGGCACTACATCACAATATAGTGCATAATTTAAATTGCATGGCACTTAGGCCCTTAAATGACATGGCTCTAGGCCCTTAAGATGCATAAATCATAAACACTGAATTTCCCAATATATTTGCCTTTAACCTGCAATACACTCAACAACACATATGCCTTTTACTAAGCTCTTGAGAACACTTTACTAAGTCATTCACCATTTGCTTTTAGGTAGTTTTAATAAGCATTTATAAGCTCATTTCTCCTAAGGCATTAAACAACATTTGGTTAGTAGATTTACCTCTTTTCCAAACAACTTCTTTCTTGTTTCCTTTAGAAAACCGGTAGGGTATTTGATTCTTTGACAAGTTCTAAACAATATACAAACATTACAATGAGTATTCAAGCTATAAGCTCCATCTCATTGTAAACCCTAATTTTACATTGTTTCAAAAACATTAATGTAGTTGTTTTACCTTGCTCTTTGAAGTGAGTTTGAATATCAAGCAAGAGAGGACTCCACCTAGTCCATGAAGAGTTGGAATGAAGCTAGAACAAGGTCACACAAAGAGCTCCTTCAATATGTATTTTCGGTTACAACAAAAACATGAAGGAAATGAAGTTTTTATTTGAGATTCCTTACCTAGAAGCAAAGGAGAGTAACAATATGTAAAAATACAAGCTTAAGCTCCTTCAATGGAGGAACTCCATGGCACCGAAATGGTGGTCTTGACTTTTAAGAGAGAAATGAAGAGCTTGATGAGAGGAAGAGATTGGTGGTGTTTGTTTTTGATTTGGACAAGTGAGCAAGATTTTACAAGAGATCAAAGAGGAGTTTTAATGGAGGTGGTGTGGTATTACCGTGAGAGAACATCAAGGAGAAGGGAGAAGAAGGTTGTGACCGTGGGAAATGAAAGAAAGAAATGAGAGAATGAGATAGAATTTGCTTTTGAAGATATTTATACCTTATAAAGTAAAAAGTAGTTTATTTACTTATCTTTACTTACTTAATACATTAATAAGAGAGTGGTGAGTCACCACACTTAAGAAAACCGGCCCCCTTTATTAATATGAGGGTATTATAGTCTTTATTTGTCAATTTAATTACTTATACAACATATGTTACAAAATAGCTTATAAAAATCACTATTCATGAAAACAAGGCACATAGAAGTGAAATTTTTTGATTTCCCATTGATATAGACATCCAAATGTGATATATATAGTACACATATATATTTAAGAGTAATGATGGACATCTAGCCACTCAAAACTCATTTACAAGACAATTTTTCAAAAATGTGCTTTAAGACTCCTTAAAGCACATTTTGTGTTTAAACTTGTTTTCAAGCTTGGTTTTCTTTGGTAATTGGTTTAATATGTTCATTAGTGTATAAATGGGGTCTTGGTAAGTTCATTAGGTCTTAACCAAGTTTATCCCAAGTTAGAGCACATTTTGGCTCTTATTGACTTTAAAGCACATTTTATGTTTTCTTTTGTTTAAATTTGTTTACTAATGTTTCTAAGACTCTTTTTAGTCTTAATACACCATATTTAAGTGTTTAAACAATATATTAAGGTTTGGGGTATTTCATTGATATTTGACAGTGAGGGGTTGTATATCCCCTGTCCTTAGTGGACGTGATAGACAGTGAGGGGCTGTATATCCCCTGTCCTTAGTGGATGTGATAGACAGTGAGGGGCTGTATATCCCCTGTCCTTAGTGGACGTGATAAACAGTGAGGGGCTGTATATCCCCTGTCCTAAAAGGACGTGATTGGCGGTGGGGGCCATCTCTCCCAGTTGAATTATTCCACTCTCGAGTTCTTGGTTCTTGGATCTACTTCATCATTCCTAGTCCTTTGTGACTATCTGAGTTTTTCTACTCCTAACGGGAATTGGTTCTAACATCAACAATGGATGCTTGCTAACTATGTGGTGTGACTACTTAAGTGGATGACTTGGTTTGGAAGTTCTCTATCTCTATCTTTGTCTTGTTTTCTTTTCTCTTTAACTTGATTGTTTTGAAGTGCTTTATCTCTATTTTACTTTTAAGAGTTTGTTTTCATGTTACTGTTTATTTTGAAGAGTTATGTTTTATAAGTTTGTTTTTGGAGAATTGTACCAGTTCCATTCCAGGGAACTGACCCGCCCCTTTTGGGTGGGCTGCTTGGTTTCATCTTGCAGGTACGAATTGATTTTCAGGTGGCCACGAAGAGAATGAGCGTTTGGGATGGGACTAGGTTTTGTGGAGAGTTAATGTGTTTAATTTCTATTATGTTTGTGTTAAGTTTTTCTCGAGTTCAGACCGTAGCTTTTGTAGATTGTAAGTTGTAATTGGTGAGGTTTGGTGTCGGGTGTTTGGAACCCGATGGTCTGTAATCGCCTTAGAGTTTTATTTCCGCTGTATTTATGGTTAATAGGGGCGTTATAGAAAGTGGTATCAGAGCGTAGTTACGCTCTAAACCCGAGAAAACAAGCCGAGTGAAATACTTAGATTATAGGTGCACTTAAAACTGGGGAACTGGGGTAGAATTGGGAAGTGAGGACTCCAGTAAGGCACGACTCCTAACCCTTTTTGGAATTGTGAACGATTCTTTTACACACTTTTCTTTGTGAATGTCTGTTGAGTGTGATGTGTTGTTATACCGTTCCAACAATAAACTACAGAAATATATATATATAGATATATATATAATATATATATATATATATATATATAATATATATATATAAGTTTGGAACACCCTATACTAAGTACGATAAGATTTTGGTTGAGATAAACCAAATATTAAGCTATTTTCAAAAGCATACTCATGGAGAATACATTGCTAAAAATGCAATCCTTTAAAAGCTAGTACACAAATTCCTAGAATTTTAAAGAATACTTTTGGTTGAAAACAGTATACAAATAGAACTTTACATAACTAAATTGGTATTGATATTATGTGAAAGTACTTCAACTCCTTTAAAGTTTGAAAATAAATCTCATTAACTACTTGGTATCGATTTATTACCTAAGATAATGTTTAAGATAAATCTTAAGTCTAGAAAATTATTAAGCTAACAAGAACTAGTAGCGTATTAGAAAAAATCAACATCTGAACTTGTAAAACACATTAAAACTCTATGTTAACTTTAGAAAGAAAACACATAAACCTAACACCCTACGGGAAGTGCCTGGTGCGATGAACTCCTAGGCTGAAAGTAGTGGGGGTGCACACCCACTTCTAGAAGTTTAGGGGCTAGACAAGCCTTGTCATCTAACCGTAAATAATCTTCTACGTAAGTGATGGATTGTGTTGAACTTGAGGAGGATTGGTGGTAAGACGTTACCATCATGAAGTCTTAAGCTGGGCATATTTCATTACTAGCCACAATGAACAATTTTAAATTTATATCTTAATATCCAGTATTAAATTCAAACATGTAAAGGGTTTATTGGGTTAAATCTTTGGTGAAAAATACCTATATATGGAGGAAGGGAATTAAGTTTGGGTACTCCAAGATACAACATCTACCCCTGGTTGAATAAAAAAAAAATTGAGAGTTACTTAAAGATTGAAAATTCTCATGTTTACTTGGAAGTTTAACATTATACATGTATAAAAGTTTAAAAGACACATAAGAGTGATATTTACCAAAAGCCACCATTGTCTAAGAGAGTACTAAGATTTAATAATCAGGAGAATACTTACATAGAACAAACCTTAAGAAAAACAATTACCAAGAGTGAGTGAGTTTTCATTAGACTAGCTCATTTGACTTAAAATTTTATATAGAGTCCCTACCAAAAAAAATATATAATATAAACTTTAAGGCAAAGGAATCAGATTTTGGAAGAACTTCCTAAAATTCTGCCTTGAGGTGAAGTTAATAATAAGTAAATTTTATAAAGTAAACACTGAATGAATCGTCTAAAATACGATAGTTAATTATAAAAACAATTGAAACTTGAAAAGTCACAGAAAATTTATCTTATAGAGTTTTAACATATGGTTGACTAATAAACCTTTGAAGATAATTTTGGAAGATTATTGAGGATTATTAAATGATCGGGAATATTATTTTAAACTACTCAAATACGTTACACCTGATTTATAGCTTGTTAATAAAATTGATATGATAAAATGATCATATAATGACGTATAATTCGTACCGGTCATAAAATGAAAGGATAAGGATCATAAAATAAAATTTTATAACAGTTAAGAAAATATAAATACAAAACAATCAAGAGATACAGATATATATATATATAACGATCATAGATAAAATCAACGGTGCAGTAAATTCACAACAAAGCTGGTTAATAAGGTGTTGAATTCTTTGAATGTGCCGTTAGTAGCGGTACGAGGGCGTACCTTAGCTCTTTTAAGGGGGATATGCTGGCATACTCCTCCTTCGTTATCTCATCCGGATTATGCCTCGTTGCATTGTTAGTAAAAGGAGAACAGTATTAGCAGAATGAGAGGTGTTTGTATGTGCTTGGTTTTTACATTATGACTCAGTTATGACTCAGTATGTGACTTTTGGATTTTCATCATGGTATATCCTGGTTCAGTACTTCAGTTTGATTTTTGAGTAATCTTGGGTTGAATGTTGTTATGGAAATGGATGGAAATAAAGGATTGGTTTGGTATGGAATTTCATTGGAATTATTATTATTGTCTCAGCACACCCGAAGCGGTGTGAGTTCCTATTAGTTGATTTTTAAACTTCGAGGCGAAGTTTCTTTTAAGGGGGATATACTGAAATACCCCTAAATTAATTTAAATTAATTTAGGGGATTTCTTTTATTAAACCTTTAATAATACTATTAAGTATTAAATTATTATATGGAATTATGAATATTAAATTATTATATGGCATTATGAATATTAAATTATTGTATGGAATTATGAATATTAAATTATTATATGGAATTGTGAAATTAATTTAGGGGTTTTCCTTATTTAACCCTAATTATTATTATTATTATATAGTATTATGAATTTAATAATAAGATTTATAAGTCAATAAATCTTGGGAAAATTTATAAACACTCCTGGTATATTATAAAGATTTTAGAATTTATTTGTACATTAATTTGAATCATAAAAGTCAAAATAAAATTATAGAAACCGTTAAGCTTATTAACCTTGCTAGGGTTGACTTTTTGAGAATGGTCAAACCAGCCCATGAAACCTATACCAATAAATAGGTTATGGAAAACCATGAAGATCGATAAAAAGAACGTCAAAAACGGATCATCCTAGCCAAAGTTATGATAGAATGAAGTTTAGAGCCAAAATTTTAAAATCTGCCACGTGTCAAGCTCACACGCGCCCACACTTAGATTTTATCTCCACGATTTTCAGAACCGATTTTGCCCTATCTTGTGACCTTCATAACTTTCTCATCTTATGGAAAATTTGAGTGCCGTCTTCTTTGTTGCGGTCTCCTTCATTTCCTCTAAACAACCATAACTCACACAAGCCCTAACTCGTTCTAAATCAACCGGAAATTCGAGCGAAAGTTACCACCCTGCAAAACCGTTGCTGCAGTTTTCCAGTTTCTCTTCGAATTCAGGTAACTTCGACTAGCCATAACTTCTTCGTTTCTCAGCCAAATTCCATGTTATTTAGCTCGTTTTGAAGAGCTCTAATCCCTCTATAACTTTCATGTTGATGACCAAAGCCAATTCCAAACCGTTTGTAAGAGAGAGGTTTCTAAAGTTTCGAATTCATCACAGCATAAAATCACAGTTTTCTTTCCAGAAAACGTAAGGTAAACTCGCAACTTCTAGCTTCGATTTCTTTCTGTGTGGTGCGAGTTAGGTTTAGTTCTTGCTATCAATACGTAGATCTAAGTTTGCTCTTTCCAATGAGCCCTTACTCATAGCCTAACTCTTTTTGTACTGCTAGTTATAGATCTTCGAAGTTGGCACCACGAACTGCTCAAAGTTTATATTTTTTCCAGATTTTCGATTTCGAAATCACTAAATTCGCACAACTCCGGTGAGTCTCCGATCAAATTGCTCCGATATTGTTGTTCGTAGTCATGTTTTCGACCTAATCCATGTTCCAATTTAGTCAATTACGTGTTAGATTAAGAGAATTTGATAGAATTGTTGTCGAATCGAATTCTGTAAACAATACGAACCCTAACTTCGATTTGAATTCGAATCCCATCGTATACTGCATAATAATTGCGGAAACCGGTATCATTAGAACCGAAATTTGATTACGAAACTATAGAAACAAGAATCACTCGATTTCGTTCTGTAGATTGTGAGAAAAACGAGAATTAGTACTCGGGTTGGAATTCGAACTCGCTGATGAACTAGGAGTACAGGAGCCGTTGATTTCGTTTTAAAAGATTTGGACGGCCGAGATTAGATCTGGTAATTTAAAACTGTTTTAGGTTTCTATAAAATTCTATAAATAGCTCTAACTTGTTAATTTTATTTAATGGCCTTCCCGAAGGTATTTTGACTTGAAATTTTAACCATAGATTCCTTATTTAATCTAGTTTATTTTGATGTAAATTAATATGGTTTTGGAGTTTTTAAACGTAAGTTATGAATTTTGCAAGTTACGGGTTTTCTGGAATTATTTGGCTAAATTAAAAAGATATTTTTATGAAATAAAAATTTTATAATATGTCTAAAATGTTATAGTTACTGTATATTAAATTTGGGAATTTTTGGGCAATGGTAAAAGGTTTTAAAAATTGTGTTTATGAGGTTTTCATAAGAATAACCTATAATATAAGGTTTTTAATGTAACCAAAAATTAAAGTATGGTTTGTTAATTAACTTTTAAGCTGGGGAAAATAAGGGAAACTAAATTAACATTTTATAACAGTAAGTTTATAAATGTTTGGGTATTAGTTTTTATGAGAAGTGAAATTATTTACATATATGTATATATACCTATTTAAGTAGAAACTTATGTAAATCAAGGAATTTAATTATTCTACATTTTATTTATTATATTATATGGGAGTTAATATTTTTAATTAAACTAAGGAATAAATATATATTTTTACGCATTTATAAAAAAGGGAATAAAGTAGTAACTTAGAGTAAAACAAGGAACTAATAAATTAACACTTATAATAACTAAATATTATAAGAGCTAGAATCCTAAGATATAGTAAAAGAAATACTTTATGAACTATACTTGGAATACAGTTAAAGGTTGTAGTAATAAGATAGTTTAAATAATGGGTTACATAGGGGATGTTTTAATTAAATGTCAATACAGGTATACGTATATATGTATTAAATAAGTAAAGGGAAACACTTTATTTTATAAACCGTATATCGGTTGTAGTTATGCCTAAAAGTTATTAAACATAATTAAATACAATAGAACTACATAAATAATGTTTTGAACAAATCCTAGTATATATAAATATATACACATTAAACATAATAGAATTAAATACCTTATAGGAAATATAATATGAAGGAATTAATAAGTTAAACTAAACCTCTACATAATACTAATGGGAGAATATTATATGAGGTGGTATTGAAATATAACTTAATGTTTTAAGATAGAATCATTAAAAGGATTATGATATAAACTATATTAAACTATGATTAGGAGATTAATCTAAATAATAATCCTTAAGTTTCTTAGAATTAGTTAAGCCATATAAAATACATTTATTACCAATATTCAGGATGTGAGTTTATAAATAAGTGATGTACATAATAGTTAAAGATTTACAAAAAGGTTTGCAAATAGAAATTTGATACTTAAAATCATTGAACCTTTAATTAGATGAAACTAGGTTACATAAGAGATTATATTGATTTACCTTTTGACACTGGAAATATTAATGTGTCATTTGAATATAAGGTATGGGGATTTTTCAGAATAGATTATCTTATTAAATAATTAACAATTTCACTTACGAACCAGAATTTAATTCTTTGATAAATTCTACCTTATGTAGATATATGTCCATCCTAAATACAATAAAGGAAATTAATTTATTAAGTTATACCTTTGAAACCTTTAGGTTTTGTAAACAATTTATAACGTATTTAAGACTTAAGTTTAGTGAAGTTTAGTATAAAAGGTTTATACATAGCCTATGGAGGGAATGTGTGTAAAAATAGAACATTTAGGAAATTAAATGTAAGTAAGGATACATAAAAGGTTATCTTAAAACACCTTATTATAAAGATGAGGTTAAGTAAATAATATACCTTGTGTATACTAAATGTGAGAGTTCGATAAGTTTGAGTTAACTATAATATGGTTATTTCAAGATGAAAAGTAATTTAACAACTTATGACAAGATTAATAGATGATTGTAATTAAAGGCCATTCTGAACTAAAGATAAGATAATTGAGTTTAGTAGCTCCAATAAGTTATACTAAAATGCATCTACAACACTACGATTTCAGTATACGGGATAGTAGATCTTAATTAAGTTAAGGGGGGAGACTTAGTTATAATGGATTATCTAGTAGATATTGATAAAGATACATAGTCAATAAATTGTGAAATAATAGTATAGTATTCTAAGATAAACCCATCATTGGTCGTAACACGATGTATGTCCTAAAGTAAGAATAAAAGTATTGAGCTTAAGAATTGTTATTGAAATTCTAAGATTGATTGAATAACGTATAATGCACTTATGTTATAAAGGTCTTTAATGTGAGAATTATGGTTAGGTATGGGTAAAGTGGATAAGGGTGGAACAATTAACAAGTGTTAATAAAATACATTCCTTGGTCTTACAACCTTGAGTTATACAACATTCTAAGACACAATCAAGGGTTATTCATAGCATTTAAGTGAGGGCTTAAAAGACAATTGAGATTTAGAAATAACAGTGAGGAGTTTATTTAAGTTTAACGTGGGCTACAAGTGATTGATGATAGACTACCTTTAATATTCTTCAGAGTACTGTTGATTGTTTGCGCAAGTAGATTAGAACTGCTACAACGTTACCCAGGTACGATTTCTCGTACTCAGCTTGTTGTGTTTTGGACTTTATGGAATGTTTTGTACGATTTCTCGTACTCAGCTTGTTGTGTTTTGGACTTTATGGAATGTTTTGTACGATTTCTCGTACTCAGCGTGTTGTGTTTTGGACTCTATGGAATGTTTTGTACGATTTCTCGTACTCAGCTTGATGTGTTTTGGACTTTATGGAATGTTTTGTACGATTTCTCGTACTACGTTATTTTGGCTGATTGACTTATGGAATGTTTTGGAAAACGCTAACTGGCTTTAAGAGGAACTTCTAAAAAAAAGGAAATGGTTGTGTGACTGACTCAGCTTGTGTGACTAACTGAGCCTTGGATGTGGAACTCACTTGGGTATTGGTTTCTTCTACTTGGTGTTCCGTTAGACATTGACTGCTTAGGGTTTATGCTTCTGCACTCTGTAGGACTGAGTGTTTTGGTATTGCTCTGGGTAGTTGGTGATCTAGTGGGAATTTGGAAAAGAGGTCAATCTTGGAAATCTTTCTTTCGACGTGCGCGCGTCTTTAATGGTAACAGCAGGGGGCTGTATATCCCTCGCCCATAGGGGCATTGATATTTAACAGCAGGGGGCTGTATATCCCTCGCGCCATAGGGGCATTGATATTTGACAGTGAGGGGCTGTATATCCCCTGTCCTTAGTGGACGTGATAGACAGTGAGGGGCTGTATATCCCCTGTCCTTAGTGGATGTGATAGACAGTGAGGGGCTGTATATCCCCTGTCCTTAGTGGACGTGATAAACAGTGAGGGGCTGTATATCCCCTGTCCTAAAAGGACGTGATTGGTGGTGGGGGCCATCTCTCCCAGTTGAATTATTCCACTCTCGAGTTCTTGGTTCTTGGATCTACTTCATCATTCCTAGTCCTTTGTGACTATCTGAGTTTTTCTACTCCTAACGGGAATTGGTTCTAACATCAACAATGGATGCTTGCTAACTATGTGGTGTGACTACTTAAGTGGATGACTTGGTTTGGAAGTTCTCTATCTCTATCTTTGTCTTGTTTTCTTTTCTCTTTAACTTGATTGTTTTGAAGTGCTTTATCTCTGTTTTACTTTTAAGAGTTTGTTTTCATGTTACTGTTTATTTTGATGAGTTATGTTTTATAAGTTTGTTTTTGGAGAATTGTACCAGTTCCATTCCAGGGAACTGACCCGCCCCTTTTGGGGTGGGCTGCTTGGTTTCATCTTGCAGGTACGAATTGATTTTCAGGTGGCCACGAAGAGAATGAGCGTTTGGGATGGGACTAGGTTTTGTGGAGAGTTAATGTGTTTAATTTCTATTATGTTTGTGTTAAGTTTTTCTCGAGTTCAGACCGTAGCTTTTGTAGATTGTAAGTTGTAATTGTGAGGTTTGGTGCCGGGTGTTTGGAACCCGATGGTCTGTAATCACCTTAGAGTTTTATTTCCGCTGTATTATGGTTAATAGGGGCGTTATAGAAAGTGGTATCAGAGCGTAGTTACGCTCTGAACCCGAGAAAACAAGCCGAGTGAAATACTTAGATTATAGGTGCACTTAAAACTGGGGAACTAGGGTAGAATTGGGAAGTGAGGACTCCAGTAAGGCACGACTCCTAACCCTTTTTGGAATTGTGAACGATTCTTTTACACACTTTTCTTTGTGAATGTCTGTTGAGTGTGATGTGTTGTTATACCGTTCCAACAATAAACTACAGAAATATATATATATATATATTATATAAGTTTGGAACACCCTATACTAAGTACGATAAGATTTTGGTTGAGATAAACCAAATATTAAGCTTTTTCAAAAGCATACTCATGGAGAATACATTGCTAAAAATGCAATCCTTTAAAAGCTAGTACACAAATTCCTAGAATTTTAAAGAACTTTTGGTTGAAAACAGTATACAAATAGAACTTTACATAATTAAATTGGTATTGATATTATGTGAAAGTACTTCAACTCCTTTAAAGTTTGAAAATAAATCTCATTAACTACTTGGTATCGATTTATTACCTAAGATAATGTTTAAGATAAATCTTAAGTCTAGAAAATTATTAAGCTAACAAGAACTAGTAGTGTATTAGAAAAAATCAACATCTGAACTTGTAAAACACATTAAAACTCTATGTTAACTTTAGAAAGAAAACACATAAACCTAACACCCTACGGGAAGTGCCTGGTGCGATGAACTCCTAGGCTGAAAGTAGTGGGGGTGCACACCCACTTCTAGAAGTTTAGGGGCTAGACAAGCCTTGTCATCTAACCGTAAATAATCTTCTACGTAAGTGATGGATTGTGTTGAACTTGAGGAGGATTGGTGGTAAGACGTTACCATCATGAAGTCTTAAGCTGGGCATATTTCATTACTAGCCACAATGAACAATTTTAAATTTATATCTTAATATCCAGTATTAAATTCAAACATGTAAAGGGTTTATTGGGTTAAATCTTTGGTGAAAAATACCTATATATGGAGGAAGGGAATTAAGTTTGGGTACTCCAAGATACAACATCTACCCCTGGTTGAATATAAAAAAAAATTGAGAGTTACTTAAAGATTGAAAATTCTCATGTTTACTTGGAAGTTTAACATTATACATGTATAAAAGTTTAAAAGACACACTAAGAGTGATATTTACCAAAAGCCACCATTGTCTAAGAGAGTACTAAGATTTAATAATCAGGAGAATACTTACATAGAACAAACCTTAAGAAAAACAATTACCAAGAGTGAGTGAGTTTTCATTAGACTAGCTCATTTGACTTAAAATTTTATATAGAGTCCCTACCAAAAAAAAATATATAAACTTTAAGGTAAAGGAATCAGATTTTGGAAGAACTTCCTAAAATTCTGCCTTGAGTGAAGTTATATAATAAGTAAATTTTATAAAGTAAACACTGAATGAATCGTCTAAAATACGATTGTTAATTATAAAAACAATTGAAACTTGAAAAGTCACAGAAAATATTTATCTTATAGAGTTTTAACATATGGTTGACTAATAAACCTTTGAAGATAATTTTGGAAGATTATTGAGGATTATTAAATGATCGGGAATATTATTTTAAACTACTCAAATACGTTACACCTGATTTATAGCTTGTTAATAAAATTGATATGATAAAATGATCATATAATGACGTATAATTCGTACCGGTCATAAAATGAAAGGATAAGGATCATAAAATAAAATTTTATAATAGTTAAGAAAATATAAATACAAAACAATCAAGAGATACAGATATATATATATATATATAACGATCATAGATAAAATCAACGGTGCAGTAAATTCACAACAAAGCTGGTTAATAAGGTGTTGAATTCTTGAATGTGCCGTTAGTAGCGGTACGAGGGCGTACCTTAGCTCTTTTAAGGGGGATATGCTGGCATACTCCTCCTTCGTTATCTCATCCGGATTATGCCTCGTTGCATTGTTAGTAAAAGGAGAACAGTATTAGCAGAATGAGAGGTGTTTGTATGTGCTTGGTTTTTACATTATGACTCAGTTATGACTCAGTATGTGACTTTTGGATTTTCATCATGGTATATCCTGGTTCAGTTTGATTTTTGAGTAATCTTGGGTGGAATGTTGTTATGGAAATGTATGGAAATAAAGGATTGGTTTGGTATGGAATTTCATTGGAATTATTATTATTGTCTCAGCACACCCGAAGCGGTGTAAGTTCCTATTAGTTGATTTTTAAACTTCGAGGCGAAGTTTCTTTTAAGGGGGATATACTGAAATACCCCTAAATTAATTTAAATTAATTTAGGGGATTTCTTTTATTAAACCTTTAATAATACTATTAAGTATTAAATTATTATATGGAATTATGAATATTAAATTATTATATGGCATTATGAATATTAAATTATTGTATGGAATTATGAATATTAAATTATTATATGGAATTGTGAAATTAATTTAGGGGTTTTCCCTTATTTAACCCTAATTATTATATATTATTATATAGTATTATGAATTTAATAATAAGATTTATAAGTCAATAAATCTTGGAAAATTTATAAACACTCCTGGTATATTATAAAGATTTTAGAATTTATTTGTACATTAATTTGAATCATAAAAGTCAAAATAAAATTATAGAAACCGTTAAGCTTATTAAGCCTTGCTAGGGTTGACTGTTTGAGAATGGTCTAACCAGCCCATGAAACCTATACCAATAAATAGGTTATGGAAAACCATGAAGATCGATAAAAAGAACGTCAAAAACGGATCATCCTAGCCAAAGTTATGATAGAATGAAGTTTAGAGCCAAAATTTTAAAATCTGCCACGTGTCAAGCTCACACGCGCCCACACTTAGATTTATCTCCACGATTTTCAGAACCGATTTTGCCCTATCTTGTGACCTTCATAACTTTCTCATCTTATGGAATTTTTGAGTGCCGTCTTCTTTTTGCCTTCTCCTACATTTCCTCTAAACAACCATAACTCACACAAGCCCTAACTCGTTCTAAATCAACCGGAAATTCGAGCGAAAGTTACCACCCTGCAAAACCGTTGCTGCAGTTTTCCAGTTTCTCTTCGAATTCAGGTAACTTCGACTAGCCATAACTTCTTCGTTTCTCAGCCAAATTCCATGTTCTTTAGCTCGTTTTGAAGAGCTCTAATCCCTCTATAACTTTCATGTTGATGACCAAAGCCAATTCCAAACCGTTTGTAAGAGAGAGGTGTCTAAAGTTTCGAATTCATCACAGCATAAAATCACAGTTTTCTTTCCAGAAAACGTAAGGTAAACTCGCAACTTCTAGCTTCGATTTCTTTCTGTGTGGTGCGAGTTAGGTTTAGTTCTTGCTATCAATACGTAGATCTAAGTTTGATCTTTCCAATGAGCCCTTACTCATAGCCTAACTCTTTTTGTACTGCTAGTTATAGATCTTCGAAGTTGGCACCACGAACTGCTCAAAGTTTATATTTTTTCCAGATTTCCGATTTCGAAATCACTAAATTCGCACAACTCCGGTGAGTCTCCGATCAAATTGCTCCGATATTGTTGTTCGTAGTCATGTTTTCGACCTAATCCATGTTCCAATTTAGTCAATTACGTGTTAGATTAAGAGAATTTGATAGAATTGTTGTCGAATCGAATTCTGTAAACAATACGAACCCTAACTTCGATTTGAATTCGAATCCCATCGTATACTGCATAATAATTGCGGAAACCGGTATCATTAGAACCGAAATTTGATTACTAAACTATAGAAACAAGAATCACTCGATTTCGTTCTGTAGATTGTGAGAAAAACGAGAATTAGTACTCGGGTTGGAATTCGAACTCGCTGATGAACTAGGAGTACAGGAGCCGTTGATTTCGTTTTAAAAGATTTGGACGGCCGAGATTAGATCTAGTAATTTAAAACTGTTTTAGGTTTCTATAAAATTCTGTAAATAGCTCTAACTTGTTAATTTTAGTTAATGGCCTTCCCGAAGGTATTTTGACTTGAAATTTTAACCATAGATTCCTTATTTAATCTAGTTTATTTTGATGTAAATTAATATGGTTTTGGAGTTTTTAAACGTAAGTTATGAATTTTGCAAGTTACGGGTTTTCTGGAATTATTTGGCTAAATTAAAAAGATTTTTATGAAATAAAAATTTTATAATATGTCTAAAATGTTATAGTTACTGTATATTAAATTTGGGAATTTTTGGGCAATGGTAAAAGGTTTTAAAAATTGTGTTTATGAGGTTTTCATAAGAATAACCTATAATATAAGGTTTTTAATGTAACCAAAAATTAAAGTATGGTTTGTTAATTAACTTTTAAGCTGGGGAAAATAAGGGAAACTAAATTAACATTTTATAACAGTAAGTTTATAAATGTTTGGGTATTAGTTTTATGAGAAGTGAAATTATTTACATATATGTATATATACCTATTTAAGTAGAAACTTATGTAAATCAAGGAATTTAATTATTCTACATTTTATTTATTATATTATATGGGAGTTAATATTTTTAATTAAACTAAGGAATAAATATATATATTTTTACGCATTTATAAAAAAGGGAATAAAGTAGTAACTTAGAGTAAAACAAGGAACTAATAAATTAACACTTATAATAACTAAATATTATAAGAGCTAGAATCCTAAGATATAGTAAAAGAAATACTTTATGAACTATACTTGGAATACAGTTAAAGGTTGTAGTAATAAGATAGTTTAAATATAATGGGTTACATAGGGGATGTTTTAATTAAATGTCAATACAGGTATACGTATATGTATTAAATAAGTAAAGGGAAACACTTTATTTTATAAACCGTATATCGGTTGTAGTTATGCCTAAAAGTTATTAAACATAATTAAATACAATAGAACTACATAAATAATGTTTTGAACAAATCCTAGTATAATAAATATATACACATTAAACATAATAGAATTAAATACCTTATAGGAAATATAATACGAAGGAATTAATAAGTTAAACTAAACCTCTACATAATACTAATGGGAGAATATTATATGAGGTGGTATTGAAATATAACTTAATGTTTTAAGATAGAATCATTAAAAGGATTATGATATAAAACTATATTAAACTATGATTAGGAGATTAATCTAAATAATAATCCTTAAGTTTCTTAGAATTAGTTAAGCCATATAAAATACATTTATTACCAATATTCAGGATGTGAGTTTATAAATAAGTGATGTACATAATAGTTAAAGATTTACAAAAAGGTTTGCAAATAGAAATTTGATACTTAAAATCATTGAACCTTTAATTAGATGAAACTAGGTTACATAAGAGATTATATTGATTTACCTTTTGACACTGGAAATATTAACGTGTCATTTGAATATAAGGTATGGGGATTTTTCAGAATAGATTATCTTATTAAATAATTAACAATTTCACTTACGAACCAGAATTTAATTCTTTGATAAATTCTACCTTGTGTAGATATATTGTCCATCCTAAATACAATAAAGGAAATTAATTTATTAAGTTATACATTTGAAACCTTTAGGTTTTGTAAACAATTTATAACGTATTTAAGACTTAAGTTTAGTGAAGTTTAGTATAAAAGGTTTATACATAGCCTATGGAGGGAATGTGTGTTAAAATAGAACATTTAGGAAATTAAATGTAAGTAAGGATACATAAAAGGTTATCTTAAAACACCTTATTATAAAGATGTGGTTAAGTAAATAATATACCTTGTGGATACTAAATGTGAGAGTTCGATAAGTTTGAGTTAACTATAATATGGTTATTTCAAGATGAAAAGTAATTTAACAACTTATGACAAGATTAATAGATGATTGTAATTAAAGGCCATTCTGAACTAAAGATAAGATAATTGAGTTTAGTAGCTCCAATAAGTTATACTAAAATGCATCTACAACACTACGATTTCAGTATACGGGATGTAGATCTTAATTAAGTTAAGGGGGGGAGACTTAGTTATAATGGATTATCTAGTAGATATTGATAAAGATACATAGTCAATAAATTGTGAAATAATAGTATAGTATTCTAAGATAAACCCATCATTGGTCGTAACACGATGTATGTCCTAAAGTAAGAATAAAAGTATTGAGCTTAAGAATTGTTATTGAAATTCTAAGATTGATTGAATAACGTATAATGCACTTATGTTATAAAGGTCTTTAATGTGAGAATTATGGTTAGGTATGGGTAAAGTGGATAAGGGTGGAACAATTAACAAGTGTTAATAAAATACATTCCTTGGTCTTACAACCTTGAGTTATACAACATTCTAAGACAAGTCAAGGGTTATTCATAGCATTTAAGTGAGGGCTTAAAAGACAATTGAGATTTAGAAATAACAGTGAGGAGTTTATTTAAGTTTAACGTGGGCTACAAGTGATTGATGATAGACTACCTTTAATATTCTTCAGAGTACTGTTGATTGTTTGCGCAAGTAGATTAGAACTGCTACAACGTTACCCAGGTACAATTTCTCGTACTCAGCTTGTTGTGTTTTGGACTTTATGGAATGTTTTGTACGATTTCTCGTACTCAGCTTGTTGTGTTTTGGACTTTATGGAATGTTTTGTACGATTTCTCGTACTCAGCGTGTTGTGTTTTGGACTCTATGGAATGTTTTGTACGATTTCTCGTACTCAGCTTGATGTGTTTTGGACTTTATGGAATGTTTTGTACGATTTCTCGTACTACGTTATTTTGGCTGATTGATGCAGACGTTATAATCTGAGTGGTTTAAGTGGTGTAATTAAAATTAAAGAAAAGAAATTAAAACCCAAAATAAACGTCGGGCTGCAAACAAATCCCGGTCGCAGTAGTATAGTGAAATGTAAGCGACCGGATATCGAACCACGGGACTAATGTACATATTATAGTACCTAAGCGTGTCACAAAGAGGGGGGATTAATTGACTTGTTAAATATAAATAAAAACAGTTAATAAAATTAACTAAGTAAGCAAATTAACTAAACGGGACTCTGGTTCAGATTAATATTATCTGCTCTTTCATGCTATTCCTACTGGTTTAATTATAATTGTTTGGCAAAATTCCTTAAATTATCCTAAGGACTAAGTCATAGCCTCATAAGAACTCGTTTACCAGAAATGCTCGGTCTAATCAAGGTTCGAGCACTCTTATGTAAACGGACATTAAATTCCAGGAAATATAATTGCATCTGAAAATACTAACTCATTAAATCATAATAGAGCTTTCTCCAGATTTACGGCTTAATCAACCTATCTATTTATCACCTGGTCTGATCAAAATAGACTTAGCAAGCAATTTAATAAACTCATGACATTTATTAAAAAGGCGAGAGATGAGCTTTAAGCGTAACAAACTTCATTAAATTAAAACCAGTAAAAACATTGCATAATTAATACAGAACATAATAATTATTCCCAAAGCATATGTAAACTAGCCTAACATATTAAATAGATAACAGAACAAGATGATAGAAATCATCCGTAATCACTCCGTCTCGCTCTGCTATTTTGTATACGTAGGCTAGAGGTGGATTTAGTGGATGTAAAATAAATAAAATGGAGAAGGCGGAAGGAGAGAAATGAGATGGTGTGTGATTGGAACTCCAGAGGAACCACGGAAGGAGCCTCCGGAAGGACACAGGTAAGGATGAATGAAGCTCGTATTTATAGAGGAAGAAGAACAAGCAGCAGCTCACTGATTGAGCTCGTTGATTGCAGCTCCCCATTGATTGCAGCTATTGATTGCGCAGGGGACAGGGCTGAATCGCGTGCGTGATTTCTGGTAGGCGCCGCTCAAGTTGCAGAGCGAGTTGGCGTAGAAGATAACCCGTTGATTTCCTACAGATTTACACGTGTCCGCCACTTATTTAGCGGTCTCCTCTGTATGTTGTCCGCCTGTTAAGTGGCGGTCATCTCTGTCTCAACCGCCTCGGTCCTCTGTCTCTTGTCCGCTAGATAACTAGCGGTACACTCTGTCACGTCCGCCTGATAAGGAGGCGGTCGCCTCTGTCTCGTCCGCCTGGCGGTTGCATGAGAGTGGTCCGCCCCTTAATGGGCGGTTGCATGCAATTCGTGTGTATGTTCTTCCTGACGTGACCATTTTAATCCCTTATAAACATATGTATGTTTTAGGTATTTTTCCTACAATTTAACACATAAAATACATCAGTTAATATAACAACATATTTATAGGAAAAACCCTAGATAAGTGAGAAACATTACTAAAAATGCTACAATTAATAAGGTGATTAAACCCTAAAAAGTCTATATGTTTTGCACTTATCAAACTTCCTCACACTTGACTTTTGCTTGTCCTCAAGCAAATAAGGAATATAATTATCTCTAAGCCTTAATAATAAAACAAGATTAAATAAGTGTAGAAGGGAATTTAGACAAAGTGACAATTGAAAGAATAATTCTGCTCTTAGAAGTAGGTTTTTATAAACAGTGAAGAAGAACAATTTAATAAAAGCATAGAAAAACTAGACTGCAGAAAACAAGTTAGATTAACCTGGGATTTCCAACCAATTTCATTCACTAACCCGGGATGACAAGGGGTGTGAAGTAATGCCTTATTCCGCAATACCTTTCAACACCACATACTCATGTTCATAAACATAAATTGCAATTTATTTATTTACTTTTTTTTGAATGTGCAAATTGTATAACAAAGCACATATTATTTATATATATATTTTTTAATTGCATTATTTTTCTGTACCCCAGACTTTTCTCTCTATCTTGTAGCGGTGTTGGGTCTTCTATCCCAGGTCACGAGACCTTAGGTAGATAGGTGTTAAAGCACCCCAAAGAACTTAATAACCAGATAGACGAGGCCTGTTTTTGGTTAGAAAAATTCATAAACAGCGGAGTACCTTGTCTTTATCCTTTTCTTTCCTTGACTTTCCACATATTTCCATAATCCCAAGCTAAACTAAATTGATTTTTACAACTAGCAGATCTATCATTTTCGAGTAAAAATAGAGTATTTTGAGGAAAATAATTTATACAAACTCCTTGAAATAAAACTACCTTTCAGTTGTCACTTGACATAATTTCAGACACTTCTACAATTATTTATCTCATTTTTCAATTTTTTTTTAATTTTAGGCAGTTTAGAGTTAGCAAAAAGTGAGTGTGGCATTATCGAACTACTGTCATAATTTCAGGGAAAGGTCTCTCCTTCCTCACACTTAAGAGGAGCAATGTCCTCATTGTTCAGAATTAAAATCAAGAAAATGACCTTTCAAATTATGACAGACTCATAAAGGATTAAATGCAAGTAGGTTGAACATTAATATAATAAATGAAGAAGTGAAACTCCCCTTGTATCGTAGATTGAGGAAGGTATCCTTCCTCACACTTAGAGCTTTGCAGGGGTGAGACGTTCCTCACACTTGAGTTTGCGCAAGTGTTCAACCGAAGATATTGAAATGCCAAAGCAACTGAGGTTGCTTTCCAAAGGTGAGTTCAGCTAAATCATATATAGCCAGCAGAACTCCAAATGAACCAAAAGAAAATCATTAAATGAAAAACATAAATAAAAATTCATAAAATAAAAACATAAAGTACCACACTGTTACCTTCCTGAATATATCAAATGTTAGCACAAGGTTTAAACAGTAATAGTCTACAAAAAAGTCAGAGAAAATCAAAATAAAATAAAGATAACAATAAATAATCACTGTGGTGGTGGTGGAGGCTGTGCTGGTCCCTGGCCTGACTGAGCGAGGAGACGCTGCATGAGCTGAGCGGTCTGTGCCTGCAACTGGTCACCCTGGTCTAAGCGCTGTACCACTCGTGAATACAACTCGTCACTCCGCTCCAGGCGCTGCATCATCTGTGACTGCTCAGCCAGCATCCTCTGCTGAGTCTGCTCAAAGCTCTCAAACCTCTGATGCATCTGCTGCTGCATCTGATGGAAGGTCTGGAACTGAGCCTGTAGATCCGTGGAGTAGGGTACAGGAGCAGGGGTCTGCATCATATCAGTAGTCGGCCTATAAGGCTCCTCTCCCTGTGCGGACGGTGGGTCAGGATCGGCTGAGTGTGTAGCTCCAGTAGAGGTCCCCGCTGCTGTGGAAGATGCAGTGGAAGACCGAGCAGTGGCACTCCTAACCCAAGTACCGTCATCTGAGCGCAAAAGCCCCAGCTCCGCACAGTCAGCAAAGACACTGGGCGCTTCGCTGAACGGAGATCTAAAGTCTCCCTGAACCCTGCTGGGAATGGGACAGTACCGATAATGTGGAGACTGAGGAAGAAGGGAAAAATGGGAGTGATCTTCTTCTTCTTCGTCCTCATGTAAGAGACCACCTTATGGAGCTGGCCGAACATGACGTGGCTGAAGGAGAGGCGCTGAGCGGGTGGAAATGGACCTAGGAAATAGTCCAGTAAGGCACAATCCTCATCAGAAGCATCATGCGCCCCAGATGGGCGAATCTGATGACTGAGGATCTCCAGGAGAAGCCTCTGAGTCAGCGTCGGGGAAGCTAGCGACGGAGGACATCCTTCTCTCCTCTCCCCTATGTCGGTAGGTTGTCCGTGTCGCCTTACCTAAATCCTACAGCCTGAAGCCACCTGGACTTCGACCTCTACAAGTACTCCTCTGTGAATCCTCGGATATCACCCATGCATCCGATGGATGTGCAAGAGAGAGGTGAAAGTCGAGGGTGTGACCTCCACGGGGCTATGGCGTACATAAGAAGTAATGCTCATATCGCCTGCCCGGGCATTAGCATAGAACTCTCTAGCTAAGTCCGGAGCAAAGACACCGTGCCCTAACCTTAGGACCTCTGAAAGTCCTAGCCTGGCAAATATAGTATCCACCCCTGCAGCCTCTAGCACTGCCGGCTCAAATTTCCTCTCTATGACAAAGTCCTTGCCCTGTTCAAACCAGGCACGAGCCTCTACTGAAACAAAACCATCGTCCAGAAGACGAGGTGCAGAAGAAGATGATGCTCCAGGGCAGTCGCCACCACGAGGCATACTAATATATTATTTAAAATTAAAAGCAAACAACATTAACAGCATAACAATAAAATATAAGAATTAGTAATAATATTATGAAAATTACTAAACAATAATAACATAAAATTTTAATAAACAAGAACAACATAAAAAAAATCAATCAAGAAAAACTTCATAAAAATTAACAATTAATAACAACAAAAATGTTAATAACAACACATAAATTAATATCAAACAGAACATTAGTATTTAACATAAACAACTCCGTAAATTAATAAAAATAGAAAACAAGATGAACAAATAATAAAACATAAACCGAATAATTATACAACACAAATTCTATCGAAAATTCGACAGAGTCTCCCCTAAAATTCTTCGTTTCTCCACAATTAATTCAGTCAGTTTCAAGCTTTTAGTACCGTCACCTTAACAAATCTGTAAACAATAACCTAGAATCATAATCTCTATTTTCGTTTAATAAACAAGGCTAAATAAAATTGAATAATGCTAGTTCTAACAACAAATTTTCGTAATTAGCACACAACAATTTTTGAATTCAACAAAAACACCCAAACTAAGTGTAATATGTAAAGATTTAACCTTGTATATGTAGATTATGACAAATATAGGACAAATTCGAGACAAATTAGCAATTAAAATTCGAAAATTTCGAATTTGGGAAACTAGGGATTCGAAACTTCTGGTCCTAATTTCTCCTAATGTAGTTCACCATTTACAAATTTGAAGCTATAGAAACGTAAGGAATTGAAAAACGAGCATTTCGGTACCAACCTTGTAAAATTTGATGAAGATTTGAGGAACTTGTGATGATTTGAAGGGGGAGGCGATTTGCGGTTCTCGTTCTTCTCTCGGGCAGGCTCGAGCAAAATTGGGGAAGAACGGAGACTTGTGGGAACGCGGCGTTTAGCAAAAAAAAATTTTTCTGGAGCATGACCGCGAGGCGGTCGCGTGTGTCGAGTCCGCCCGATATGAGGCGGTCAAGAGTGAGGCGTCCGCGAGGTAAGTGGCGGACAAGAGTGGGGCGACCGCGAGGCGGTCTGGTGTGTCGCGTCCGCGGGATAAGTGGCGGACAAGAGTCTGTTCCATTTTTTTTTTTCATTCGTAACATAGAGGCACAAATATAAAGTCATAAAATAAATTAGAGGTTAGTAATAATAATGACATAAAATTAGAAGTTAGTAATTAGATAACATAAATTATAAGTTAGTAGTTAATTTACATAAAATTAAATGTTAGAGACAATTGAAATTTAATGTTAGAGACAATGGAAATTAAATGTTAGAGACAATGGAAATTAAATGTTAATAAGAGTTAGAAGTTAGATGTCAGAAGTTAGATGTCCGAAGTTAGATGGCCAAAGTCAGGTGTCCAATTGTCCAAATGTCCAATTAATATTAACAGATTATTAGATAATTATTATTTAACAAAATATAGTAGATAATTAATATAGACAATAAACGAAAATAATATAGAAATATTATTAACATATTTAAGAGAACAAAATATTTATAATTAACAGGTGAATAATCCGGGGCTTAGGAACTAGAATAAATCTAGTCCCCGGCAACGGGCGCCATTTTGCAGACGTTATAATCTGAGTGGTTTAAGTGGTGTAATTAAAATTAAAGAAAAGAAATTAAAACCCAAAATAAACGTCGGGCTGCAAACAAATCCCGGTCGCAGTAGTATAGTGAAATGTAAGCGACCGGATATCGAACCACGGGACTAATGTACATATTATAGTACCTAAGCGTGTCACAAAGAGGGGGGGGATTAATTGACTTGTTAAATATAAATAAAAACAGTTAATAAAATTAACTAAGTAAGCAAATTAACTAAACGGGACTCTGGTTTAGATTAATATTATCTGCTCTTTCATGCTATTCCTACTGGTTTAATTATAATTGTTTGGCAAAATTCCTTAAATTATCCTAAGGACTAAGTCATAGCCTCATAAGAACTCGTTTACCAGAAATGCTCGGTCTAATCAAGGTTCGAGCACTCTTATGTAAACGGACATTAAATTCCAGGAAATATAATTGCATCTGAAAATACTAACTCATTAAATCATAATAGAGCTTTCTCCAGATTTACGGCTTAATCAACCTATCTATTTATCACCTGGTCTGATCAAAATAGACTTAGCAAGCAATTTAATAAACTCATGACATTTATTAAAAAGGCGAGAGATGAGCTTTAAGCGTAACAAACTTCATTAAATTAAAACCAGTAGAAACATTGCATAATTAATACAGAACATAATAATTATTCCCAAAGCATATGTAAACTAGCCTAACATATTAAATAGATAGACAGAGATAAGAGTAATAGAAATCATCCGTAATCACTCCGTCTCACTCTGCTATTTTGTATACGTAGGCTAGAGGTGGATTTAGTGGACTGTAAAATAAATAAAATGGAGAAGGCGGAAGGAGAGAAATGAGATGGTGTGTGAGTTGGAACTCCAGAGGAACCACGGAAGGAGCCTCCGGAAGGACACTCAGTAAGGATGAACGAGGCTCGTATTTATAGAGGAAGAAGAACAAAGCAGCAGCACTGATTGAGCTCGTTGATTGCAGCTCCCCATTGATTGCAGCTATTGATTGCGCAGGGGACAGGGCTGAATCGCGTGCGTGATTTCTGGTAGGCGCCGTCTCAAGTTGCAGAGTGAGTTGGCGTAGAAGATAACCCGTTGATTTCCTACACATTTACACGTGTCCGCCACTTATTTAGCGGTCTCCTCTGTATGTTGTCCGCCTGTTAAGTGGCGGTCATCTCTGTCTCAACCGCCTCGGTCCTCTGTCTCTTGTCCGCTAGATAACTAGCGGTACACTCTGTCACGTCCGCCTGATAAGGAGGCGGTCGCCTCTGTCTCGTCCGCCTGGCGGTTGCATGAGAGTGGTCCGCCCCTTAATGGGCGGTTGCATGCAATTCGTGCGTGTATGTTGTTCTTCCTGACGTGACCATTTTAATCCCTTATAAACATATGTATGTTTTAGGTATTTTTCCTACAATTTAACACATAAAATACATCAGTTAATATAACAACATATTTATAGGAAAAACCCTAGATAAGTGAGAAACATTACTAAAAATGCTACAATTAATAAGGTGATTAAACCCTAAAAAGTCTATATGTTTTGCACTTATCAATTGACTTGTGGAATGTTTTGGAAAACGCTAACTGGCTTTAAGAGGAACTTTTAAAAAAAAGGAAATGGTTGTGTGACTGACTCAGCTTGTGTGACTAACTGAGCCTTGGATGTGGAACTCACTTGGGTATTGGTTTCTTCTACTTGGTGTTCCGTTAGACATTGACTGCTTAGGGTTTACGCTTCTGCACTCTGTAGGACTGAGTATTTTGGTATTGCTCTGGGTAGTTGGTGATCTAGTGGGAATTTGGAAAAGAGGTCAATCTTGGAAATCTTTCTTTCGACGTGCGCGCGTCTTTAATGGTAACAGCAGGGGGCTGTATATCCCTCGCCCATAGGGGCATTGATATTTAACAGCAGGGTGCTGTATATCCCTCGCCCATAGGGGCATTGATATTTGACAGTGAAGGGCTGTATATCCCCTGTCCTTAGTGGACGTGATTGACAGTGAGGGGCTGTATATCCCCTGTCCTTAGTGGACGTGATAGACAGTGAGGGGCTGTATATCCCCTGTCCTTAGTGGACGTGATAAACAGTGAGGGGCTGTATATCCCCTGTCCTAAAAGGACGTGATTGGCGGTGGGGGCCATCTCTCCCAGTTGAATTATTCCACTCTCGAGTTCTTGGTTCTTGGATCTACTTCATCATTCCTAGTCCTTTGTGACTATCTGAGTTTTTCTACTCCTAACGGGAATTGGTTCTAACATCAACAATGGATGCTTGCTAACTATGTGGTGTGACTACTTAAGTGGATGACTTGGTTTGGAAGTTCTCTATCTCTATCTTTGTCTTGTTTTCTTTTCTCTTTAACTTGATTGTTTTGAAGTGCTTTATCTCTGTTTTACTTTTAAGAGTTTGTTTTCATGTTACTGTTTATTTTGAAGAGTTATGTTTTATAAGTTTGTTTTTGGAGAATTGTACCAGTTCCATTCCAGGGAACTGACCCACCACTTTTGGGGTGGGCTGCTTGGTTTCATCTTGCAGGTACGAATTGATTTTCAAGTGGCCACGAAGAGAATGAGCGTTTGGGATGGGACTAGGTTTTGTGGAGAGTTAATGTGTTTAATTTCTATTATGTTTGTGTTAAGTTTTTCTCGAGTTCAGGCCGTAGCTTTTGTAGATTGTAAGTTGTAATTGGTGAGGTTTGGTGCCGGGTGTTTGGAACCCGATGGTCTGTAATCGCCTTAGAGTTTTATTTCCGCTGAATTTATGGTTAATAGGGGCGTTATAAAAATTGTGAATTCCCTAGTTGCCAATTCATCACATTAGAAACAGAAAGAACTCACTCAAACATTAGACTAGTTACATCAAACTAGGGGTGAGCAGCAATGAACGATGTTCCAAAAAAAACCAGTTATATATAATTAATTTGACGAAAAAAGAATAGTATGACATTATATAATTGAAGCATTGGAGCAATGCGAGATAGGGTTTTGAATTTTGACGTTTTGTTTGTCATGTTTAAAGAGTATTAACTATTAAGGAAAGATTTAGGGATTTTCTTATAAAAAAATTGGATAATTCGGTTAACCGAATTTTACAAGGTTAAAACCGAAATCCAAACCGAATTATAATTCGGATATTCGAATAACCGAAATTTTATATTCGGTTTTAAAATTCGGTTAAAAATCCAAAAAAAAAATTCAGTTAATTTAGATTTTGGATAAATCCAAATTATCCAATCCAAATGCTCACCCCTAATCTAAACGAGAGGATCCGGCTAGAACTCTTTCCCCACTCATTGTCCGACTCAGCTTTGAGGTGGTACCGTAGTCTCTCATCAAATTCTATCCACACATGGGAGCAAATGGCTAGCAAATTTCTTGCCAAGTACTACCCCACAAGTAGGACAAGGCAATTAATTGGCGAAATCAACACATTCTACCAAGAGCCGGCTGAGACTTTGTACGATGCATGGGACCGGTTCAAGGAGTTGCTCATGAATTGCTCTCATCATGGTCTAGATGACCAATCCTTGTGTCTCTCATTCTTCAATGGGCTGGACGACTCCAACCGTCTACTTGTTAATTCCTCCGCGGGAGGGAGCTTCATGACAAAGTCTCCCGAGGAAGGAATAGAACTCCTAGAGACAATGAACAATGACACAATACAATGGTCTAGAGCCAAGGGAAGAGTACCAAGAACAGCTGGCCTCCTCAATGTGCAACCCACCGATCATCTCTCAGCTCAAATCTCATCTCTTACGAATATGGTAGAGAAGCTAGCTACTGCGCAAACCGAAATTGTCAAGTCCATAGCTTCTTCATCTTCCGGTCAATTCTCGGAGGGATGTGCCATTTGTGCGGGTCCCCACGACACTCGATGTTGTGAAGGGGAGATGAACATGAACCAACAAGAGGATGTGAACTTCATAGGCAACCGAGCATACAACAACAATAATGCGCCATGGAGGAACCATCCGAATTTTTCATGGAGAAATGACCAAGGCCAAGGAGTACCAAACAAAAATTTTAACAACCCCCAAGGTTATAGACCTCAAGCTCAAAGCCAACCATCAAACTTTTAATCCGGGTATAGACCACAAGGAACTCCTCCGGGTTTCCAACATCAACAACAACAAGAGTCCCCCTCCTCTTCTTCAAGTGGGACTTCAAGGTTGGAGAACCTCATGGCGGATTTCATTGTCACTGCAAAGACCAGGTTCTCGGAACAAGAGGCTTTTAATGCTAATCAAATGGCATTCAACAAAAACATTGAAACCCAACTTGGTCAAATATCTCAACAACTCTCCTAAAGGCCACCGGGCAGCTTTCCAAGTCAAACAAAGCCCAACCCGAGGGAAGAGGCCAAAGCGGTAACATTAAGAAGTGGTCGACCCCTTCAAACCTCATCCCCACAAGCTGATCATGAGAACCAAGAGGATCAAAATGAAGAAATTCAAGATTGCCAAGAGGAAGAACAAGAGATTGTTGAGGAAGTTCCTTCTCAACTGAAAAATACTTCCAAGGAGAAGGAGTCTCCTGAATCATCTTCCCTTTCTACTCTTGCTAAACCTTTACTACCTCTTCCATTCCCAAATAGACTCAAAAAGAAAAATCTAGATGAACAATTTGGGAAATTTTTAAGCATTTTTAAAAAGTTAACAATTAATGTTCCTTTTGTAGATGCTTTGAAACAAATGCCTATCTACGCTAAGTTTATGAAGCACATTCTTGCTAACAAGAGAGCAACACTTGGTGCGGAGACGGTGCAGCTCACCAAGGAGATCTCGGCGGTCCTACTACGAAATCCCCCTCCAAAACTTGGAGACCCCGGTTTGCCTATAATCCCTTGCTCTATTGGTGATACAAATTGTGGTAGTGGATTTTGTGATCTAGGTGCAAGTATAAATCTCATGCCGCTTTCAATTTTTAATAAACTTGGGATTGGCGAGTGTGCACCCACTGCTATGCAATTGCAACTTGCTGATAGGTCATTGGTCTTCCCGAAAGGGAGAGTTGAGGATTTAGTAGTGACTGTAGGGACTTTTGTTTTCTCGGCTGATTTCATCGTTATTGATATAAAGGAGGATGCTAGAGTACCACTAATATTAGGTCGCCCCTTCTTGAGGACAGCTAGGACCTTAATAGATGTGGCAAATGGAAAAATTATCTTGAGATTTCATGATGAAAATCTTGAATTTGACATGTCTAAGGTGAAACTCGCAAGCGCTCGTGATGCGTCCCCGGCGTGTCGTGGACGTATCGTGGACTTCTAATAAAACTTGATAGACGAGAGACAACTATTAAACTGGAAAACACATTTCGATTGAGAATTTAAACACACGAAATTCACTCAACCTCCCTTGCCCCACACACGGACTCCCGGGACAGTTTCACTTTACCCCTAAAGTCGTCAACCCTCTCCTACTATCGGCCTAGGTTCACCGACCGTTCCCCGACCTGTCGTCCTATCAAATACCCCTGTATTGATATCTAACCCAGTCCTCACTAGCTCACCAACTCTCTAGCACTTACACACACTCCTAAGTCTGATCCACACTTGCCCAGATTTCTCTATCTTTTCTCTCGTACAGGGCTTGTCTTACACAAGGAACATTAAGCACGTATTTATACAAGTTAGTTGAGATGCCAACTAACAACCTAGGAGTTGTAGACTCTAAGAGTAAAATACTCATTTTTCTACAATATAATATCCGCACCCTACTTGTAGATTCTCGTCCAACTTGATCTGGAGCGACCAGTTCACGCGTTGCCTTGTGAATGGGCAAGTTGGCGGCACGTCTCCCCAAGTGGTCGGTCACCACTTGCACACTTCAACTTGTCTAACTTGTCTGGCTCATTAATGCTCATAAATGCTCTCTTCTGAAGTATTATGGCTATGTAATGATGTACATCAATAGCCTTTGCTTATCTTGTTATCTTGCACATTAATGAGATACACATTTTGTCGTGTGTTTGTCATGAGCAAGTTGCTTGTGTGGTTGTGAATAGTCTGAGTGAGTTTTTCAACGTTGCTAACTCCGTTTGGTCCTTGTTTGATGTCTGATGTAAGAGATATGTGACGGTGTGGTTCGTGACTGCTTGTGTCTTGCTAGAAGTTCTCCGGAGCTCTCGCGACAGGTGCCCGACTGGTAGGCACATGTCGTGGATTGAGCGTGCTTGCAACCTTACGTGCTAAGCCACTCATGACTTAAGTGCGCTTGCAACCTTGCGTGCTAAGCCACTTACTCACCTGTCTATCTGAAATCATGAATCTTGACAAACGCATTAGATAGACAACAAGGTTTGCTATCATCAAAACTAAAGGATCTTGTCTTAACAATTTCCCCCTTTTTGATGATGGCAACCTATACACTTATTATGTACTTGGAAATCAAGAATTGAGAGATTCCCCCTAAGAAGGATTCCCCCTGAGTTTATTAAGGGTTTTTAAGAATGAACGAATTTTTAACGAATTAATACATAAGTGACAGCTTTTATGTTATATCATAGATAAATAAGGTTTCATTCAGATGATACATAATACAAGGACGATAGACATATTCTCACAAGTACATATACTTTTCTTTCCCCCTTTGCCATACAGCAAAATAGGGAGCAACTACACGACGTAAGATGTTGTAAAGGCCATGACATTCCATAGATTACAAACTACAAAATATGATCAAGATAATCTAGATGGAGTGACGTAGTTGGGTATCCTTCATATCCTCTGAGCAAGTAGGCTCTTCCTCCGAAAAACCGGCTTTGATCCAAGAAGGTTTGGCTTTGGGTGGTGATCAAAGGTGATTCAGCTGTGGTTGAAAGGTCAGACTCATCAGAATCTATGGAGAACTCCATGCAATGTGGAGAACGTGATTGTGATAGAGTAATACTTGAGGTGATAGACCAAGCTGTTAGGGAGTCGGAGTCTGGTTGAACATAGCTTTGGGCGACGTATTTCTTTGGGTGTTTTGTGGTCATAAACTTGCGAATGGTGGAGTGAATGGTTTGCTCATTCGAGCTGGATGAGCTTTGTGTGTATTGAGCCATTGTGAGATGATTGTGAGTGGTAAATGGAGTAAGCAAGTTTTATAGACACTTTGGATATGCTCAACGACTGATCGGTGAGTGGCATTTAATGAGGTGCTACGTCTTGTGGGCTATGTTGGTAGGCTTTGTAGGTGTCAAGGTCAGAGTTTGGATTAGTGGAATGGATGGACTAAATATCTCAGATCATTTTGTAATTTTTAATCAAGGAAGACAGCCAAGACAATAAATTATTTTGTACCTATCATAAGCATTCAAGTATAGAAAAACCAGTTGCATTTTCATTGATGTCCAAAAGGTACTGTGAAACAGATAATCAATGGCAAAATAGAGCATTTGATGGAAAAGAAAAATCTAGTCCTAATTCTATCTCTCACGGTTTCACTTAAGTCTCTAGAGACAAAGAACGCTCAGGCTATGTGAGTATCTATAA
Organism: Limonium bicolor; assembly: GCA_023374045.1. Classification (NCBI taxonomy): domain Eukaryota; kingdom Viridiplantae; phylum Streptophyta; class Magnoliopsida; order Caryophyllales; family Plumbaginaceae; genus Limonium; species Limonium bicolor. The sequence continues at coordinate 216,391,603 of CM041776.1, read as the reverse complement.
AATCTATGCTCCTTGAACCATGTGATGACACTTGGTTCAGTGGAGACAGCCTGCACAGCGGTAAGAGTGATTCTTACAAGCTGAAGAACGTCCCGAGTTGAAGTATCCGGACTGGTCCCCAACCTGTCGTGGACCGGTGAGAGACTTCTCCTCCTTTTGATTCTTGAAGCTCTTGTGTCGGTCTAGGCTCGACCTTGCATCTCACTCTTTGGGCTTCTGGACAGCCACGCTTATCTCCCTTAGTCTTTATCCCCATTTGGATAGCATCTCAGCAGATGCAATCCTCAGCGGTGCGTGCGCACTCGTGGAACCTGTCGGTGTCCACTCCATTCTCTACAAGTGCCGCGGTGACCACTCCCCCGTGCACCAGACCTTGGTTTACTTGACGACTCTCATCTAGAGTGAGGAGAATCATGGCAGACATCATTTTCTCCTTGGTCTTGAGTGCAACAACAGCCTTACATCCCGTGCATTGACATGTGGGTGCGCTGGTTCCTTGGGGTGATGTTGTGGGTGACTAAGTTGAAGAGAACTGTCGTGATGGACATGTCCACGGCATTGAAATTTTTCATGTTGCTCCTTTGTTGAGCAGGTTTACCATCTTACCTCCTTGGTGTCCTAAGTCATTCCAGGTTGTTTCCTTGGGAATGACCCTACCCTTTGGCTCAAGGTTGAAGGTCTTGCAATCCAAGACTTGGAGATCGTGATTTGAGCAGTTTGGACCGTTGAGTTGAGGTAGTCGTCATCTTCATTGCTTTGGAGTGGTCCAAGATATCTCATATGCTCCTTGAGCAACTCGGTGTAGACAGGGATATGCTCCTGGAAGAATTCTAGCCATCCTTGGAACTCCAATAACTCGATGATCTCTCCTAGACCCATCTTCTTCATCCACTCTATGTCCAACGTCTTTGGTAAGACGGGACAGGAGCGGTCATTGACGTTCTCGGCCTTGATCAATGGAGGCTCTAGTTCTTCGAGCCTTTTTAGTCACTTTTGGGACGGTGGAGGTTGGGACTTGGCAGATGATTTTTGGATATGAGCAAGCACCTCGACCTCCTCGATGTTGGAGGAAGCGCCCATCTTCCTTTTCCTTTTGTTTCTCCAAGTGAGCACGCTCCTCGAGGTAATAATAGGTGATGATGATTTGTGTCGCTATCACCATTTATGTTGTCGCTGAGGTTGGAGACCTGTCGACGACTGGTTCTCCGAAAGCGGCTATGAGATTTGCTCCTCTTCGGAGTCAGGTGCAGTTACACCTTCCTCCTGGCTTTTCTTCTACTACTAGGCTCCTTCTGAGATGGTTCATCACTTTGAACCTCCTCTTCCTCCAATGATTGAACTACCTCTTTGACGATAGCTGAAGGAGAGGCTTCTTCTTCCTCGGTGAAGTGTAACCGCGTGTTGTTTTCTCTGGTGTTGAGTGGATTTTTGTGGAGCTTTTGTTTTTGGCGCGCCTGATGCGCGAGTTACACGACTGTGGTGGTTGAATGGCCTTTGGACTTTGATTGTTTGCTTTGATTTCTTTGTGGTGTTTTTGGAGGTTTTAGGGTGCAGGGAAGACATTTTCGGTTCTTGTGTGGGAGCAGGATCAGGAATGATGGTGGGTTTGAAAGTGCCGGATGTGATGAGGTGGTAGGTTTTAGGAATGTGGGACTTTATTATTCTACCTCACTGGCGAGAAGGTTCCCTTCGTCGATTACTCTAACCGTAATCTCGTTCTCCTCCTCCTTTGTTAGTTGAGTGGGAGATTCTGTCTGCTGGATGTCGGTCACTTGTTGTGTGGAGGCTTCTGTGAGGATTTCTTTACCTTTTGATAGAAGAGCAGTCTTTAGTGCCATTTTCAGAGAAGAGGATTTTGTACTGGAATTTAGTACTCTTTGCTTGGGTGTTCTTTAACGGCTGTGAGGCGAGGTTCTTTGCACTTGAATCTTGCAGGAAATTTTGTGAGAGAGAAGAGAATATGCTTTGATCGCTTAGAGAGATTAGAGAGAGTAAGGGCAATAGTGTGACAGGAGTAAAACTCCCATCGCCCTTTTATAGATATCGAGTAACGGTCGGCGACCGCTCCTCGTCCGCTCACTGACATGTCCTAACGGTACGATTCATAACGGGCAGGTCATGACGGTTGTCACGACCGTTGAGAAGTTTTTCGTTTCTATCCGTTGGACTGTCTCTAACCTAATCTTATTTTTGTGGAAAATGACATATCTGCTTCAAGTAGTCGTTTGACATGTTTTCTATGCATTAAACTGATCGTTGACTACTGAACGACAATATAACAGGTGTTGCTCACATGTCATTGACCGATCGTGGGAAATAAAAGCTTTAACTGTGATTAATGAATATCATACCAAGATCATGAACAATCTTAGTAAACCTTTCTCTACTTAATGGCTTTGTAAAGATGTCAGCTAGTTGATTCTCAGTAGAAATATACTTTAAACCAACTAATTCTTTTTCACAACAATCTCTAAGAAAATGATGTCTAATGTCAATATGTTTGGTACGAGAATGATGCACAGGATTTTTGGAAATAGAGATGGCACTTGTATTATCACACATAATTGGTAAAGTACCTGTTTTGACGCCATAATCACCAATTTGTTGTTTGAGCCATAGGAGTTGGGCACAGCAGCTTGCCGCACAATGTATTCAGATTCAGCTGTTGAGATTGCAACACTTTGTTGTTTCTTTGATCCCCATGCAATCAGACATGATCCAACAAGAATGTTGTTCCTGAGGTGCTTTTTCTATCGGTGATAGATCCTCCATAGTCTCCATCGGAAAATCTACAATGTTACAGTTGGTGAACTTAGGATAAAAGAGACCAAGATTCATGGGTCCTTTTAAGTAACGTAGGATTCTTTTTACAGCTGTGAGGTGACTTTCTCTTGGTTCTGCTTGAAACCTAGCACATAAGCAAACGCTATACATGATGTCAGGTCTACTAGCAGTTAAATATAGTAGAGAACCAATCATCTCTCTATAAGATCGCTAGTCGACCAGTCGGTCACCAGTCATGATACCCATCTTAGTGCTAACTGCCATTGGTGTGTCAAACCTCCATTCCAAATCTCTTCAGCAAGTCTTTTACGTACTTCTCTTGGGAAATGATGGTCCCTTCATCATTCTGCTTGACTTGAAGTCCTAGGAAGAACTTCAATTCTCCCAGATCACTCATCTCAAATTCCCTTTTCATCAATGCTTCGAACTTTCAATATCTTTCATCAGAGGCTCCAAAGATTATATCACCAACATATACTTGCACAATTAGGAAATCTCTTTTGTTGTTGTAAACAAATAGAGTTTTGTCTACTTTACCTCTTTTAAAATGGTTTTCCAATAGATAGGAGGACAAACGATCATACCATGATCTTGGAGCTTGTTTGAGCCCGTAGAGAGCTTTGTCAAGTTTGAATACCATGTCTTCTCCTTCCTGTGTCTCAAAACCTGGAGGTTTCTCAATATATACTTCCTCTTTGACGTACCCATTTAGGAAGGCACTCTTGATGTCAAGTTGGAAGAGTTTGATTCCTTTGTGTGCAGCAAATGCAATTAGTAATCTGATAGATTCCATCCTTGCTACTGGAGCGAAGGTTTCTTGGAAGTATATTCCTTCTTGTTGACGATATCCTTGAGCTACCAGACGAGCCTTGTTCCTGACAACTTCTCTTATTTCATTCAGCTTATTTCTAAAGAGCCATTTTGTGCCAAGTACTCCTTGATGAGTAGGGCGAGGCACAAGATGCCAGCCTTTGCATCTTTCAAACTGGTTTAGTTCTTCTTGCATTGCATTGATCCAGTCTGAGTCTTAAAGAGCTTCCTTGACGTTCTTGGGCTCAATGGGTGAGACTGTCGTTGAGAAGGCTAGAAGATCTTGAGTTTGTGCTCTTGTCTGAGTTCCTTTGGATATGTCTGATATGATATTCTCCAATGGATGATTTTTGTACAAGGCACGAGATTGATGAATGGTTGATGGAGAGAGAGGATCCTCGACATCATTGTTTCCTTCGTCGACCTGTTGTTGACATGTCGCTGACCTGTCGGGCTAGCTTTCTTCAATTGGTGACTCATCTTTGGGATTATTTGTGTGATCCTGATTAGCTAGATTGAATCCAAGTTCTTTATCTTCATCAAATTCGTTGAACTTGTGTACGTCAGCCTCATCAAAGACTACGTGCACACTTTCCTTCACCTTAAGTGTCCTTTTGTTGTATACTTTGTATGCCCGGCTTCTTTCAGAGTATCCAAGGAAGATGGCCACGTCACTTCTAGCATCAAACTTCCCAAGAGGACTCATTTCATTGTTGTGGACATAACATTTGCAACGAAATGTCCTGAAGTGACTTATATTGGGTTTTCTTCCCTTGATTAACTCATAGGGAGTTTTGTTAAGGATTGGTCGTATGAGCGTTCTGTTTGTGATGTAGCATGCAGTCGCCACCGCTTCTGCCCAGAAGACTTAAGGAAGATTGCTCCCCAATAGCATGGCCTTGGCTACCTCTTGTAGTGTTCTGTTCTTTCGCTCAGCTACCCCATTCTGTTGGTGTGTTCTTGGTGCTAAATATGTGTGTGACTAATCCCATGTTGTTTACACATATCCATGAATTGTTGATTCTCAATTTCTGACCCATGATCAGACCGAAGAGTCTTGATCTTGAGATTGAGTTGTACTTGGACTTTTCCTGCAAAGGCTTAAAATTTCTCAAAGACTTCATCTTTGGAAGCAATAAAGAGTGTCCAAACAAACCGTGCGTAATCATCAACAATTACAAAAACATACCAATTTCCTCGAAAACTTTTGATTCTCATAGGTCCACATAAGTCCATGTGAAGTAATTCAAGTGGTTTGGATGTACTAACTGAGTTCTTTGATTTAAAAGACGGCTTGGTCTCTTTGCTTATAACACAAGCATCACAAAGATTGGTCTCAGATTTATTAATCTCAGGAAGACCTCTTACCAACTGTTTCTTGACAAGTTTTCTTAGTAAAGAAGTGCTAACATGCCCTAGTCTTTTGTGCCATAGAGTAGAGTCATTTATTGAAGCAGTCAAGCAAGGAAGATTTGGACTATCAATATCCTCTAAGCTTGTTACATAAACATTTTTCCATCTTTTTCCCTTAAACAACTCTTTGCCATTGTTCTGACTTACTATACTACAATGTGTAGGATAGAAGTGAACTAAATTCCCTTTGTCACAAATTTGAGAAACACTAAGCAAGTTGAATTTTAAACCATGAACTAGATTTACGCTGGCTGCGTTCGGCGCGTACTTTTGTGGTTGTTTTGGTCTGGCTGTTTTGTGGTTGTTTTATATGTGGCAGTATATCATTGGAGTAGAATGTAGGACCCACGTGAGACCCACGTGGGACCACTCCCAAAACAGCCCAATTTATGCCACACAAATGCGTGCGCCGAACGAAGCCTCTATCTATGACATAGTCAGATGTAATACCAACCTTATCTACACCGATGATTTTACCTTTCTTGTTGTCGCCAAAGGAAATGGTTCCTTGGCTTCCCGGTTCGAGTGAGAAGAACTTCTTCTTGTCTCCTGTCATGTGTTTAGAGCACTCACTGTCGATGTACCAGCAGGGGTCCATTCTCACTCGATTCTGCACTTAACACGTTAATGGTGTGGGGTTAGGGTCCACAGAGAGGTTGGACCCATTTCCACCATTTAATACTCTCATATCATTTTTGACTACCCATTTTAGTCCTAGTTTCTTGAGTTGCCAATGCCTCATAAAACTCGTTTTATGACATTTGGACTCATGATGACCGGGTTGTCTGCATAAGCTACAGACATCTCTACGACTGGTCTCTAACTGGCATCTGACCTGTTGATTGCTTCTCCTCAAGGGTGTCTTTGAAACAGCATCTATCTTAGAATATTTTTCTTTGATGGTAGCAAGTTCCTTTTCTTTAGTGTTAAGAGCAACAATCAATTCATCGATTTCAGGTTGTTTTTCGTACTTCAACTTTTCATGAACGGTGAGAATTTCACTATAATCTCTTTGTAATTTCATGAGTGCCCTGAGATTATCTACCTTGCTTTTATCCGATGTTTTTCTTAATTTTTCATTTTCTTCCAAAAGTTCATCGTTTTCAGTTTCTAATGCCTCTAGGTGATCAACTAATATAAGAGAAAACTTTCTAGGTCCTAAAAGTTCAGCCTTTTGAATTCTCCTTCTAAGTTTAGAATAGTTTACCTTATGTTGTTCTTTTTCTCCTTCTGATTCTGAGACATCATTGCCCTGTGCCATCAAGCACACATCTTCAAGGCATAGGTGAGCCTTCTCCTCTTCTGAGGTGTTGCTGTCTGAGGTTTGATTGTCATCATTTTGTTCAGAATCTCCTCATGCAGCTACGAAGGCTTCCTTCTTTGGTCCTTTGTTGAATGATAGTCGGACAGGCTTCTTGACCCTGTCGTTGTCCTCTTGTGATCACTGAGGGCAGTCTTTGATATGATGTCCGCGTTTTGAACACCCAAAACACTTGTCATTGCTTTTTCTCAGATCATCCGACTCCTTAGACTCCTTTCCTTTCCTCATTTTGTTTCTTATGAACTTTTGAACATACCTCTTAGCATAAAGGACCATTTCATCATTGTCGTCTCCTGACTTGGATTTTTCATTTTCAGCTACTTGAAGGGATATGTCTTTCCCTCTATCTCTTGATGAGCTTTCCGAGTTTCTATGTTGTAATTTTAACTCAAAAGCCATTAGAGATCCTAGCATGTTTGCCAGAGACATCTTAGAGAGATCATGCACTTCTTGCATGGCATTGACTTTGCTATCAAAGGAGGCAGGGAGAGATCTGAGGAACTTTCGAATTTGATCCTCGTTAGAGATAGTTCTTCCAAGCACCAACATTTCGTTGATCAGCTTAGTGAACCTTGTATGCATTTCAGAAATGCTCTCCTTTCCTTTCTTCTTGAATAGCTCCCAGTGAGTGAGCAGTAACTCAATGCGAGTCTTTTTGATCTCATCATTCCCTTCATAGGTGGCCTCAAGAGTTTTCCAAATCTCTTGGGCCGTTTTGGCTGAAGCAATCTTTGAGTATTGTTCAGGTAGTAGTGCACAGTGAAGTATTCTTACAGCTCGAGCGTTGAATACCAGTTTCTTGATCTGCTCCTCTGTCATGCTGTCAATAGATATGTCTTGTCCTTGAGGATTCTGGAAGGTGTACTCTCCATGTGTTATCACCCTCCACATTCTTGGATCGTCAGACTTGATATGAAACTTCATCTTGTTCTTCCAGTGAGTGTAGTTGTCTCCATTGAAGAGTGGTGGTCGATTCAGTGCAGAACCTTCTTCTGCTGCTAGAATGCTTGCATGAGACATCTTGATCGTCTTCCAAAGCAGTTAGCTTTCTAGAAGAGACCCGCTCTGATACCAATTGAAACTCAAGCGCTCGTGATGCGTCCCCGACGTGTCGTGGACGTATCGTGGACTTCTAATAAAACTTGATAGATGAGAGACAACTATTAAACTGGAAAACACATTTCGATTGAGAATTTACACACACGAAATTCACTCAACCTCCCTTGCCCCACACACGGACTCCCGGTACAGTTTCAACTTTACCCCTAAAGTCGTCAACCCTCTCCTGACTATCGGCCTACGGTTCACCGACCGTTCCCCGACCTGTCGTCCTATCAAATACCCCTTATATTGATATTCTAACCCAGTCCTCACTAGCTCACCAACTCTCTAGCACTTACACACACTGTTAAGTCTGATCCACATTTGCCTAGATTATCTCTATCTTTTCTCTCGTACAGGAGCTTGTCTTACAAGGAACATTAAGCCACGTTTTGATACAAGTTAGTTGAGATGCCAACTAACAGCCTAGGAGTTGTCGACCCTAAGAGTAAAATACTCATTCTTCTACAATATAATATCCGCACCCTACTTGCAGATTCTCGTCCAACTTGATCTGGAGCCACCAGCACACGCGTTGCCTTGTGAATGGGCAAGTTGGCGGCCCGTCTCCCCAAGTGGTCGGTCACCACTTGCACACTTCAACTTGTCTGAACTTGTCTGGCTCATTAATGCTCTCTTCTGTAGTATTACGGCTATGTAATGATGTACATTAATAGCCTTTTCTTATCTTGTTATCTTGCACATTAATGAGATACACCTTTTGTCGTGTGTTTGTCATGAGCAAGTTGCTTGTGTGGTTGTGAATAATCTTTGTGAGTTTGTCGATGTTGCTAACTCCATTTGGTCCTTGTTTGATGTCTGATGTAAGAGATATGTGATGGTGTGGTTCTTGACTGCTTGTGTCTTGCTAGAAGTTCTCCGGAGCTCTCGCCGACAGGTGCCCGACTGGTAGAGCACATGTCGTGGATTGAGCGCGCTTGCAACCTTGCGTGCTAAGCCACTCATGACTTAAGTGCGCTTGCAACCTTGCGTGCTAAGCCACTTACTCACCTATCTATCTGAAATCATGAATCTTGACAAACGCATTAGATAGACAACATAAGGTTTGCTATCATTAAAACTAAAGGATCTTGTCTTAACATAACGTAGTGAAGAAACCCAAACATGCGGAAGCTGTTTTGCCATAGATGTTGTTGACTCTATTTTGCAGGATAATTACTCTTCTTGTTTTGATTATGATTCTCTCACCGTTGCTTTGACTGAGACTTGTGGAAACCGGAAGATGAACCGGAGGTGAGAGAGATGGTAGCTACATTATACAGGAGGTCAATGCCATATCGGACACATTACCCACCACCGGAACCCTTGGAGCGAACTGCACAAAAGCTCCCCACCTCGGTTGAGAAGCCTCCCACCATGGAGTTGAAACCCTTACTCTCTCATTTAAAATATGCTTATCTAACTGAACCTTGTGATCTTCCTGTTATTATTTCTTCCTCTCTCTCACAGGAGCACAAGAAGACAGTTTTTTGAGGGTGCTTCGAGACCACAAGAGGGCTATTGGGTGGTCCATCTCAGACATCAAGGGTATTGCGCCGCATTTGTGCACTCACCGGATCTTCATGGAGGACAACTATAAGCCACTTGTTCAACCTCAAAGACGGCTCAACCCGAATATGAAGGAGGTAGTTAAAAAGGAGGTCCTAAAGCTACTCGACTCCGGGATCATCTACCCCATATCTGATAGTCAATGGGTGAGCCCGACTCAAGTGGTACCAAAGAAATGAGGGATCACGGTGGTGTCAAATGCCAAGGGTGAGCTGGTCCCCCGAGGAACAACAACCGGTTGGAGAGTGTGCATTGACTACCGGAAGTTGAACACGGCTACAAGGAAAGATCACTTCCCCTTGCCCTTCATCGACCAAATGTTAGAGAGGTTAGTCGGGCAAGACTTTTATTGCTTTCTTGATGGCTACTCGGGGTACTTCCAAATCCCCATAGCCCCGGAAGATCAAGAGAATACCACATTCACATGCCCTTACGGAACATTCGCATATAGAAGAATGTCTTTCGGATTATGCAATGCTCCCGCAACTTTCCAAAGGTGAATGATGGCCATCTTCTCCGACTTTATTGAAAAAATCATGGAAGTTTTCATGGACGACTTCTCGGTATTTGGGCTCAATTTTGACTCATGCCTAGAGAACTTGGACGTCATTCTCTCCCGATATGAGAAAACCAATCTAGTACTCAATTGGGAGAAATGTCATTTCATGGTAAGAGAAGGGATCGTCCTCGGGCACAAGATCTCCTCAATGGGATTGAAGTTGACCGGGCCAAGGTCAAAGTCATAGAGAAGCTACCACCACCCACCTCGGTTAAAGACATTAGAAGCTTTCTTGGCCATGTCGGGTTCTATAGAAGGTTCATCAAAGACTTCTCCAAAATCTCTAAACCTCTTTGTGACCTCTTAGCCAAAGATGAAAAATTTGAATTCACTGAAGAATGTCTAAAGGCCTTTAACACTCTCAAGGAGCGCCTTGTCTCGGCCCCGAAGTCGTGTCACTGGATTGGAGCCTCCCTTTTGAAATAATGTGTGATGCAAGAGACTATGCCGTGGGAGCAGCCCTATGTCAGGAAAGGAAGAAGATTCTGATAACTATCTACTATGCAAGTAAGACCCTCAAATATGCTCAGAAAAACTATGCCACAACTGTGAAAGAGCTTCTTGGTGTTGTCTTTGCATTAGATAAGTTCCGCTCTTATCTCTTGGGTAGTAGGGTGATTGTGCATACCGACCACTCAGCTCTTAAATATCTCTTCACCAAAGAGGACGCCAAACCGAGGCTTTTTAGATGGATCCTTTTTCTACAGGAATTTGAGATTGAGGTTCGGGATAAACCGGGTACTCAAAACGTTCTGGTTGATCACTTATCTCATATGGAGACACCGGATGATGGTACCCCGATCAATGAGCTTTTACCGGACTAAACCGTGTTCACAATAGGAGAAACCGGTGACCTTTGGTTTGCCGACATCGCAAACTACTTGGTGAGGGGAGTAGTGCCATACTAGATGACATACCAGTAGAGGAAGAAATTCTTCACCGACATCAAGCACTATTTTTGGGATGACCCTTACCTCTTCCGAGTCTGTGCCGACGGGATGATTAGAATATGCATACCGATGGATGAAGTTTAGAGCATCCTCACCCACTGCCACTCTCTTGAGGTAGGAGGGCACCACGGGCCAGCAAGAACAGCAGATAAGGTTCAACAGTCCAGGTTCTTTTGGAAAATACTTCACAAGGACTGTCACTCCTTTGTAGCCGCTTGCGACCATAGCCAAATGTTGGGGAACATATCCCGGAAGCACGAGATGCCACTAAATGTGATGATCGAGGTCAGACCCTTTGATCTATGGGGCATTGATTTCATGGGTCATTTCCCCTCCTCCCACTTCAACCTCTTCATCTTGGTGGCGGTAGACTATGTCACAAAATGGGTGGAAGCCATTTCATCCCCCACCAATGATGCCAAGATGATGACCAAATTCCTAAAGAAAAACATCTTCACAAGGTTTGGGGTGCCTAGAGCGATTCTCAGCGATGGGGGATCTCACTTCTGTAACAAGCAGTTCGAGGCTTTGATGGAAAAATACGGAGTGAGACACAAGGTATCCTTGCCTTACCACCCTCAAACCAATGGGCAAGCCGAGGTGACCAATAGGGAATTGAAATGGATATTGCAAAAGATGGTAAACTCCTCAAGGAAGGATTGGTCCTTAAGACTTGACGATGCATTATGGGCCTACCGGACAGCATACAAGACTCCCATCGGCATGTCCCCATATCGTCTAGTCTTCGGCAAGGCTTGCCACTTACCCGTTGAGCTGGAGCACAAATCCTATTAGGCTATGAAAGCCTTAAACTTTGACCTCAAGAGTGCCGCCGACAAAAGGAAATTTCAACTCACCGAACTAGATGAATTCCGGGAGGAAGCCTATGAGAACAACATCATTTACAAGGAGAAGGCCAATAGGTGGCATGAAAAAATGATCCTAAGGCGAGAGTTCCATGAGGGAGACCAAGTATTGCTCTACAATTTGAGATTGAAGCTTTTTCCGGGTAAGCTCAAGTCACATTGGTCCGGACCATTCACCATCACCAAGGTAACCCTATATGCTGCGATCGAGCTGAAAACGTGAAAGGTGAGACATTCATGGTCTACGGGGCTAGGTTGAATCATTACCTAGGAGGTGACATCGAGAAGGTGGAGGCATGTCCTCTCTACTTACAAGAGCCCCAGGTTTGATCTAACCCTCACTATGGTCTAGCCAAAGACGGGAAGCTTTCCGGGAGGCAACCCAGACTACTCTCATGCTATCATTATTGTGCTTGCTTTATTTGTTAATTTAGCTTTGTTTTGGTGGTTTGGCTTTAGTTGATTGGTTTACTTGTTTCTTGCTTTGTATTGTGTGTTTCTGCGTGTTTTTGCATATTTAATTTGGTTGTGGATGAAAACAAGTGTTTTGGGCAAGAAAACATCCTTTTTGGGGAGCCTCTGTCAAAGATCGGCCCTAGGTGGGTCGGTCGGGTCGAAAAAATCTGAAAAATTTCTTTCTGCAACGGACCGACCCTATGGTGGGTTGGTCGGGTCGAAAATTCTGAAATTTTGCTCTCTGTAACCGACCGACCCACTGACCGACCCTAGCGTGGGTCAGTCGGGTCGAAAATTTTGAAAAAAAAAACAAAACTGAAAACCGTGCATTTCATTTAAACAGTTTTTCCCCTTTCCCTATCTCCCTTCCCCGATTCCCCACATCCCCAGCCCCCCAACCTCGCGAGCACTCCGTTCGTTCTCCTTCTCTCGTGTCCACCCACACCAGATCTGCACCCCACCCCTGGTCGCCGCCGCCGCGCCCTCCTTCCGACCTATTCACCGGCACCCCGAGACCCAGCCACACCTGCAACCACCCGCAACCGACAGCAGTCCAGCCTTCCCCACACCAAAGTCAAACCTTAAATCCCCATTACCCCTAAATCCGAATCCTACCCCATTCTGCACCCAAACCTGTTAATTTCTGCTTAATTTCACCCCCACAACACTAAGGTATGTCATTCTAACCATAATTTGTCAATTTTTTCAATTTTTAAGCAAGTTACAATTTGGGCTAAAATTAGGTCGAACCAAACAAGGCTTTGGGTGAAATTTCTAAATTGTGGGGAATTTGACGGTGCAAATGTTCTTAATTGATAGTGTTAGGCTTTGTGTGTGAAATTGGGCTAGACAATGTGGCGTTTTTTATGGTGGTGACATGATATGGGTACACTTAGTGCTTTATATTAAATCTTACCTACTATATCATGTTGTGACATACTTGGATGAAGTGTGAATGATTCAATGATATAAATGCTCACGATTGTAAATGCTGGGCTTGATGTGTGGAATTGGTCGAGAAGTTGTAGTTGGTTGATGGTGCTAGCACACTTGGTATACTAGATGCTCTCGCTTGAATTTTATCCCATGCGCCTTGTTATTGTTACAATTGATAATGCTAGTACCATACTAATGTGGCGGGTTGATTAGCAACTCTTTTTGGTCTTCAATTGGTACACTACATAAGGAATTACACTTTCATGCGTGAGAATTGAGGGTTTTCAAATTATGCAAAACGGGATGCTTTATTGAAATTGCTTGGTCCATTTTGCATTCTGTGGTTGACTGGTGGTATTGGGGTGCTTAACTACTGAAATCACAACCTTTTGGTTGAATTGTGGAGGTTCTTAGACCCGAGGAAAGGGAAGAAAAATAAGGGAAACCATGCCAAAAATTTTCTAGAAACGCGTCGTTGCTTTTGCTATTCCTTGTGCTTCATGCTTATTCCTTGCCCCAATGCTTCGTCTTCTTCCTATTTTTGTTCTAACTTCACACTGTTTGCTATTTGTTTCTTTTTCTTTTGTTTTTTCTTTTTCTTTTTATTTATTCTTTTTGCAGAACAATGGCCCACCGCAGTCGACGTGCGGCTCGAAGAGAAGAAGCCAATGCCGGTCTCCTTGATGGCAAGTTCATCAACGAACCCCCCGTGCGTGGTATAATGCCCCCCGCCGCAAGGAAATCGTGCGGGAGAGGACGGTCGACCCCGCCCTTATCGAGACGCTCCAGCTCCGTCCTATCCTTGATGCTCTTAATTGGAGTTGCCTCCTGAGCATGTGTGGCCAATACTACCCCAGCCAGATCTATGAGTTCTACGCTAATGCCACTGTGGATCGCCATGAGGGGGAGGTCTCTTCCTACGTTGGAGGGCAACCGATCACAATCAACCAGGAGACCTTCCAGCTTTTCCTCGGGGTGCCATGGGAGGATGTAACCCACCGTCATTGGATTCTACCCCACGAGTTGGACGACCATCGGAGACAATACCTAGCCACTCTCCTAGTCCAGCGCCAGAAGAAGAACTAGGCGGCTGATGTTCGAGTCACGATGACTCTGAACATGGTCACTGACCTGGTCAAGAGAGTCTTGCTGGCATTGCTCCGCCACAACCACCACCCGCACGATAGCAAAGATCTTAATGCGGCGGACTGCTTCCTCGTCGACTATATGCTAGCTCCGGACTTCACTGACGAGCCGATGTCCCTCTCCGGGTTGATGTTTCGGCATCTGCTGCACATCATTGCCAAGAAGGAGACCCCGCACTTGGGTTTCCCCTTCTTCATCCAGCAGCAGATTGCTCGGCGGGGGGTGCCGACTGATGGACTGCTGGCCAGCCCTCCCATGGGTTCACTCAGGCCGCGGATGGCTGGCGCAAGGGCGACGCTCAGACTGGCGGGGAGTCTTCCTCGGGACCCTCCGCTCAGCCCTCGCCTCTCATGCCCCTCCCTCCCCTACCACCGACCGGCGTTGTATCTGAGGAGCGCTTCCAAGAATACCAGCGTCAGGTAGCTGAGCACCAGCGCCTGGTTGCAGAGCAGCAGCGCCAGATGGCAGAGCAGATCCGCGCCCTTCAGGAGCAGATGACCCGTGGTTACCCACTCCCTAGTAGTTCTTTATGGAAAATGTGGATTATCATTGTTCTTGCATCTTTAGACTTCTTTTAAATGTTGTTTAAGATTCTTGACCTTTACATTTCGCACTCTAGGTCTGTAGTCTTTCACTTTCAACTTTAGTATTCTCTTTAATTCACTTTCGGATAATATGATTCAGGACTCATGTATGAGTCCCTTTTGCTTACTAATTATGGCCTTTTTGCGAATTCTTCGGAATTACGAGTGCGCCTAGTTTCTTTTTGCCTTGCATTGTAGATATATACTTTGAACTCAAGAACTCCTCAAGGGTGAGTTAGGACACATGCAAGAGGAACTCTTGCAAAAAATTTCTAGGGCCTCCGACTTACAAACGTCGGAGCTAGCACTTCAACGCCCCGGACACTCACAAGTGTGGGGGAATTCGGTCAACCACTCACACCTTCTCAGGGGAGTCCTCGTTCTCTCACTCCTAAACACTTACATAATGCGTTAAACTTTTGTACTCTATGTTAAGTGCTTCGAAAAGGTCTTCTGTTTGTTTTCCCTTGAGTTTTGCTTTGAACAATGAGGATATTGTCTCATTCAAGTGTGGGGGAAACGACCTTTTCTTTTTGGTGCACTACTCAATTTCCTTATACATATCTACAGCTTCCATGTAGAAGTTACATTTATAGTAAGCAAGTGTTTCCATGAATTCTTAGAATTTTTCACTAAATTTTTCAAAAATATCTCTCTTGAGGAGCAATTATTTGCGGTGCATCCATAAACCCCTTTCTTGGTGACTTTTTATTGCTTAGGGGTTCTTTCTATCTTCTTATCTAGGGATTGCTATGGGGTGCTTCCTTGTGAAAAATGTTTATAAAGGAACTTGAGAGACACCATAGGTAACCAACAAATGAGAGTTGAGTGTTCATTAAAGAAAGGCAAAATGCCAAAGCATCTCTTCTCATCTCTTGTTGCAAAAGTGAATCAAATGCAAATCTCTATTTTTCCTTTTGTTTTTCCTCAATGCCCATTCTTGAGAGAAGTTGGCCATGGTAAAAGTTCTCCAACTTCCAAAAATCTCTAAGAACTTGGAAGCACTCTAGATCATACCCCAAAACTCTATATTTTTATTTGCCCTAAGCACACCCATGTCACCACGAGAAGGTTGGTTGCACTCCTCTAGAGATGTTTCACAAATTTTACTCACTTGAATTCAAGAGTTCATCTAAACACTTGCTTGCTTTAAATGTTCCTTCTTATTGTGGGTTCCTAGCAAATTTTTGCTTGAGGACAAGCAAATAGATAAGTGTGGGGGAGTTGATAAGTGGTGAATAATGATGTTTCAATGTCTTTATACACCTTCATTTTACTTGGTGCATAGCTCATTTCACCACTTAATAGAGTGTTTTTGTGATTAATAGTGAACTTATACAGTTTGATATTTTGATAGGTAAAAGCTCACCTTGAGCACACTTTTGGCCCCTTTAGAGCTAGTGGTATGTACCAACAGATTCCCCATCCTTCAAGCTTTCCAACGCCGCAAACAGGGAGCAATTCCGAGCCGTAACGAAGATTTTAGGCCCCGCACAAGTTAGAGAAAAATGTTTCTACAGTCGACCGACCCATGGACCGACCCACTCTGGGTCGGTCGGAAGCTCCTGAAGCAGAAATTCGTCTCTGCACTAGACCGACCCTTAGGACCGACCCACACTGGGTCGGTCGAAACTTAAAAAGGTCATGTGCCCCGTCTTCAAAAGGCCGACCGACCTACGGGACCGACCCACTGTGGGTCGGTCGGACGTGGAAATTTCTCTACTTATGCCAGTTTTGAGGCTGATTCACATACTTACACTTCTACACACTTAGAGACTTAAACAGAGAGAGAGAGAGAGATAGAGAGAGAGAGAGAGAGAGAGAGAGAGAGAGAAGAAGAGAAGAAGAAGAAGAGAAGAAGAAGAAGAAGAAGAAAGCTCACCTTCTCCAAGCTCAACCACCTTCAACAATGGCTTTCTCTCTCCCCCCCCCCTTTTATGTATCTCTATGGCTGAGTAGTTCTATTTAGCACTTTGGGATGGGATTTGAACTTGAATCCCCCAACTAGCTTGTAAACCTTACTTCATTAATTATGGTTGTTTTCTCTCTCTTGTTCATTTAATGCTTTAACTTGATCAATTATGGCATTTTTGGTGATTCCCAACAACACAAGACTTTGAGTTGGGGGTTGTGACCTAGAGGAGGGAGAAACCCTAGATTGTGCTAGCTTGATTAATTGGTGAAATTTGGGGCTATTAGTGTGGACTTGCTATTAATGCTATCTAGTGATTTGAACTCTCCTTGATTTAGGAGTTGGGAGTATCTAGGTAAGAGTTGACTCTTCCATGACTTGAAAGGTCATTACAATAGTCCAAATAGGCAATTTGAGTGAGATGGATTTATAAGTGAAGTTGGGGTGAATTTAGGTGATAATAACCATCCTAGGGTGCTTCCCATCCAAAACCCTTAACAACCAATTTTAGTTTCCATATTTAAGTTGCAGTTTTTCTTGAACAAAACCATTAAGCTTGCCACCGACTAAACCCCCCTTTTTACTCATTTATTGTTCCGTTAGCGAATACCGAAGCTAGGGAGATAGATAGTCAATTTCCTAGCGAAACAACACCATTTACTACCACTTCGATTGGGTCCACTTGTCCATTTATTGTCATACTGACCTGCACATAATTCACCTAACACCTTCCACTCGAGCTGGGAAAGAGTAAAAAAATGTAATTTCGCACCTAATTCAGACTATTAGAAAAAGAATAGTTGCCTACTCTAAGCCCATGTCTCAGGCAGCAAGATCTATCTTGGTTACAGAGTGTTCTTTAGTCAATCTACTCCCACCCCAAAGGCATAATTTCTCTGCTCAACAACATTTTCTCTACCTTGGTGGGGAGGCTATCAAAGAATCATCTTCCCTGGATCAAATGGAAAAAAGTATGCATGCCTCCTGATAATGGTGGTTTGTGTTTCAGATTTATTGAGGGCTTCAATAAGGCCTTAATCACAAAACAACTTTGGCTCTTATCACTTAAATCCCACTCACTGGTTGCCAAAACCCTCAAAGCAATCTACTATCCAAATACCAATATTTTGCGAGACTTTTGAGGTACTCATGACAATCGTGTTTGGAAGTCTTTTGTTTCATCCTTGAATCTGCTCCAATCCGTAGCTCGTTTAAAATTTAGTACCTACTCCTTAGCAAATGTGTTAGACTTCCCCTAGGTCCCTAGGGAAGCTCTCTTCAAGATCATCACCCCAAAACCCCCTTATCACGACAATATTTTTATCTCTCATCTTTTCAATACTACCAACACTCATGGGACCTTGACTTTATCAAGCGAACCTTCCTTCCCATAGATGCTGATGCAATTTCAAGAAATGCCTTTCTCTGATGAATCTTAAGAGTGGTGGGTTATGTATTA
This sequence comes from Limonium bicolor, assembly GCA_023374045.1. NCBI lineage: Eukaryota > Viridiplantae > Streptophyta > Magnoliopsida > Caryophyllales > Plumbaginaceae > Limonium > Limonium bicolor. The sequence goes on along the minus strand of CM041776.1, from coordinate 216,373,737 downwards.
TGACATAAAGTTCCTATACACAGTTAAGTCTGGTTATGAAGTCCTTCAAAAAATAGGAACTTGTTATCTTCTACCTCCACAAATTTGAATTACTCCATTTTGACCAAGATTAAATGCAACTAGTGCTCAAGCCAAACTTCTATTTTGGAAAGTTCTCAATAAAGCCATATGTTGTCAAGCCAACCTTGCTCTTCAAATAGGGCAATCCTGATAAAGTTTTTTGTGGCGATATTGAAAGTATAGGTCATGCCTTATTCAAGTGTTTTGTTGTATCCAATCTCTAGAATAAAATTCTAGACACCAGACTTGCTTCACCGACCAATGATGTTAATCTCCTGGATTGGTTCATTGATATCTGTTCTATAACAAATATCAGTCATCTGGCTGATATAGTTAATTCACTTGGACAATTTATGACGCTGGAAATAAGCTAAAGCACAACATTGACCTTGCTTGGTGACCTCTGGTGGAAAAATACAACAACATGGCTTTTGTCCAAGCTTGCAAGAAAATTTACACCAGGCAGACCAACATCTCAATTGGCAGCCCCAAATGGATCCCTCCTCACATGGGTTCTTTTAAAGCCAACATTATTTTCAAGCAAAAGATAGGTCACCAGGAGACCATTGAAATTTTGGTTAGATATCATGAAGGGGCAATAGAGTTTGTACTTTGTAGGCAACTGGCAACCAACACCACTAGTGTGCTTGTTTGAGGCCTTGATGCTATTCAAGTTGTGTTGAAGACTGCTAAGACTACAATTTAGTTTCCCTGCTTCCCAGTGTTCTAGGTTTCTTTTGATCTTATTGTGTAATATCAGATTCCTTAGTTATCGTTTTTCTAGCATTTCCTATGCTCCTCCTTTTGAAGATGATGAATTTTCCCACTGGCTAGTAGTAGTGGCCAACCTCCCTTTTTACAGTCAATCAGTTATCAGGAAGTGGAATTGGAGTTCCATTCCCCCTGCCATCACTGTAGCCTGTCTTCTGGATTTGGAACGTTTGTTCTTTTTCTTCTAGTTTTTTTTTTTTGGTGGAGGTCTCAATCTCCTAGTTTTCTTTTAAAGTTTCTAAGTAGTCCTGTGGTAATGTTATAATATCGATCCAATTTCAATATAAAAAAAATACACACGCACATGTACAGTACTATCTCACTCCGAGCCAATCTCGGCTTGGATAAAGTTTTGTCAGGACTTAAGAATATGAGGCAGAGACATAACATACAACCCAGAAATAGACTTCGAATTCATCCGCTGCTTTTTTTTTTCTTTGCCCACGTACATCATACTCTAATTCCTCGCACAGAAGAATGAAGCTTGATAGGTAGGAAGATCATTATTACATAAAGTGGTCCAAACACTTTCCTTTCACAGGGAAAACCAGATCATTTAAGGGGTCAAGGGAGGAACCCTCCACAGTGATGGCCACGTGTACAGTTCCTGACCTTTCAGACCCTTGCGTCTCATCTCCTCCTGCTAACAAGCAGTGTCTCCAATCTAAGAAAATAATAAAGGGTATTAACTAACCAGAAGAAATTAATGAGGAAGCAATTCCAAATAATCAAGAATGGGGAATTCATTAGTCCAAATATCTGTGCTGTAAATGCTAACTTAAACTTAATGAAACAGCATGATGTGGACGACCACACAAGACTGGGCTGGGTCACTGAGAGACACCCAAATTAATTTTTGGACCGGGACACCCAACTTTTTGGTTTACTTGACAACAAACAAAAATGGGTATAATTGCTCGGTATTTTGCAGCCTCACAAGGTGAAGCTTATCGCATGTGACTGAAATCTCTAACCAGACAAATTTCTATTAGCCAACCCTTTTTCTTCTCATATCCCAGGCTCCCACACCCAAACTTTTCCCATTTTCCTGTGTTATCATCAAAAAGCCAAAATATTAGTAGTTTTTGTTCCATATAGAAACAAACAAAGGTATATATGTTACTACCTGGGGTTTCTTTTTGTACCGGCTTTTGTTAGTTGGGTCTCTTCTTCTTATCTCTTTTTATTTATCACAAAAAAAAAGAGGGAGTGAACCTGTACTGTGGAGAAACCACTCGTTCTGTGAGCTTCTTTCTGTCTCTCCTGGAGAAAGATGGGCCACAGACGCATTTGCTGGATTCTTCAACACTAAGCGCGTACATTTGTTGGTGCAGCCTCGTTTATGTTGACAAGCCACACAGCCGCCATTAAACCACCTCCGAAGTATACGGTTTCTTCACCCTGGACTGGACTCCGATAATTTTATCCCAGAATCTTTTTGTACCTCAAAAACTTCAAGCGAACTCTGTTGAAGATTTTCTCCCAGAGGACTTCTGATGCACAGTACAAGTTAGTTTCTATTGGCACACCTGAACCTCGGTTCCGACGCAGATGGGTCAAGCTGTAACTTGTTCGGCAGCGGGCAGCAGCCCCCGCTCGACAGATTAAGGTTACAGAAACAGTATTGGAAGTGAAGTGCTTTCATAAGGAAACCATCCGTCGTGCTTGTTTGTTGTCTGTAGGAACTATATATGATAACCAGGTTAGGTTTGGTTGTGGCTGCTTCTGTTGCAGCGTATGCTGTGAGACGGAGAACTGTCAAAGGCCCGCACTCACCTGCATCCAGAAGAAAACCTTCAGGTATCAGTAATACTACAATGTCACCTTCGTTTCTAGTTTCAAACCTAGCTGCTTCGTCTTTTGTTTATTGAATTAACTCAAGAAATTACATTACAGCTTCAATTTCGAAACGTTATTTGTTTTGCTATCCGCTGGAGCTGTTCTGTATATATGCGGCACGGCAGCTTATCGGGTGGGACTTATTTTCTTTTCTTCTGATACCCAGATAAAGATGAAGCGAGCTTAGAACAAGACCACCATGAAGAAAAAGTACATCCAGAGCTTGATGTTCCCGATGTAAGTTTCTTTCAGTTAGTTACTGCACCAAAACTCTTGCTCATCTTTGTGGGTTCCACCTTATTTCTGACACCACATCCAAAAACATTTCAGGTAGCAAAACATCATTTCTTTGAAGCTAAAATGTGAAAAACTATTTGTATGAACTTTTTCAGGGGGGAAGGGAAGAGGAAGAGGAGGAGGAAGAAGTCAAATTAATCAATGGTATCATCAATCAAGCTTCTGGTAATACCAATACCTACGATGATATTGAAGAAGACCAACTCTTCCCTGAATTCGAACGCCTTCTATCGGGGGAGGTTGAAGTTCCATTACCCAGTGACAAATTCAACGACCATGCTACCACCACAACAGAGAAGGAGAGGGTATATGAAGCTGAAATTTCAAACAACGCAAACGAGATGGAACGCTTGCGTGAGCTCGTTAAGGAGCTGGAAGAGAGGGAAGTGAAGCTAGAAGGTGAGCTTCTCGAGTACTATGGCCTAAAAGAGCAGGAAGCTGATGTGCTTGAGCTACAGAAGCAGCTGAAGATCAAAACTGTTGAAATTGACATGCTTAAAATCACAATCAGCTCACTAGAAGCTGAGAGACAGAAGCTGCACGAGGAGGTAGCTGTTGCGGGTTCTGCTAGGAAGGAGCTTGAAGTGGCCAGGAAGAAAATCAAGGAGCTACAGAGACAGATCCAGCTCGAAGCGAATCAGACCAAGGGACACCTGTTGCTGCTCAAGCAGCAAGTCAGTACCTTGCAGTCTAAAGAAGAGGAAGCGTATAAGAAGGATTCTGAGGTTGAGAGGAAGCTCAGAGCATTCAAGGAGTTGGAGGTTGAAGTCAAAGCACTCAAGAGGAAGAATATTGAACTTCAGCATGAGAAGAGGGAGCTTTTGGTTAAATTGAATGCTGCTCAAGCTGAAACAGCTGCTCTCTCCAGCACTTCTGAGGTGAAAATGAAAGTCCGACTGTGTGCTTTGAACTTGACATAGACATACAAGAACTGCATCTAATTGTGTATTTTGTTTGATCTGCAGACTGAAATGGTTGCCAGGGTGAGAGAAGAGGTTAACACTCTAAGGCATGCGAATGAGGACTTACTTAAGCAAGTGGAAGGGCTTCAGATGAATAGATTCAGTGAAGTTGAGGAGCTGGTGTACCTCCGCTGGGTGAATGCTTGCTTAAGATATGAGCTGAGAAACTACCAGAACCCGACTGGCAAAATATCAGCTCGGGATCTCAACAAGAGTCTAAGTCCAAAGTCTCAGGAGAAGGCCAAGCAGCTACTGATGGACTATGCAGGATCAGAACGGGGACAAGGCGACACAGATCTCGACAGCAACTTCTCCCATCCATCTTCACCCGGGAGTGAAGATTTCGACACAGCCTCAATTGACAGCTCATTTAGCCGCTACAGCAGTTTGAGCAAGAAGCCAGGCTTGATCCAGAAGCTGAAGAGATGGGGAGGGAGGAGCAGAGATGACTTAAGTACTGCTGTTACCTCACCTGCTAGATCATTCGGTGGAGGCTCTCCAAGCAGTAGCAGGGCTAGCATGAGTGTAAACACAAAGCAGAGGGGGCCGTTGGAGTCCCTTATGCTCAGAAATGCTGGGGACGGCGTGGCCATCACCTCATTCGGAAAGGCAGAGCAGGAGATGGATGGGTCGGCAGGAGGTTCTCTGAATGAGGTTGCGTCGTCGTTTCATGTTATGTCTAGAACTGTTGAAGGAGTGTTGGAGGATAAGTATCCTGCATACAAGGATCGGCACAAGCTGGCTACAGAGAGGGAGAAGCATATCAAGGCCAAGGCTGAACAAGCGAGGGTTGAGCGGTTTGGTGGTTTGAGTGTAAGTGAATTACCCAAAGGAAAGGCGGAGAGGGATAAGCAAGGAACTCTGCCTGCAAAGCTTGGTCAGATAAAGGAGAAGAAGGTTCACATTGTAGGAGATGCAAGTGATCAAGGTGGTGACGACAAGGGTGCTGTTGATTCTCAAGTGGTCACCAAAATGAAGCTTGCTCAGATCGAAAAACGAGCACCAAGAGTACCTAGACCACCGCCTAAGTCATCAGCAGGAACTCCGGCTGGTACAAATGTGAATTCTTCAGCTAGAGGGTTATCTGGTGGGCCGCCTCCACCACCACCACCTCCACCTGGTGGACCGCCCCCTCCGCCTCCACCCCCAGGGAGTATGGCAAGAGGGCCAGGAAGTGGAGATAAAGTCCATAGAGCCCCGGAGATTGTTGAGTTCTATCAGAGTTTAATGAAACGTGAGGCAAAGAAAGAAACAGGATCTTCTTTGACATCAACTGGTGGAAATGTCGCTGATGCCAGAAGCAACATGATTGGGGAGATAGAGAACAGATCAACCTTCCTCTTAGCGGTATGTTGTATTCCTGTATCTGATTATAAGATATGTTCATGGTGGGGGACACATTTGTTTCTGAGTTGTTTAACATTTATGTTTATTCTTGTGGAAATTAATTCAGGTTAAGGCAGATGTTGAAACTCAAGGTGACTTTGTCGAGTCACTAGCGAATGAAGTCAGAGCTGCTACCTTCGCTAACATTGAAGATGTTCTATCCTTTGTGAATTGGCTGGATGAAGAACTTTCTTTCCTGGTATTCTCTTAAATTCTCTTGATCAAGTCATACATTTGGTTTGTTAACTACCAAACATCTTATGACTACTGTCTTGGCTTTATGTACCTTCCCTGAAGGTTGATGAGAGGGCAGTTCTGAAGCACTTTGACTGGCCTGAGGGCAAAGCTGATGTACTGAGGGAGGCTGCCTTTGAGTACCAGGATCTGCTGAAACTTGAGAGGCAAATTACGCTATATGAAGATGATCCCAAACTTCCCTGTGAACCTGCTTTGAAGAAGATGTACAAGTTGCTGGAGAAGTGAGTCCATGCTGAAGTTGCATAATATCCCTTTTTCAGAAAGAAACATATTGCAAAGCTGCATCCCAATTGGGTGCTGATTTTAAAGTTTCTTGCCTCTTTCAGGGTGGAACAAAGTGTTTATGCTCTGTTACGCACACGGGACATGGCCATGTCTAGATACAAAGAGTTTGGCATTCCAGGGGATTGGCTTCTAGATTCTGGAGTAGTCGGCAAGGTACTGTACCACTGGCAATCAAATTTCCAATTAACCCTAGTTGTCATCATATCCCAATATTTAGGTTCTCTTCAGATCCCAATATGAATGCGTTTATGATATCTTTTATTACAGATCAAGCTCTCATCTGTACAATTAGCAAGGAAGTACATGAAGCGTGTGGCGACAGAGCTGGATGAGCTGAATGGACCAGAGAAGGAACCCAACAGAGAGTTTTTGCTTCTTCAAGGAATACGTTTTGCTTTCCGAGTCCACCAGGTATGCTACTGGTTATCTTTGCCGAAATGGAATGAACCGGCATCTTATTTTTCTTAAAAAGACCAGTCTATCAGTATCAATGGTGCAAAATATGGTTATTATAATGCCTTTGGCATGACTCTGCTTGCCAGTTTGCTGGGGGATTTGACGCTGAGAGCATGAAGGCATTTGAAGATTTGCGGAATCGTGTCCGCACTCAGACAGCAGAAGATGAGAAGCAACAGGAATCATGAAAGACCCGATTAGTTCTTCTCTAGTGTGAATTCCCCGGTTTCCTCCTATACAAAACAGAAGAAAAAAAAAACAGAATAGAACAGAAGAAAATATATTATACCACAATTCTCTCTTGTCAATTCCTTCCTTGTACTTGCTGTAAAATTTCTGATATTCAATCCAGTATTGTAAAAACTCATCAATTGAGCTTGGGCTATAAAGAGAAGAGAATAAATGAGTTTCCATTTTTACATTAAGGAACTTCCCCTTGTCCCGGCCTACTCCAGAAAGTGCTACGACTACCGAATTGTGATAACTACACTTCTGTTGATGAACTTCGCACCTGCTACCTTTCCTTGGACTTCCCGAGGTAACTGTATAACTCTTCTCTGATCCCCTGCTTCCACCAGCAACTCAGATCCTCCCCTATACTGCATTGTAAGGGGACTAAATCAGGCAGTGTGAAATTGCACATCAACAACTTGATACAATTCTGCCCACCAATGTGCCATCAGAATTCACTTCAGATATGAAAATCACTCGGTTTTTGCACAATATATCTGATCCTTTCAAATCCTCGAGTTGAGTATGTGATAAAAACAGAAATTTCATAAGTAATCTGTTGATACCTGGTAGAGCTTGATCTCAGACTTGTCAAAGCCTGGCATAAAAAGTGTGACAGACTTCAGTGCCCGATCAAACTTCACAGCAGGTTCTAACCCCTTTTGTTTGCTTCCGGAAGCACGTAGAAGATCCCTCGCATTGTCACTTGAGCATTCTACCATCACATTCTTCCAGTCCGGATGTGAATCTGCTGAGAGATCAGGCATAAGAGCCAGTTGCAATGGTGCAAAGTTTCCCTTGATATTTTCCAACTCCAATGCCTTCCCACTGGCAGATGAGGGAGATATAGCCAATGCACCAGAAACCAGTGCACCTGCTTGGATCGCATGGCCCCATAAACGGGAAGCAGTGTCAACAGAAGTTGGACTGCCAACATCCATAACTAGGTAGCAACCAAATTTTTGAGGGTCGTTAAAGATGGAAGATCCTCTCTGTTATCAAGCGCCACGCAAATTATTAGTCATCTTGGAAAGAAAGCATCGTCTATTGGAGATATATGAAAAGTTAAACATTACCGTTAACAATCTTTCAAGAGACTCCCATATATCTGAGCTTAGTTTTCCATTGAAACTAGACCCACTGGTACTACTTATACTGATGGCTTCATCTACAAGTCTCAAGAGTGAGGGACTGGCTAATCTCCCAAAGTCAGTTTTCTCAGCCAAACTTCGCAAATATTTCAAGTACAGTCTGCGCAAAATTTATCACAGGCATTAAGTTTAGGATGAAAATTTATAGATGACCATATAATGAATAATATAAATGCCAGAAAATGAAATATACCTAGCAGAGTTTGCAGCCCCAACCATTCGCAGAGTCTCCGTGGAGCTTATACCATCATAAATAGTCACGTCAAACTTCTCCTTTTGCTGATTTCTTTGCCCTGTGTCTCCTACAAATCTTATGAGTCTCATAAGCTTTAGAAGCACAAATATGGAATCCATACCAGGAAGCACTCCCAGTTCTTCGGCGACAATCTAAGAACAATGTAGTGAACTGTTGGTTATGAAATTTGAAACATGAACAAAATTCAAGGACAATCATAGTGCACCCACCCCTTCAAGAACACCCTGGGTTATTTTAATACGGGCATCAGCTTGCTTCACCCGGTTGAGAGGTTCTAGAAGCATCTAACACCACGGAAAACACAAACACTCAGCCCATCGAGAAAGAGGAGTATCAATGATATAGAAGAAGCTGATGGTTGGAATACAAATCATGATCCACCTTAGTTGTCTCCAACCTAACAGCTGAGAGGTTAGTGCCACATGTAACTGGAGTAGTTCCAATTTTGCAGTTGAGAAGATGTTCAGCCACACAATCTTCAGAATGAGTTACCAGGCAAGTGCTCAGGCCAGATGCTGCATAGTACTGTCTAAAATACAGAAAAGAACATTACACGCTCCAATTATAATTATTTAGAGAGCGCATATAAATGATGAAGTAAAATATGAAATTGATCTCGCCATTGAAGCAAAAGTATCACATGACAAAAATTATAGCTCACTAAAAACTCTTTGACCGCTAGAAATTCACTAGATCAGGTCCCGGTAGAGCATCACTCTGGTATCTCAAGCTACATTTTAATTCTTTCAATTAAAAGTGACCAATCTCACCGTCATTCTAACCAGGATACTAAGCTTTAGGATTTAGAGTTAGCAACGAAAACAGACAACAAAGCAAAAATTGGAAGTTGTCGAGCTCAGAATGATAAGTAGTGAAAATTTCTAAGTGGAACATTTGCATTTCATTGCAATATCCAGAGTCCTCTGTACAAGAACCCGAATGGGGATAAGCCTGCAGTTGATCCTACATTCTAAGAAGTCAGAACTCCAGTCGATCGGCGCAAATGATGAGTTGCGACAGGATGGTACACTACACTCAGCATGCGAACAACAGCACCGCACAAATTCGCAGCACTAGCAGCTTATTAATCTGCAAAAATTCTAATACAGCATCTCTTGCCTTTAAATTTAAAAAATAGCGAACGACTAGATTCTGCAGTAGAGTAGAGAGGAGGTGGAATTAACCTGAGCAGCAAATACGGCGGCAGTAGTCTTTCCGGAGCCTCCTTTTCCAAGAAAAGTAACCAGTTTAGCAGTAGAATTCTCGGCGGCGACGCCATCATTAGCAGACGACACAGCCATCGTCATAGCTCGACCACCTCTAGTTCCGGAACTTAAAACACGAGCTGAGGGTAAGCATCCAAAATTAGGGATTTTAACGAAAGACACAGAAGGATGGGACACGGGAAGGGAGAATGGCAAGGCGGGGGAGAGAGCAAGAAGAATAGCCATTGGCGAGAATCGATGGAGAAAAATGAAAGACGAGTTTACAAACAGTCACTGGTTGTCGGGTCATCCTCTTGTTTTAGCTGAGGGTGTACGAAGTGACACCCAAATAGTATTATGTTATTGTTTTCGCTGTTTAATAATCCCTCGTGTTTTTTTTTTTTTTTGAAAGATGGTAACTGTATTGATATTTAAGTAGTACATAGCCTAAAAACATAATATGGAATATCATCAGTAGACCATTGTTAATGTGTCTGCGCTCCATGTGCATGATTCTCTAAGTAAAACCAATCTACAAACTGTAAAGGTATTAATTGTGAAAGTATACGATTTAGGATATTACGGACAGAATGGTGAAGGGTAAGAGTCGTGCCCGTGTTAAGGTAGTTAATAATTTATTTACAATCTGTCATAAAACGAACGACTGCTGCTTCTGAATTTATTGCCACGTGTACACCCAACTCTAGGGTCATAGCTTCAACTTCTAAAGGAGTGAAGCTCCTTCATGCTGCAAGCCTACATATCTGCAGTCCATACGGTCATATTTGTCCAGACTTCCGTCAACATAAACTTCCAGCCATGATGTGTGAAGGTTACGATGTTGTTTCAAGGCTATGGGCGTGAAAATTGAGCTTGACTACACAAAATGCCAGAAATTATCCACCTGGCACCACCCTTGCACGAAAGTATTAACCTTGGCATGTATTAATTGACATCTTATAAACGAAAGACACTACAGTAGTTGCATTAAATGCACCAATGTTGACAGTGATTCATTACGGCATGTGTCCCATAACCATTCCACAAAAGCTTAATTAGAATGAAGATAGGATGAGATTGGGATATTAAACAACTGTCAATAGGACTTTACCATGGGGCGATGTAGAAGGGCATGAATCATAGTTTCTGGCTTCCTACAACAAAAACATTTGTCCTCGGCGTCATTATGCGTATACGTTTGTTTATGACCACTTTATAGGGAAGGACGCCATGAAGTAGTTTCCATGCAAAGAGTTTTACCCTTGACGGAGAATGAAGAGATCGCAAACACTTTTCCAATAGGGCTTGCTGATGTGGAAGTAGCACCTGTTGATGTGACTTGTCTGTGTTGAAAATCCGCATGATAGGCATACTTGACAGTAAAGTTTCCGGAAGAAGTTAGGCCCCAGTACCAAGTGTCGGATGTGGAGGCAGATGTTGGTTGTGCTATCGGCATTTGAAGTATCAGAGACACGTCAGATGCAGGAAACCATTCATGCAAAAGTACTCGCGCATTCCAAGAGCACTAAAATGTGATTAGTGCTGCTACCTTAGTTGTTTGTTGCGCAACCAGAGGGAGCTTCCAAAGAAAAGGCCGACCTCCATCTTTATCTTTAACCCATCTGTCAATAATCTTTGTTCCTGCGCCATTGATTATATGTTTTCTGCCACCCAACTCAATCAGGTCTTGAACACTTAACAACACTTTACATAGAGGGATAGTAGTGGCCTTCACGAGAGCAGACAGCAATGAGGTATCAGATGGATAGCAAGCATGGAAACTTGAGACAACAGGGTGTCTGGTTCAGTCAATATGCCAAAGTTGTTTTGCCAATAATGCTTTATTGAAACTCAAAAGATCTCGAAAGCCGAATCCTGCTGCATCCATATTTTGACATAAATAAGACCACTTCTTCCAGTGGATGCTTTATTTGTTTGGAGACCCACGCCACCAGAAGCGTGCCAACATAGTTTGTATCTGTTTGATCATGGTCTTGAACAAGAGAAACACAAACATGACATATGCAGGAATTGCCTGGAGAATGATTTAACTAGGATGGCCTTCCCAGCTTGGGCAACCTTGTTCGTCCATGTTTGGATACGCTTAGCTACCCTGTCACGTATATAACCAAAGATAGATCTACGGTCTCTTCCAATGGTTCTTGGAAACCCAAAATAGTGTCCTAGGTCGTTAACCTGCTGCACCTGTAACACCTAGGCTATTTGAGCACAAAGGGATGGATTGATGCCTCCTGAAAACGTGAGTGCAGATTTCGCTATGTTAATGCTTTGGCCTGAAGCCTACTTAAAGTCATCCAAAATGTTTGAAAGAGTGTGCACATTGCTCTCTATGGTTGCCCCAAAGATTACACAGTCATTTGTGAATAGCAAATTAGTAATATGAGAGGTCATCCCCTTAATAGAGTACCCTTTATACAAACCAACATCAGAAGCCAGCTGAAGGGAGGAGCTAAGAACCTCCATGCAACAAATGAAAAGGAAAGGAGATAAAGGATCACCCTGCCGTATGCCTCTTTGTGATGTAAAAGTTGCACCTGCGTATCCGTTAATCAAGATGGAAGTAGTCATAGTTGTGATGCACTTACGTATGAGAGCTATTCAGAAGAGTGAAAACCCATGATGAGAAAAACATCGAGAATAAAACTCCAGTGAAGTCGATCAAATGCCTTTGCCATATCTACCTTATACGCAAATAGCCCCATTTGTTGAGCCTTGGAGCACCGCATTTGGTGAAGAATTTCATGGGCTATGAGAACTTGGTCAGTTATGAGTCTATCCTGAACAAATGTAGCCTGGTTGGCTGAGATAACATAAGGCATGACTCACGTGATATGGTTGACTACCACCTTAGAAACAACTCGATAAATAACATTGCACAGTAATCCGTGATTGATGTGGCTTCCTTTTTCTTTGGAATTAAAATTATTTTTGTGTGATTAAGACCCGGAGGCAAAGTTGGTGTATTCAGAAACTGAAGACATGTGCATAGGAAATCCTCACTAATGATTGGCCAGTAAGTGCGCATGAAAATGCCGTTGAGACCATCAGGACCCGGTGCCTTTGTTAGATTTAACTGGTTATAGGCTGCTATAATTTCCTCTCTAGTATATGGTGATAAGTGTGAAACATATAGGCTTTTTAGGGTTTAAATACCTTATAATTTGTAACAATTCAGGCAATGTTTCCCACTTATTATGTGTTTTTCCTAAGATTGACGTTTTGATAAGAACTGATGTATTCTATATGCTAAATATAGGAAAAACCCAGGAAATGAAGATTTTACATCATAAGGATTACAGCACAACAAACGGGGAACAAATCAGGAGAAGAGACACAAAAATTGGTCACGTCCGGGTCAACTTGGCCGGACGCAAATCCGGACGTCTCATGTCCGGATCCGGACGCAATCCGGACGTGACCTAAAATCCAGATCCGAGAGTTCTCTGTCTTGTCCGGATCCGGACAGCGATCCGGACATATTCCGAGTTTCAGATCTAAAAGTTCTGTGTCACATCCGGATCCGGACACAGATCCAGACGTCACACAGAGATGAAAAATAAAAACGCAATCGCGCTGATAATCGGGCTTTCGGCGCAATTATCAGCCGAAAGCAAGTTAAGCCCATACCTCAACGTTTATTAATACACAGCCATGCTCAATTAATGACGAACACACCAAGCTTCCACTAACCTATGTCTATTTTCTAAGCCTATTTAAGCAGTCACTCAGCCTTCATTCCAATTCGTCCCAGACTCTCAGAGTCTAAGCAATACACTCTCCTCCTCTCTACATATCCTCTCATTCACGACTCGCTCCATCTCCATTCATTAAACTTTCCTCCGTAACTCTTCACCCTCACCCACAGACAAGAAAACTGCTCACGGGCTTCATTTACCCGCGTCCGGATTTGACGTCCGGATCCGGACAGCACCAGGAGAACGCGTCCGGATCTGCGTCCGACCCAAGACAGCCGGACGTGACTCAGACGAGTGTGGAAATTGCAGAATCGGCGACGGCTTCTAAAATCAGTTTTTCTGCTAAATCCCTCTATCCTTATGCTGTTTATATTGAGCATTGTTATTTTGTCCATGGCTGAGTAGTCGCTTTTAATTTCGGTTTACTATGTATCTCTAGGATAATTATTTCTGAACCTTTGTGAATTTCTGCAGTACAATAGAATAAAGTTCTTTTCCCTTATGAATTCCTAGACTTGTTAATCTGATCAATTAAATGAGTTTATCAGTTTGTTAGCTTATAAGTGAGAACTGCGGCTATCAATTGACTACAGGGAAAGAACCAGTTAGTATAGAGATGGTAATTCCTCTAAACACTAGCTGACCATTAATCTAGACTACACTTAAAGCAATTAGTAAACATTGGATTCATAACGAGAGTTAGGATTCGGTGTTTGCTAATTAGAATTCGTGGAACGGGAGACCGAATACGAGTTATCCTTATTCTAGGGTTTTATTCAAAATTCTGTAGAAATCACTTAGGGGAAGAAATTGCAAACCTAGAGAGAAGTAGTAAACCGGAATTTCCTTTATCAAACAAAATCAAAACAATTATTTACCTGTTATTCATTGCTTATTGAACTCCTTTACAATATTCACCATCACATACAAAAACCCCCAATTTCCTGTTATTTTATTCTTGTTTTGTGTGTAAGTAGAAATTAAACTAGTCACTGCCTCCTTGGATTCGATACTCAGGGAATACTCCGAGATTTAAACTTGCTATAATTGACCGGTACACTTGCCGTTAGGTTAAACCCCCCAACAACAATTTACCGTTAGGTTTTACCCCAACAAGTTTTTGGCGCCGTTGTCAGGGAGGCACGGTTGCGTAGTTTAATTTTTGTATTGGTATTTTAATTTTTTTTATATTGTTTTGTTTTTGCTTTTTAGTTTAGTTTATTTTTGTTCTGTTTTATTTTATTTTATTTTCCTTTGTTTATTTTCTTAGCTTTGTTCAATTTGTCTCTTATTTTTTGTTCTAGTATTATCTTGGTTTTACCCGTTTGAGTTTACTTGTACAACTACATTACTATCAGTTATCTGATTTTTTTGGTTTATGGTTAAAACTAATTCTGAAGGAAATCCGGAATTTGATCTGGAACCTGAGATAGAGCGACTTACAAGAAGAAGTCGTCAGGGATTGGTACTGGGGTCTACAGTTGAACCAGAAGTGTTTTTCAAAGACTCACCAGGTGATACCTTTGTTCAAAAAGAAGAGTATCTTATGGACGGTATCAACGGAGAAAGAAGGATGAACGACTACACTCGTCCGAATGTGGAGGGACTCACATCACCAATAGTAATCCCTGCACTACCGGAAGGGGTAGAATGGCAATTCAAGACCCATTACGTCACGATGGTGTTGAATGCTCCACAGTTCAGTGGAGTAGTTACTGAAGACCCAAATGTTCATCTTACATCCTTCCTGCGATTGGTTGGAGCATGTTCAACACCAGCTTCTCAGGAGGTAGCCAGGCTAACCTTGTTTCCTTTTTCACTTAGGGACAGAGCTGCAGAGTGGCTGAACTCCCTATCTCCAAACAGTATCACTTCCTGGACGGAGTTAGCAAATGCATTCTTGGCGAAGTATTTCCCTCCTTCTCGAATGCTGACTATGAGAGGAGAGATTACCAACTTTAAGCAGTTCACCGGTGAGACATTATCTGAGGCTTGGGAGCGTTTCAAAGGGATTGTGCGCAGAGTACCACACCATGGCTTGGGAGAGGAGGTAATTTTGCAATCCTTTTACAAAGATTTGGATCATTCAAGCCGTTTGTTGGTAGACACTTGTGCAGGAGGAAGCCTCATGGAGTTACCAATAGCTAGAATCAAGGAGTTGTTGGAAACTCTTTCCAACTCAGCTAACCAATGGGGAGGTGCGAGAACCGGAGAAGCTGCATCGAAGAAAACTGCTGGAGTTTATGAAGTGGATTCAAATACTTTTCTGGCTGCCAAGATAGAAGCAATGTCGAAGCAGTTTGAGCGTATGTGTGCAGTGATGAACCCGCAGTCAAATGCAGCAGCTGCTCCTGAGGTTTATCCACCTTGTGAATATTGTGGTAGAGGCTCTAACATGTGCCAGTGTGTTCCACCGCAAGAAGAAGCGGCAAACTATGTTGGTAACAGACCGGGTAATTATTTCGGAATCAAGGCAACCCTGGTTACCACTCTCAGCAACAGAATCGTTATCAAGCTGGTGGTAGCAACAACTTTAATCAGAGACCGCCACAGCAGTATAATCAAACATACCAGAAACCAATCTAGAACCAGCAGACACAGGGTTCCGGTGCAGGAACATCCTCGAACATGGAGGAAGTACTGGCCAGAATGAATGATTTCATCTCGGTCAGCACGAAGAAGTTCAATGAGCTGGAAGCCTTCAATCAGGAGCAGAGAACCTTCAATAATGACCAGAGGACATTCAATAGAAACATCGAGACTCAGCTGTCTCAGATATCGCAGCAGTTGGCTCAGCGTCCTTTGGGTTCCTTGCCTAGTCAGTCAGAGCAGAATCCAAGAGAGTATGCTAAAGCTGTTTTTGCTGTGGAAGAAGATACTCCACTTGTCGCTGCAGTTTTACCTATTCAACAAGAGGTTAAGGACTCCATTAAAGTTTTTGAAAAACCTAAGGAGAAGGAGTCTCCTGAAACTCAACCTTCTTACTCTTCTGTTTCCAATCGCAAATTTGAAGAACCTATTCCTTTTCCTGACAGGTTAAAGAAAAGGGATCTTGATGAACAGCTTGGGAAATTTCTTAAAATTTTTAAGAAATCAACTAAAGATATTCCTTTTTCTGATATGCTTAAGTTAATGCCAAATTACGCTACACTGGTGGATGATATCTTGGCTAACAAATGTCCTTTGCAGGAAAAGGAAACAGCGAAGAAGGTAACTACTAGGAGTAGTAAAGGTAAAGCTACTGAGCCTCAGGTGGTGAGCATAGAGCAACCGGTGCTAGAGAATGAGCGGAATTATGAAGTTACCAAATCTCCTTCACCTACACCACCTACAGTTGAAGTTGCTCCTCCAGTTCCATTTCCAAACAGAACCAAGCGTTCCAAGGAGGATAGTGAGTTTGATAAGTTTCTTACTTTACTTCGTCAACTATCTGTTGATATCCCCTTTGTTGATTTAGTTACGAAGGTGCCTAACTATGCCAAGTATTTAAGGAAGCTTTTATCTAATAAGGCAAAGTTAGTTGAGACAGGAACTATTCAGCTCACAGAGACTTGTTCATCGATCATACAGAAGCGCTTACCAGAAAAATGCAAAGATCCTGGAAGCTTCACAATTCCATGTAGAATAGGAGACATTGACTTCGACCACTGTCTTGCTGATTTAGGAGCGTCGATTAGTCTCATGCCATACACTTTATTTGAAAAGCTTGGAATTGGAGACTTACAACCTACACGAATGACGCTTCAGCTAGCAGATCGCTTAATGGTTTACCCTTGTGGAATTGCAAAGGATGTGATGGTTAAGGTGGAGCATCTATATTTCCCCTGCGACTTTGTCGTACTCGACATGGCTGCAGATCCAACGGTCCCTATTATCTTTGGAAGACCCTTCCTAGCAACAGCCGACGCTCGAATCGAAGTTGCTCATGGTACGATCACTTTGAATGCAGAAGGTGAGCAGCTACTGTTTTATGCTGGCAGGTCTTCTAAAAACGTTTTGGAAGCTTCTCGGAGTTCGTGTCACCAGGTTTCAAAGACGGCTCAATCTTCTGGAATCTCTTGAGAGAACAAAAACAAGGTCTAGCCAAAGACCGAAAAGACGGGCAGCTTGGTGGGAGGCAACCCACCAGTAAAAATCTCCTCCCTACTTTCTTTTTACACTTTCCTATTACTTGATTTAATTTTCTTTTAATCTATTGAGAATTTTTACTATTTTACTGCAAGAGACCCGACTCCCCCATTTCAATAACTAACTCTGCCTGGATCCACTTGAGTTCTCCTGGTTTTGCATGTTTAATCTTTCAGGTACTTCACTCTAATGCTAAACGAACTCAAGTGTGGGGAAATATCATGGCAGCATTCACCACGGATCAGGGAGTCCTTTAACACTCTTGCTATTTTATTTCTGCATTTCTTGTGTTTGTTTTATTTTTGTTTGATTATTTTTGGTAATGCTTCCTTCTTAAATTTTTATTTTTAAATAAACAATGTGTTTTCGATTAATGGTTTTAATTTAATTTAATATATCTAAAAAAAAGAATTTTTCAACGCGTCCGGCTAAACCCAGCTGGACGCAAAGCCGGACATCTGAAAATCCTAACCCGTCTGGATCCGGACGCCAAATCGGACACCACTAAAACGCGGCCCCGATTTTCTTTTCTCTGTCTCTTTCTCTTCTCCTTCGTTCTTGTACCCGACGCACTAAAACCAGAACAACTCAACTTTCTCCATTAACGCCACCCTCACAAACACCACCACACCAGCACCACCCATTACCGCCGGCGACACCAGGACCACCCCGACGCCACTGAACCACCGCCTTCGCCCGGTCTCTGTCACCTCTTCCGAATTCGCAGCCAAACAAACCTGACTAAAACAGGTTTTTTGATTTTTTTGCGATTTCACTTCAGTGTCTTCGATTTGAAGTAGGTTGGGTAGTTATTAGGTGATTTTTGCTGTTAATTTGTTCGTGGGGTGTTCAAACGTAGGATTCTGTGTGAGATTTAGGAGTTCTGGTTGAAATCGTGACAATTTTGGGAAATTTCGAAACCGTCTGTTCGCGGCGGAAATTTTTTTTAGGGTTCATGTCGCGTCCGGATCTGCGTCCGGCTAAGTTGACCCGGACGTGGATCCGGACATGTTAAAATTTTTCAAATTTTCTGAAATTAATTTCTAGGTTAATGTTCTGTTGTTTAATGATATTGTTGTTGTGTTTGGATGTTTTAATGCCTTGTTACTCCTAAATTAACTATGTGCCAAGAATATGTTCAAATAGAACATGATGTTCGATTGGTTTCAGGTATCTGTGTGTGTTGCTCTTCCTTTACTGTTTCTTGCTGTTTAGATTTCTTACTGCTTTTTGTTTATCGTTTAAATGGCTCGCACTAGAGGAGGTGCTACACGCACCGGTTCTTCTTCGAGGAACCCACGCCCCGACGACCAGTCTGAGCCAGCCGCTGCCCCCACTACGCGATGATGGATTCAGATCTGCTAGAGCCCGGGCTTGGTACAATCAGGGCGGGGCCTTCGTCATTGAGAGGCGCATCAGCTGCCGCCGGGATTACAGACTTATTTGAGGGTATTGGCGCCAGTAGTATCTTGCGCATGGGCGTGGGTGTCTTCTCTCCGGAGCTGGTACGAGAGTTCTACGCCAATGCTGTGGCGTCAGACACGACACACAGCATTACCTCCTACGTACGCCAGTTCCAGGTGGAGGTAACCCCTGAGACTTTTGCTCTTCTTTTACTCCTCCCGGACAACACGGACACACATTTAGATTTTTTAGAGGATTCGCTTAGACAGAGTAAGACTAGGTGGTTACAAGAGGTCGGGAGTACTACTCACCGACGGGGTGAGGAAAATAAGACTGTGCTCCCCTATGCTATCCTCCCCTCCCTTCCACAAAGGACCCTGGCAGAGATTCTCAGTCATCAGATCCGGCCTCATGCCGGAAATGATGCTTCTGACGAGGATTGTGTGCTCCTAGACTACCTCCTGGCCTCACCTCATCCACCAGCTCAGCAGCTCTCGCTTTCTTTCGTCATGTTTAGGCAGCTGCATAAGGTGGTGACTTATCTGTGGACGAAGAAGAAGAAGATCACCCCTATCTTTCCCATGTTTCTCCACCATCTTCTTGTATCTTCCCTCCCCGAGGAGATCTTCACTGATATTGAGGTGAGGGAGGGGGAGACACCCATCTCCCTTGGGACCTTCAGGAGATGGGGCTTCTTACGCCTCGATGACGGCTGCTGGGTGAAGGGCAGCTCAGGTCTCGGATCCACAGGCACCTCTGCGAGTTCCAGCTCTACTCCGGCGGCCACTGCTACCATGGCACCCCCCATACCCCCAGTGATGAGCATCCCGCCAGAGATGCAGACCCTGATGGACTCCCTACTCCAGCAGCAGCAGAGGATGGAGCAGCGCTTCGGGGGCATGGAGCAGCAGTTTGGGGATGTCCAGCACGCCAGGTGCGCATGGAGGGACACATAGATGACATCCGCCAGACGCAGGAGCACCTCCAGGCAGAGCAGACTTCTATCCGCGACACATAGACTATACTCGCAGAGCGCTTGGAGCGCAGTGATGCTTTGCAGAGAGAGACAGCCGCTCATCAGACCGAGACTACCCAGATCTTACAGATGCTCATGGCCCAGATGGGCGCGAGACCTCCGCCACCACCACCACCTCAGTGACAGCCATCCTATCTCTACTGCTTTCTTTTATTTTATTTGTTTTTCAGTACTTTTCTATTTTTATGCATTGCTTTACTTTTTGTCTGTTAAAACTAACGGTACACCACGAGACTAACAGGTGAAGTGATGGTGTTTATATTTGGTTGTGCTTAAATTCTGAACTGCTAAGTTTCTTGTTTCTCTGAGCAGTAAAGCATTCGTCACTGATTTATTTACATGTCCTATCTACTGCGAAACGAATGGCTTGGGAAATTAGCAACTTTTACTCTGCACAACACGCATACTGTCTGTGACTCATGAGGAATATCTCGACCCCTGCAAAACTTCAAGTGTGAGGAAGAACATCTTCCTCAATCTATAACACCAGGGGAGTCTCAGTTCCTAATTTAACTTATTGATGTTCCCCCTTTCTTACGTTGAGGGTTAATTATTGCATATGAATCCATTATGAGTATAGCATGTTTTGAAAGCTCTTTTCACTGCTTTTTCTATGACCAATGAGGACATTGATCCTCTTAAGTGTGAGGAAGGAAAGACCTTTCCCTGAAAACATGCTAGTTGTTCTTTAATGCCACACTTGCTTTTTGTTGCTCTAATGCCTGTGCACACCGAGTGAAATTAAACCAAGTGAAAAACCGTAGGAATCTTTTTGCTTGATGAGGTTTGTATAAATAATTTTATTTAAAAAAATACCCTTTTTTCACTAAAATCTGGTAGATTGGCTAGTTGTGGAAACCAGATTATTTTAGATTGGGATTTTGGAAATTAAGTGAATGTTTGGAATGAAAAGGATAAGGCAAGGTACTCCACTAATCAAATTTTTTTTTCCTAACAATAGCAGGCCTCGTCTATCCGGTTATTAAGTCTTAAGGGTGCTTTAACACTTATCTACCTAAGGTCTCGGGATCTGGGATAGTTGGCCCAACACCATCTCAAGGATAGAGAGAAAAGTCTGGGTTACGGAATAACTCTGCAAAAATTTTCAATATTAGCTTGTTTTATACATAATCCTTGAAGAAGAATGCTTTCGCTTACAGAAGAGATAATTGCAGTTAAATTTATTCTTTTGACCATGAGTGCGTGGTGTTGAAAGGTATTGCAGAATAAGGCATTACTTCACACCCCTTGTCATCCAAAGGTTAGAGGAATGAAAATTGGTGGAAAGTCCCAAGCTAAATTAACTTGTTTTCTACAAATCTAGTTTCTCTATGCTTTTACAAAATTGTTCTTGTTTCACTATTTGTGAAAACCTACCTCTAGAGAGCAAGATTATTCTTTCATTTATCACTTTGTTTGATTTCGCCCTGCACTTGTTTAATTTTGAGATTATTTGACGGTTTTAGAGATATTCTTATTCCTTATTTGCTTGAGGACAAGCAAAAGCTTAAGTGTGAGGAAGTAGATAAGTGTGAAACATATAGGCTTTTTAGGGTTTAAATACCTTATAATTTGTAACAATTCAGGCAATGTTTCCCACTTATTATGTGTTTTTCCTAAGATTGACATTTTGATAAGAACTGATGTATTCTATATGCTAAATATAGGAAAAACCCAGGAAATGAAGATTTTACATCATAAGGATTACAACACAACAAACGGGGAACAAATCAGGAGAAGAGACACAAAAATTGGTCACGTCCGGGTCAACTTGGCCGGACGCAAATCCGGACGTCTCATGTCCGGATCCGGACGCAATCCGGACGTGACCTAAAATCCAGATCCGAGAGTTCTCTGACTTGTCCGGATAGACAGCGATCCGGACATATTCCGAGTTTCAGATCTAAAAGTTCTGTGTCACGTCCGGATCCGCACACAGATCCGGACGTCACACAGAGATGAAAAATAAAAACACAATCGCGCTGATAATCTGGCTTTCGGCGCAATTATCAGCCGAAAGCAAGTTAAGCCCATACCTCAACGTTTATTAATACACAGCCATGCTCAATTAATGACGAACACACCAAGCTTCCACTAACCTATGTCTATTTTCTAAGCCTATTTAAGCAGTCACTCAGCCTTCATTCCAATTCGTCCCAGACTCTCAGAGTCTAAGCAATACACTCTCCTCCTCTCTACATATCCTCTCATTCACGACTCGCTCCATCTCCATTCATTAAACTTTCCTCCGTAACTCTTCACCCTCACCCACAGACAAGAAAACTGCTCACGGGCTTCATTTACCCGCGTCCGGATTTGACGTCCGGATCCGACAGCACCAGGAGAACGCGTCCGGATCTGCGTCCGACCCAAGACAGCCGGACGTGACTCAGACGAGTGCGGAAATTGCAGAATCGGCGACGGCTTCTAAAATCAGTTTTTCTGCTAAATCCCTCTATCCTTATGCTGTTTATATTGAGCATTGCTATTTTGTCCATGGCTGAGTAGTCGCTTTTAATTTTGGTTTACTATGTATCTCTAGGATAATTATTTCTGAACCTTTGTGAATTTCTACAGTACAATAGAATAAAGTTCTTTTC
Source organism: Limonium bicolor (assembly GCA_023374045.1). Classification (NCBI taxonomy): domain Eukaryota; kingdom Viridiplantae; phylum Streptophyta; class Magnoliopsida; order Caryophyllales; family Plumbaginaceae; genus Limonium; species Limonium bicolor. The sequence goes on along the minus strand of CM041776.1, from coordinate 216,351,696 downwards.
CCTTATGAATTCCTAGACTTGTTAATCTGATCAATTAAATGAGTTTATCAGTTTGTTAGCTTATAAGTGAGAACTGCGGCTATCAATTGACTACAGGGAAAGAACCAGTTAGTATAGAGATGGTAATTCCTCTAAACACTAGCTGACCATTAATCTAGACTACACTTAAAGCAATTAGTAAACAGTGGATTCATAACGAGAGTTAGGATTCGGTCTTTGCTAATTAGAATTCGTGGAACGGGAGACCAAATACGAGTTATCCTTATTCTAGGGTTTTATTCAGAATTCTGTAGAAATCACTTAGGGGAAGAAATTACAAACCTAGAGAGAAGTAGTAAACCAGAATTTCCTTTATCAAACAAAATCAAAACAATTATTTACCTGTTATTCATTGCTTATTGAACTCCTTTACAATATTCACCATCACATACAAAAACCCCCAATTTCCTGTTATTTTATTCTTGTTTTGTGTGTAAGTAGAAATTAAACTAGCCACTGCCTCCTTGGATTCGATACTCAGGGAATACTCCGAGATTTAAACTTGCTATAATCGACCGGTACACTTGCCGTTAGGTTAAACCCCCCAACAACAATTTACCGTTAGGTTTTACCCCAACATATGGTAAAGCCATTGCATTTGCCATTTGTGAAGGAACCCGCCCCTCTACACATGCCAGGGGATGTGCATTCTGTTGTGGGCTGGTGGTTGTGAAAAGGTTTGTAAAAGAGGTTCTGGCCACACTTTCAATGCCAGCCCAAGTGGTCTTTGGAATCTGTGACCCCATGGAAAGTTGATGAATTGTGCTTCTTCTAGTGCAGGATTTATATCATGCAAAAAAGAAGGCTGAATTGAATCCCTTGCGTTTTTAGTTATGTATTTACTTTCAAATTACATTTTATGTTATTTCATAATTCTACTTTTAAAATTATTTCAATTTTCCATGTAAAGAATAAGAGTAGAAGTGGGTGAAAAGGAAACATATAGCCAGATGTAACTTTGTGAGAAGGAGTCACTCACCCCTTCCCCACTTTTCACTTTCATAAATTTGCTCTTCTAGCTCATTCGCATGCAAATCACTATTGTGGCCCTCATCACATTTCCCTTCTTCTTTTTCATCTAGTCTCTTTTTTTCTCTTCTTTTATAAGAACAATATTTACTGAATGATTTCCTCTTCAACAATATTCGCACCGCGGGTTCATCTCCAGCTTCTGGATTCCACTGCTCCTAGATCTAGCCTACCTCATACTTGCTATGTCTATATCTAATGTAGATCTGGGTGTTGCATGTTGGTTTTGGACTTCCTTCGCTTCAGCTCTTCCCGTCCAAGATCTCACTATCTCGACACCGATTTGGAGGTTTATGAGCCAAGTTCGAGCATTGGGATCTGTTGCACGTCAGTGTCTCTTATGTTTTTTTGCTATTTTTGATTCTATAAATAATTCTCGGTTTGTGCACGAGATTTATTTTATTTGGCCTAGACTTATGGAAATTCTTCTTGGTTGACATCTTAAGTGCAGTTGGAGGAGTCAGTAGTGAGTTCTTCTGGTGCTTCTAGTGGCTCCTTTCTTGGCACTATTATCCTCTCTTTGCACTCCTATTACAAGGATGCTTTCACTGACAGCTGGGTAGGCAGCCATCCATTTGGATAGGGATGACCTCAGTTGTTCGCTCATTTCGGGTTGGCTATTGTGGTTCCTGCTTCGGCTATGGGCTAGGAGATCTCTTACCGATTCTTCTTATACCCTTGTACTTTGTTAGGTTGGTTGTCATAGGATGCTCCAAAGATGTTCTATTTTTGATGTTTCTACATGTAATCTTTATTTCCTTGTTGGTTATTAGCTCATGGTCTCTTAGGCATGTAATTTATTATCTTTAATCTCAAATCTTATTATTTTTTTAAGTATGAGTAAAATTGTCTAAATTTTTCCTCCTTAATTGTTGTGCCTAAAATTAAAACATCATTGTTGGTACGGTGTGATTAGTCACACTTCATTACCAGAAGTATTAATAACACCTCTTTTGTCATGACATGTACCCAGACGACAAACCGATGATCAAGACCTAAAAATGGATATCGAGGACCGCCCTGAGACCCAACCTCAACACACCCCGGTGATGGGTATGAAACCATTAGAACAGTCCAAGCCACACATAAAGCTTGATCTCCTGCTTGCACAAATACAATCATAGCCCAACACTCAGAACCTTGACATCTTGTCACATCAACGATACCTTAAGCTCCAAACTCTCTTGACATAGCCTCAATTAGCTAAGTTAGATTTGACCACTTGACCTCTGGAGACAACAGGGGAAGCTTCTCCGAGAAGCATCACAAAGGATAGTAATGTCACTATCTCATAGATGCATTACTTCACTACTGTAATCCCCAAGAACTCGGCAACCCAGGTAGGCAAGCCGTAACACACGTAGCATTCCCTTATAAATAAGCACATGGGTTTCCCATCGTAGGGTATCGCCCATTGGCTGTTCACTTTGTATTCACACAATCTTACTAAGAACTTCTGTCATACTGATAAGCCTCAGACTTATCATATATTATGGACTAGAATTAGAGCAATACTAGTCAAAATAAGGTTATAATAGCTAATATATTTATGTTATATCATATATAAAGTTTATTATTTATGTTCAGACTTATGTTTTATATATTTTCAAGCAAGGAATAAATTCTGATCAAGTGACGCCGGACATGATGTCGAGAGTGTGATTCACGGCATAAGTGGAGAAAGGCAGAAGGCATGCCGGATGACATGTCGGGTACATCCTATCCGACACAAGCAAAAGTCACCACGGTTGACCAGACGTCGGTAGTTAATGACTGTTACCACTCCAACCTCTGCCGGGTATGGTGTCGGACATCCCCTGTTCGGCACAAGCATCGGTTCGCGGTTTTGGCGGTTTTGACCGTTGACAGTTACACACGTGTTTTATTAGGTGCCGAATGACATTGATCCGGCATGACACCCGGCATAAGGAGAAATTGGTGCTTATAAATAGGGTGACATTCTCCACATTTGATACACTTCAACACTCCCTATACTCCACTCATTTCACTAATTCCGTATTCATCCAAGTGTTGGTGTCCAAGGAAGTTCTGTGCAACTGTCCACAGAAGAGAAGGAAATCCATGGCGGGTTAAGGATACGACCAATTCCCTTATCTCCTTTGTATTCTTTCTTTTAATCTATGTGGATGGTGGAGTAGAACTCCTTGTCATCTTTGGTTAGGAATGATTCTCCTTGTAATACATTTATGGTAATTAATAAAGTTTGTGAGTTTCCAACTTAGATTTTGATCTTTATGAAAGAAGTGGAATGAGTTCGCTACTTGTTCCTCTTTACTTCAAAATTCTAACAGAATGGGTTGAAGAAATCTAAGTGGTCTTTCCCTTTGTCTTCTATAAATTTAGGGGATGAAAATTAAGATTTGGAATCAACCATTTTATTCTCCTCTTCCTGTTCGTTTATCGGCATAAGATTGCTGGATTCGATAATGGGTTGAGAGTGTGTTTTCGACCAGAACATGGAAGACAATATTGACATTTTGACATTGCCGGATGCAATGCCGGATGTCTGGTGTCCGGCACATTCAAAGTTTTGAATGTGTCGTGCATCTTTTGTCCGGCATCACATCCGGTGTGTTCAAAAGTTGGTTAATTTGAAACTCATTGCTTTGCTTGGTGATTACTTATTACTAGATTGATATTATTCTGAATCAAGGATAATTCATTGTAAATATCATTTAGTTAGATCATTAGATAGTTCTATTAATTTAAATTATCATTTATTTTTTCCCTTTTTTTATTAGAATAGGTAATTATCAAGCATTAGAACTAATTTTCTATTAAGTCCCTAGGGTTTGATACTCTTGGTCGTAATTTGCTTATGCTATATTCAGACCGGAATTTTTGCTAGTAGTAGAGTTGTAGGATTCCTTTTATTATTTTATTTATTTTGTACATTCTTTCCCCCCTAAAATTTTTATGTTAGCACATACCCCCGGTGGACTAGGTCATTTAGACCGAACCACATAATATTATTGTCACTCGTATATACCATACATGATAATCCCAACCATAATCCGATAAGAAAATAACCTTAATCCTATACCTACACAGTGAACTCTAGCCTGTAGATTACCTTCTCTAACATTTGGTGTCGTGTGGAAAAAATTCACAATCACTTTAAAGCCCTATTCATCCTACCTCCACCCAAAACATCTTCGATGGCACCACACGGTTGGAAGTTAGTTTCCTCATTTTTAAGGCACCAACGTTCAAACCCAAGAATTTCAAACTTGAGTTCTTAAATAGCTTATCGCTACGAGTATTGCGGCCCAGGGATGTTAAGCAACGATCGTGACTGCTTGATGAAATACCCCAAACCTTCATATGTTGGTTAAATGTTAAACTATGGTATTCAAAGGCTAAAAAGTGCCTTAACAACATCAGTGAACAATTAAACCAAGCAAAATACAAGGAAACACCTTAAGGTCAATTTAAGCAAATAATTGCTCTAGACTTGGTTAACCTTGTATAAAACCTAAAGGTCATTTCTAGACCTTGGAAATATGTTAATGAACATATTAAATCAATTATTGAAGAAAACCAAGCTTGAAAACAAGTTAAAACACAAAATGTGCTTTAAGGAGTCTTAAAGCACATTTTTGGAAAATTGTCTTGTAAATGAGTTTTGAATGGCTAGGTGTCCATCATTACTCTTAAATAAATATGTGTACTAATTTGTAACACATTTGGAGGTCTAGGTCAATGGGAAATCAAAAATTTCACATCTATGTGCCTTGTTTTTATGAATAGTGACTTTAATAAGCTAGTTTGTAACATATGTTGTTACAAGTAATTAAATGGGTCAATAAAGACCAAACTATCTCTAAATAAATGATGGGGGCCGGTTTTTATTAAGGTGAGTCACCACCATGTAAAAATCAAATAAGGAAGGAAGGGTAGGAAGGTAAAAAGGAAGAAGTTACCTTTTAACATGTAAATATCTTCTAAAAGCAACTCACTTATTTCATTATCTCATTCCCTTCTTCATTTCACACGGTTGCAAGCTCTCTTCAACCTCTCTTCATTCTCCATTTACGTTTGCAATAATACACACCAAGACTCCATCTTTGACCACATGTAACTCCTAGCTCCATGGTCCAAATTCAATTTCGAGACCACCGTTCTTCTAGTTGAAGCAAGCTCTACACTTCTATCTTTTCAAGACTTCAAAAGCTCCATTTCGGTGCCATGGAGATTCACCATTGAAGGAGCTTGACCACATCTTTTTACACCTTGTTGTTCTCCTTTGCTTCAAGGTAAGGAAACTCAAAGAAAGATGAAGTTTCCCTCATGTTTTGGTGCTGTCCGAAAATTCACCATTAATGGTGTCTTCTCTTGTTCTTCCATAGCTTCATTTCAACCTTTCATGGACTAGGTGGAGTCCTCTCTTGGTGTATATTCAAACTCTCTTCAAGATCTAAGGTAAAACAACTACCCTTATGTGTTAAGACAATATGTATAACCTAGGGTTTGTAAGTAAGTTTAAGCATGAAGCTTGAATGCTCATTGGTTGTACTTGTGTGTTGGTTAGAACATTGGCAAGTAACCAAGTGCTCTTGCCGATTTCCAAACAAGGAAGAACAAGAATGTTCAAGTAAAAATCTGGAAGGAAAGAGGTAAACAAACTATCTCAATATGATTTAAATGCCAATGGTAAATGAGCTAGTGAAATGCTCTCAAGGAGTTTATTAAGGGCATATGTATTGTTGGGTGTATTTGCAGGTCAAAGGCAATATATACTTGTGGAAATTCAGTGTTTAAGGTTTAAGCAATTTAAGGGCCTAAGAGCCATGTTATTTAAGGGCCTAAGTGCCAAGCAATTTAAGTTAAGCACTATATTGTGTTGTGGTGTAATTTGGTGAAGGTTTGTGTGTGATGGTGTTCTTGATGGGTTTAGGAGATCTTGAATGTTTAATGGTGAAAACTATGAGTTTTGGAATGGTGATATGCTAAGAGAACCCATGGCGAAAATTTGTAAAATGTATAAGAAAATTGGGTAACAAGTTGGACAATGTTTTAAGGTGAATCGAAGTGGTATTTTGGCATTAGAATATACCTAAGATCATATGGTAAGTTTATACAATTAATGGAGGTGGAGAACTAAGGCAACAACACTTGAAAAATGCAATTTTAACAATTCTGTAGGTTTGGTCCGGGACCTAGGTTATGGTTCAAGTCCCGGACTATGCATGAAAATAGGCCGAGAGTGCACCACTGGTTTTGGTCCGGGACTTGGGGTGAGTACAAGGTCCCGGACCACCCTATGAAATACGCCGAAGATTTTAAGTAAGTGCTGGTCCGGGACTTAAGGTAAGGACCAAGTCCCGGACCACTCTAAAATTGTTGTTTAAGGTTGGAAAATGGTGTCTAATGATGGGGATTGATGGATAATGATGTTGTAAGGTTATTAAGGACATGTTTGGTGAGTTATAATGACAATTTGGTGGGTGGGAAGTTGGAATAAAATGTGAGAGTAAATCAAGTTAAAAATGTTAAGTCATTTAACTAGTTAACGGGGATAACTACGGTCATTCGACGTTACACAAACATGTTACCCCAATGTTAATGAAAACAACTTTAATGTACCAGTTGTTCGAGAATTGTTCGAGGAACGTAAGTGGACATGGTGGAGTGGACTCCGGAGACAGGTATGGTTTTCTTGCAACCTGTGTCCTACCGGATTACACCGGCTTGTATGCCAATGTGTTTTTCTGTGTGTTTGCCACCTTGTAAGATAAAACATGAAATGAGTTTATAGTAATTCATTTATGTGGCGAATCTGGTCACCAATACCGTTTAACCTCAAATAGGTGTTAAACCTTAGCTAACCAAATCTAGGTACACATGAGATATCGGTATTCGGAGTTAACGCCCAAACCTTGGGAACGTTCTAACCACGGCTATGCGTGAGTTAGTTGTGTATGGTTATTGTTTGTAGTGTGTGAACCTCCCTTGCGTGTTTAACACGGTTGTGATACCGAATGGGTGTGGATGTGATAGGTTCCATAATGGAGCCTTAACTACTTAACTATAAGTATATGTGTACTAATGGGGGGTGAGGAGTCCGGTCATGTTCCGGCCACGCGTGTGATGGACGGGAGTCGATGTCATACCCGGTTCGACTCTCTTGGTGTATGTTAGGTTGTTTACTCATTGGGTTTCCAATCTTCCCTTTAGCTTAGCCAAAGCTATGTTACTGACTCACGTCGGTTTTCTGGGGCATACAATGGTGGTTGTTTGGCTTGGTTTACTGTACCCGACGCACCTTGGTGTTAAGTTATCTGTTCATTTAAAGAAACGGTAGCAAGTTATGGAACGAGCTTATCATGAGTTTGGCAACATTCTCTAGGCTCTAAAGTGAACTAATTATGGTTGGGTTGGTTCCTTAAGAGAACCGTACCCGTTGTATTATGTGTTATGGATGTATTGCAATTCCTATTCGGTGTGAAGTTATATGTGGTAAATTGTGGATATGTGGATTATGGTTATGAATTCAGGTTTATAATAAGAAGCGTTTAAGGATAACCCGATTAATGGGTAAATGTCGTCTGTTAAGGAAGTAACTCCATTAAGAGGAGAGTCACTCTAGGGTTAAAGGAAACAATGTTGATTTGTTATGTGTGGATGTATGGATGTGTTGGGTGTTTGTTGAGCCCTATAGCTGGGCGTATGCAATGTGTTGTGTGTTTATGGTTTACATGCAGGATTTAAATATAATCAACAGCATGCTAAGACGACAATTAGTTGTGCGTGGCCCGGTAGCATGCGGGCTGCGGGATTACCATACCAGCAAAGGTGCTGAGCCCCTTGGGGGCCACCCTTTTCTCCTTTTTCTATTTCAGGTACAAGGAGCTGGAAGCCGTTCGAGAGTAGGACGGGGTAGATGTTTGACATTGGTAGCCCTTTAATGGTGTATGTATTATAGGTGTAGTAAGACCGAATTTGTTATCGGCATTGGTTAATGAATACTCGGTACAGTGGGGGATGTATATGTAAATAATTGTTGGAAATGGAATCAGGATTGTATGGTGTAGTTGCTCGGGGATCTAGTCCATCAGACCGATATAATATGTATTAGCCTTGTTAGCCACGTGGGTGGTTAACGGCGTGTAACACCAACGGATTAAGTAATGTGATGGTTTATGTTTCCGCTGCAGATGGTTATAAAGTGCGACGTTGTGGATGGGGTGTTACAAAAAGTGGTATCAGAGCGAAGTATCGCTCTGATGACTGAATTACCGAGCTTAGGAAGTACCGAGATAAGATTTTAGTACTTTGGGTTAAGGGTTGAGTGATAGCGTGAGAGATACGCTAGTTAGGAAATACCAGTGTACTGGATACCTACTATATCCATCCCGCCCTCCACAACCCCTATTTTATGACTTGGGGAGGAACGCCAGGGAGATGAAAGCCCTCTCTTACCCGGGAAGACCCGGTCTGGCTGTTATTAACTATCTTGTAAGTATGGGGAACCTGTCATACGGTAGATTCTGAAAAGTAGAAATCCCGGAGACGGCTCCCAGGTGAACAACTGTAACCGCACTGGATAGCAAGGAATGAAGAATCTTGTGTATGGGAGAATGAAATTTCCGGCAACCTGGGTCGACATGCCGAGCAGTCGAAAACTACCAGCTTGCAACAGGCAAGAAGTGAAATAATGAAACCCGAGACGAGAGTCTACGGGATAGCAAATGTTAGATAATGGCACCAACGGTATACCAACCGACAAAGGAACTACAACGTAGTACCCAGACAAGAGACAAGTCTCAGTAACCACGACAAATGCGTGGAATGGGCTACGAAGAGGATGCAATAATAAGTAAAAAGGGGTCTCCCAGAATGGGAAACACCCTAGTAAATGATTATTAGAGGAGGACAATGAGAAGTTGTGCAGGAGATTAGTTACCAATTAAAGTATCCAAGTAAGGACCCATGAGACCACTGAATACGGTGCAGACAAAAACAGTGCCGCAGCCGGTACATGTTGAACCGACAGCCAGTTAACAGGGCGCACTTGCCGTGGCAAGTGCAGCTATAACAGGGCTGTTCGAGAAAAAAAAAATTGACAACTACAAACTACTTAGTAAAGTACCCAGAAAATAAATGTGATCATCGTAACCGTGGAAGGGCTTAACAGCCTAACCTTTGTAAATGGGAATATACCAGTCGGCAAGAAGCTAGACTTGGTTAAGGCAAGAAGGCATTGTGAAACCATGAGAATTTTTCTTTCAAACTCAGATTTAATTTCAAACTCGTTTCTTTCAAAACCCAATTCTCTTTTAAACCAATATTTCTTTCTAACCTTCTTTCAGACTAGTTTACCTTGTAATAACCGGACGGAAACCGGTGAACCCGAGGGTAGCAACCCGACGGTATGGGTGGAGTTCTTAATGATACAACGGTGGATAAACCTCCCTAGATTAAGTTCGGGAAACAGGGGATGTATATTGTCAAAGGACAATATAAGGGAGTTGACAACAGAATACTTCACCTAGGCGTGTGACGGACACTACGAGTGTACCAACTGAAATGTGGGACGACCGCACTCCGATAGGAGCATGTGGGCCTGACAGACCTACTTATGGATAAGTCGGGTAAGTAGTAATGTATCAGTATGATACCCCATATATGTATACGAGAAGAGTCCGAAACACGGGAAGTAGTCGACTCCATACTACGGTCAGCAGTAAAAGTCAAGTAAGAGCTAAGGATTACCACGAATGGTTGAAGTAAAGGAACCCAGTTGAGAAGACTAAATGAATTGGTAAATACGTCCAAGAGAATGTATAGGGTCAAGAAGTGCGAAGAGCACGGATGGTTATGTAAAGACATCACATATGTCTTAGGAAGCTGAAGGAATGAGACATGGTAGCTGGAACGAATACCCAGCTAAGAACATAAGAAGGCGAAGTTTACTGAAAGCACCCATGAGTGCAAGCCAAATGTAATGACAAACCTTAGCAACACCCAGGAGCAATCCTTGAGGGGTGTTTGGATCAAACATTGTCGAATGAGACAATGTAACAGAAACTCAAGAGTTGAAATAATTACTCGGGTTAAACACCGAAGAGAACCCACTTAACAGTAGGACCCTAAGTTGCCAAAGAGACAACTTGGAAGGAATCGAGATGTGACGACCTTGTTAAACCATGTAATGTCGTGCAGAAAAGTAATTGTGTGGAAGTAGCCTTTAGTGAGCAGAGCTCGAGGCAGTGGCTTATAAGCCACAAGCAAGACATGTTATGTCAAATTGAATCAATTGTGGAAGTTTGTGTTACACAAGAAAATAAAGCGGAGAACGAACCACTGCTTAAGAGTGGGGATACCTCTCAATATTGTGAAACCGCAGGAGCGGTAGCTGTGTGAACCAAGTTTAAGAAATATATTAAGGATGGACCATGTTATTATTGTGGAAGAACAGCTAGTTTACTAGCATGTAGGTATAACGTGGAGCACCGAGCTGAGTAACGCCGGTTTATAACTCAAAGTGAGCAACGCTCAAGGAGCATTCAGTAGTCATCCATGAGGATGATGCAAGTATATGTGTGGAAACTAATATGACAGTGAATACCATGTAAGTTAGTGTTGTGCAAGGAAAAAGAACACGGTACGCAGAAAGCGACCGTTGTATAAGTATGGATTAGGTGATGGTATGACAAATAAGCGGAGTGATGCGTTAAATCCAGTAAAGATACAATGGGAAGTGATAACAAATAAACTGGACAGTAAGCCAGTAGCCGGTATTATGAGATAAGAATCTCAGTGAAGCACAGTGTGAATTCCTATGGCAATTGCATGAGAGATTTACTGCCAAGAGTTTACGCCTCTGCACTCTGTATGACTGAGTGTTTTGGTATTGCGTTTGCACAGTAATGATCGAGTGGGATAGCTAGGATTTGGAAGATGATAATGGTGGAAGGCGAACAAAGAGAATTATAACACTATAAGACTGAAGCATATGAAATGCAAGGTCATATCAATGAAATGATACAGGTGCAGAATTAAATGTGGAAGTAGGAGAATTGGAGGTGTACAATACAGTATGGATAACGAATGGACAGGTCAGAATCGAAACTGGTTAGGAGTTAAGAAAACTCCAATGAGAATTCTTGGTAAAGGAACTAAACCGCTAATATGGTCAAGATCCTTTAACAGACCGCGTGGGTAGTTAAAACACTTCACGACGGCAGAACATTTGAAGCCAATGTTCAGTGATTGATTACGTGGGCGTAATCCCTTTTAAGGGGGGTAGAGCGCAAACCGCTTAGTGTGTTTTACCGTACAAGTGTACGTGAACTATGTTGTGCATAGCACAAAAATAATTGGTTATGATGGTTGGCATGGTTAATAATTGGTTATGATGGTTGGTTTGGTTAAATGGTGGTAATTGCGCACAGAAGATGCGAAATACCATTGTGGTAGGTGCGACTACCTTGGTAATGGTTGTGGGTAAGTACAGGTGTAGGGAGTAAATAAACCCCTGGGGGAACTAAAACCCCAATGGTGTGTGTTTGCATAATACCAAATGTGACACGATGTATTGTATTTGATTAAAAATATGTATATATATACAGTGTGGTGATTTATGAAGGGTATGAAACTGACATGGAACCTAGTAAGAATTAGATTCCCTAGGTAACTTGATTAAAAGAAAATGGATATAATTGATGGACTGAGTTCTATCCCTTGGAGATGTGATGATTATGATTAGAATGATTGAAAAGATAGAAAAGGGAAATGTGTGTATAATTTGATCCTTGAAAATGAAGTGGGAGGTGGAACTTGATTTGCATGTGATCAAGGGAAGCCGAACACAAATTGGGGTGGAAGAATAGTTCAACACTGATGCTGATCACATCAGGGTTGGATGACTCTTGAAGCTCCCTATAAGTGGTCACAAGTAACACCACTAAGAAAGGATGCAAAGAGCATAAGTTGGACTTGGAGTTGTATTGAACTTTCAAAAGGGTTTTCAATGGTATTTCCAAACAGTGGATTGATATTTTGAATAAAGGATTCTCTTGTTTACTTAACCTGGTAAAGAATATTTTTTTGTAGTACTTGCTCACGAGCTGAGGACGTATGAGCCTTTGTCTTCGGACCGGTGACATGAGAAGTACATATGTTAAAACTTAAGTGAATGTTTTGATCTCCCAAAGGAACGGGGACCAGAAGGTGTCCATCGCGACCGGGTTCTGCGGGGATCACAGTGTATATGTACTCAACATGGGACTCGAGCCCATGAAGAGATGGAAAAGGTATTTCTGGTTGTTATACATGCTAAGGCATGTTGTGGTGCGAGTAATAAATATTACTTTGACCTTGAGTCTTAATAGGGTTGAGTTCTGAAATGATTATGTTACCTGGGCCTATGAGTCCAAAGGTGGTTATGTTACCCAGACCTGAGAGTCTAAGGGTTGTTATGTGAGTACATTACTGTTAAGGTACCCGGACCATTGAGTCCGAGGTAATCATGTGAGAATGGTTATGGATGGATGTGTATATGTACCCGGACCGTCAAGTCCGAGGTTGTGGTGTAAGGTGTGTTGGTAATGGAAGTTTATCTTGAAAGTAATTCCCGTATTCTAATCAAAAATGATGTGTTGGGAAATGTGAACTTCGAGGACGAAGTTCTTTTAAGGGGGGTAGATTGAAATACCCCAAACCTTCATATGTTGGTTAAATGTTAAACTATGGTATTCAAAGGCTAAAAAGTGCCTTAACAACATCAGTGAACAATTAAACCAAGCAAAATACAAGGAAACACCTTAAGGTCAATTTAAGCAAATAATTGCTCTAGACTTGGTTAACCTTGTATAAAACCTAAAGGTCATTTCTAGACCTTGGAAATATGTTAATGAACATATTAAATCAATTATTGAAGAAAACCAAGCTTGAAAACAAGTTAAAACACAAAATGTGCTTTAAGGAGTCTTAAAGCACATTTTTGGAAAATTGTCTTGTAAATGAGTTTTGAATGGCTAGGTGTCCATCATTACTCTTAAATAAATATGTGTACTAATTTGTAACACATTTGGAGGTCTAGGTCAATGGGAAATCAAAAATTTCACATCTATGTGCCTTGTTTTTATGAATAGTGACTTTAATAAGCTAGTTTGTAACATATGTTGTTACAAGTAATTAAATGGGTCAATAAAGACCAAACTATCTCTAAATAAATGATGGGGGCCGGTTTTTATTAAGGTGAGTCACCACCATGTAAAAATCAAATAAGGAAGGAAGGGTAGGAAGGTAAAAAGAAGAAGGTTACCTTTTAACATGTAAATATCTCTAAAAGCAACTCACTTATTTCATTATCTCATTCCCTTCTTCATTTCACACGGTTGCAAGCTCTCTTCAACCTCTCTTCATTCTCCATTTACGTTTGCAATAATACACACCAAGACTCCATCTTTGACCACATGTAACTCCTAGCTCCATGGTCCAAATTCAATTTCGAGACCACCGTTCTTCTAGTTGAAGCAAGCTCTACACTTCTATCTTTTCAAGACTTCAAAAGCTCCATTTCGGTGCCATGGAGATTCACCATTGAAGGAGCTTGACCACATCTTTTTACACCTTGTTGTTCTCCTTTGCTTCAAGGTAAGGAAACTCAAAGAAAATGAAGTTTCCCTCATGTTTTGGTGCTGTCCGAAAATTCACCATTAATGGTGTCTTCTCTTGTTCTTCCATAGCTTCATTTCAACCTTTCATGGACTAGGTGGAGTCCTCTCTTGGTGTATATTCAAACTCTCTTCAAGATCTAAGGTAAAACAACTACCCTTATGTGTTAAGACAATATGTATAACCTAGGGTTTGTAAGTAAGTTTAAGCATGAAGCTTGAATGCTCATTGGTTGTACTTGTGTGTTGGTTAGAACATTGGCAAGTAACCAAGTGCTCTTGCCGATTTCCAAACAAGGAAGAACAAGAATGTTCAAGTAAAAATCTGGAAGGAAAGAGGTAAACAAACTATCTCAATATGATTTAAATGCCAATGGTAAATGAGCTAGTGAAATGCTCTCAAGGAGTTTATTAAGGGCATATGTATTGTTGGGTGTATTTGCAGGTCAAAGGCAATATATACTTGTGGAAATTCAGTGTTTAAGGTTTAAGCAATTTAAGGGCCTAAGAGCCATGTTATTTAAGGGCCTAAGTGCCAAGCAATTTAAGTTAAGCACTATATTGTGTTGTGGTGTAATTTGGTGAAGGTTTGTGTGTGATGGTGTTCTTGATGGGTTTAGGAGATCTTGAATGTTTAATGGTGAAAACTATGAGTTTTGGAATGGTGATATGCTAAGAGAACCCATGGCGAAAATTTGTAAAATGTATAAGAAAATTGGGTAACAAGTTGGACAATGTTTTAAGGTGAATCGAAGTGGTATTTTGGCATTAGAATATACCTAAGATCATATGGTAAGTTTATACAATTAATGGAGGTGGAGAACTAAGGCAACAACACTTGAAAAATGCAATTTTAACAATTCTGTAGGTTTGGTCCGGGACCTAGGTTATGGTTCAAGTCCCGGACTATGCATGAAAATAGGCCGAGAGTGCACCACTGGTTTTGGTCCGGGACTTGGGGTGAGTACAAGGTCCCGGACCACCCTATGAAATACGCCGAAGATTTTAAGTAAGTGCTGGTCCGGGACTTAAGGTAAGGACCAAGTCCCGGACCACTCTAAAATTGTTGTTTAAGGTTGGAAAATGGTGTCTAATGATGGGGATTGATGGATAATGATGTTGTAAGGTTAAGGACATGTTTGGTGAGTTATAATGACAATTTGGTGGGTGGGAAGTTGGAATAAAATGTGAGAGTAAATCAAGTTAAAAATGTTAAGTCATTTAACTAGTTAACGGGGATAACTACGGTCATTCGACGTTACACAAACATGTTACCCCAATGTTAATGAAAACAACTTTAATGTACCAGTTGTTCGAGAATTGTTCGAGGAACGTAAGTGGACATGGTGGAGTGGACTCCGGAGACAGGTATGGTTTTCTTGCAACCTGTGTCCTACCGGATTACACCGGCTTGTATGCCAATGTGTTTTTCTGTGTGTTTGCCACCTTGTAAGATAAAACATGAAATGAGTTTATAGTAATTCATTTATGTGGCGAATCTGGTCACCAATACCGTTTAACCTCAAATAGGTGTTAAACCTTAGCTAACCAAATCTAGGTACACATGAGATATCGGTATTCGGAGTTAACGGCCCAAACCTTGGGAACGTTCTAACCACGGCTATGCGTGAGTTAGTTGTGTATGGTTGTTGTTTGTAGGTGTGTGAACCTCCCTTACATGCTTAACACGGTTGTGATACCGAATGGTGTGTGGATGTGATAGGTTCCATAATGGAGCCTTAACTACTTAACTATAAGTATATGTGTACTAATGGGGGGTGAGGAGTCCGGTCATGTTCCGGCCACGCGTGTGATGGACGGGAGTCGATGTCATACCCGGTTCGATTCTCTTGGTGTATGTTAGGTTGTTTACTCATTGGGTTTCCAATCTTCCCTTTAGCTTAGCCAAAGCTATGTTACTGACTCACGTCGGTTTTCTGGGGCATACAATGGTTGTTCGGTGTGCTTGGTTTACTGTACCGACGCACCTTGGTGTTAAGTTATCTGTTCATTTAAAGAAACGGTAGCAAGTTATGGAACGAGCTTATCATGAGTTTGGCAACATTCTCTAGGCTCTAAATGAACTAATTATGGTTGGGTTGGTTCCTTAAGAGAACCGTACCCGTTGTATTATGTGTTATGGATGTATTGCAATTCCTATTCGGTGTGAAGTTATATGTGGTAAATTGTGGATATGTGGATTATGGTTATGAATTCAGGTTTTAATAAGAAGCGTTTAAGGATAACCCGATTAATGGGTAAATGTCGTCTGTTAAGGAAGTAACTCCATTAAGAGGAGAGTCACTCTAGGGTTAAAGGAAACAATGTTGATTTGTTATGTGTGGATGTATGGATGTGTTGGGTGTTTGTTGAGCCCTATAGCTGGGCGTATGCAATGTGTTTGTGTTTATGGTTTACATGCAGGATTTAAATATAATCAACAGCATGCTAAGACGACAATTAGTTGTGCGTGGCCCGGTAGCATGCGGGCTGGGGATTACCATACCAGCAAAGGTGCTGAGCCCCTTGGGGGCCACCCTTTTCTCCTTTTTCTATTTCAGGTACAAGGGCTGGAAGCCGTTCGAGAGTAGGGACGGTAGATGTTTGCACATTGGTAGCCCTTTAATGGTGTATGTATTATAGGTGTAGTAAGACCGAATTTGTTATCGGCACTGGTTAATGAATACTCGGTACAGTGGGGATGTATATGTAAATAATTGTTGGAAATGGAATCAGGATTGTATGGTGTAGTTGCTCGGGGATCTAGTCCATCAGACCGATATAATATGTATATATTAGCCTTGTTAGCCACGTGGGTGGTTAACGGCGTGTAACACCAACGGATTAAGTAATGTGATGGTTTATGTTTCCGCTGCAGATGGTTATAAAGTGCGACGTTGTGGATGGGGTATTACACTTGAAGACTCCCTTTATTTTTACAATCGTCAGATAGACTCGATTGAGGCATCACCCAAGATTGACTCCTTTTGTGGTTATCTCCGTCATGGACTCGTCTTTTGCACCAGATTGACTTGGTTTGTTGATGAACTTCATCATCAGCAACACTTCAAGTTCCAATAATTTTTAAACTTAAATATTACAATATTTAAAGTTTTGTACTCTCTTCTTCCCATTTATATGTCACATGGTTACAATCAGCTGTTGGTTTTATGATTTGAATATATTATTGTTTACTTTTTATGTATGAGAATATTTTTTGTAGGAGTAAGTTCGGGGTTGTTAACATATTTTTTAATAACTAGTTTAAGGATATTGGCCTATAAAATAACATGTATTTCTATCAGTATTCAAAGCAAAAGGTCTCGTAACTTTCTTCCTTTACTTATTTTCTCCTCACTATTATATTTTCAACATGGTGTCAAGAGCCAGATAAAGGAAATCAATGTAGATTTCTTTATAATAGTTGAGATCTAATAAAAAATGACGTCGTATGTTTTTCTATTTATTGTTGTAAGTTCTTTTCGTTTTAATTGAGAGTAAAAGATCAGTCATGTTCAAGAGTATTGCAGGTTTGGTGCTCAGACAAGTAATCGAGAAATTAAGATGGCTTAGTTCGTCAAAGAAAATTATTTTAGAAGTGAGGAGAGATGTGCTCCTGAAATAGATCATTGATGAGATGCGGACCATAATTGTAGATGAAGATGGTGAGAAGTGCATCTGGATTGTTGGGAAGTTGTGCTCCATATAAGCTTTGAAGAGTGAAGAGATGTGTTTCAAATATTTCATTGTTTTTCTATAGGTTGTTAAGATTTTTTTCCATATTTTTTTTTGGAATTTTTTTTGAAGAAAATATTTTATATTATAATTGGATGAGATTACAGCCTAAACAAGGACACTGCCAGTAGTCAGGCTTAAAACATACATAGACTAAGACTAGAAAACAAACAACTACCGAAAGTAAGTGATTCGTGTAGAATACTGCATTGGTAGCGTGGGCACAACCCAACCGTAATTTTGAAAACGGCCAAAGGGAGTCTACGGGCAGCCAAACACCCAGTCGGAGAGAAGAAAGATCCAAAATACCAACAGTGGAAACCAACAGTGAAGAATTAAGCAATCAATCTAAATCATAGGAACTATAAGACACATAATGTCTGAGAACACTAGTGGAGAAAAGACTTAAAATTATGCCTATTTAATGACAGTCAAAACCTAAACCGTTACTTAATTGGATGTCAGAGTTAATTAATTATGGTTTGTTAAATAATTATGATTTAGTAGGGGGGAGGTGATGGCAGACTTTTCTTTACGGACTTTAAATTACAGTTATATGCATAATCGTAATCTAATATTTGACGTGTAGCTTTATATTACGGTTCATGTATAAGCCGTAATCTAATGTCCGTTGACCCGCGCGTGCCCCTACACTTGACAACGTCGTTTTACTCGTCTGTATACCCTGTGCACGCCTATACACATTGGCAACATTATTTTCAATGGCATGGGACTTTAGATTACGATTTGAGTATAAACCTAAATCTAAAGTCCATACATTTCCGTGTGCGCGCCCAGATTATGATGTCGTCATTTTACACGTTACATGTAAAAAATTGATTGAGCCCCATATTCTTAATAATGTTATATAATGAGCCCAATAGATAAACTAGTGAAAGTATTGCATTAGTAACTATAAGGTTATATCAACATATTTATAACTAAACTAACAATTGGTTAATAAATTTTGAAAATAAATGTTTATAACAATTCAAAATTAACCAAAATAATGAATTAAAAACTTTAATCGATTTTGGAATAATGCTTATATATTATAAAAAAAACAGCTAATATATACATAAAAGTAATGAAACAAAGTATTATAAGAAACCACTAATATATACAATAACTAACAAAAAAACAAGGACGAGGCTCATGGCCCAGTTGTCAGGGCTCATGAGTTATTTCCCATGATTTTAGACCATTATTTTTGGCGGAGAAAACCGTAATCTAAAAGTCCTTTAATAAGTAAATTTTTTTACGATTTTTCACACAATATTTTTTTTGCTCCGCGTGCGCTGCTCTTTCTCTCTGTATTATCTTCTCTAACCTCCTGTGAAATACCCCTAACTACTTAAACTTGATTACATGAATTAATAATGATCTAATAAGGCCAAAACACACCTTAAGAGCATGGAGGAACAATCTTAGACCTTAAAACACAAGAATGTGCTTTAAGATCACTTAGAGCCAGAAATGTGCTTTAAGAAACCATAGAGATTGTATAACCTCAACTAGGATCCAAAGTGGATTCCTAAGTCTTATAATCAAGCTAAAAACACTATAAAACCATTACCAAAGAAAACCAAGCTCAGAAACAACTTAAGACAAGAATATGTCATAAAACCCTTTAAAGCATATTTTTGATATATTATCTTAAGAATGAGTCTTGGATGGTTTTAAAGGCTTGAATATATGTAAATGTACTAAAATAATTCAATAAAATTACTTTCAAATCAAACCAAACTCTAAAAAGAGTTAAGACACAAAAAGGAGCCTGGAAACTCCTTAAAACGCGATTTTGCGAATTGTCTTCGAAATTGGTTTTGAGTGGCTAGTTGGCCTTGTATACATACTAAAATATATGTATACTACCTAATATCATATTAGGAATTTAATTTGAAGATTTTACAAAAAATTTACAAATATAATATTTAACGTGAATAATAACCTCAAATAGTGCCCATTTAGTCAAATATTGACCAAGAATGGTCAATGGTCAAAATTTGACCATCCTTGGCTGAGTGAGATCGACATGGGCAACAGGAGAAGGCCAGCTGCACAATAATGCTACGTAAAGCAACTAATGAGTCATTTGGAAATTACTATTCACACTTTTCTTTACATTATAATATACCTTACTTTTTCCTTCTTCATTTACCTTCTCACGATGCCATTCCTTCCTTTGCTTTATCCCAGCCGATTTTCCTTACTTCCCAGTTCTCTCAACGTGTGTACATGAACAAGGAAGAAGCCATGCAAAGTTAATTAATTAAGGTAATGAGGTTAAGCTTATTTTAGCTCATTTTTCACACCTTTTCTTCCATAAATTATAACTTTCTCATCTTAAGTCCACATTTCAAAGTTGATAGCTCGTTGGATTCCTCCTTCGAAGAGCTTCAAATCCATCGCTCATATGTGCCCAAAATCTATGGAAAAACCACGAAGAAATACCTTTTATTCTTGAGAAAAAACGTTGTCTTCTTGAAAACTTTTCCTTCTTTGATTTTGTGATGGCCGATTGCCATGGGTTATTAACCCTTCTTATTTTACATCTTAATCTATGATTTTGGAGCTCATTTCCCTAGCAAATTGCTGCCAAAATTTCTAAGGAAAATCAAGCTTAATATTAAGCTAAAGCTTAATACCAAAGGTAAATCCAAATATCTCCTGATATTACCTTGATCTTGTTAAATCTCCCTAATTTGTGGTGATTTTAACACCTAAATTGCTCAAATATAGGCCGAGATCAACCTTGAATTACCTTGTCATTTTAAGGTAAAATTTACCTTAAATCATTACATAAATTATTCCTTATGATTAGCTCAAGCTTAGAGTCTAATTATATCTTTTAATGTTAAATATATTTTCTAAGCTTGCGAGAATTTATCCCTCATAAACCGTGGGTGAACAAGGCTTGGAAATCATATAATCTAAGGTAAAACATCTTAATAACATATTATTATGTTTTTAATCATAGGGTAAATTATTGCTATGAGTGAAGGAAATTAAATGGCAATTTTGACATTAAAAATGATGTAGAAACCTTAGATAAATTATTTGAGTGATTAATTAACGTAATTGTCAAATTTAAGACATTATGTAACTTTTAATTTTTGAAGAGTTAAGAATATATAAGTTTTTGTGAGATTTATGTGTGATTTATTATATAAGCAAAGTTGTAATAAGGCCATGTCTTTAGGCCATTTTATTTAAGTTTAAAAGCTTATTTAATTTAATTTGCACTTATATAAGTGTTGGGGTCAAATTGGTAATTATAAAAAATAGAGGTGTCGTGAGTAATATAGAATAACTAGGGATTTAAATAATTTAAATAAAGTTAAACATTTTATAAAGTTTTGGGTCAAAATTGTAAATATTGGAAAGTTTGGGTAACTATAGTAATTACTGAAAGTATATTGGTCAAACTATGTTTTGGAGTCAAACATTGACCATATAGATGATTTCGACCAAATTTGATAATATATTAAGTTAATTATCAATTTATATTAAGTTATATTTAATTGTAAAAATTAGATATCATATGGGGTAAGTTTGTAATTACCGAAAGTTAAGGGTATTAAATGGTATTTTATGCACCTATGATTTATTAGAATTTTTGGGAATTTATTGGGTTGAATTTGGAGTTAAAATGAACTATATAAGTATAATATAGTTATTAATGTCGTTAGTACATATTAATATAAGGGTCAAAATGTAATTTATAAAGTTAGTTGGGTTAGAAAATAATTCTGGACAGATTGGTGACCTGTTTGGATTTTAGAAATTATAACCAGGGTTATACAATTATAATGACATAAAGTCATAATATAAGATATATAATATATATATATATATATATATATATTAATATATATATATATAATATATATATATATATATATATATATAACTATGTATCAGTATTTGGGGTTATTATGTAGTTCTTGAAAATTTGAGTAAGTAATTAATAAACACATTTTTAAGTGTTCAGATTACTAATGGAATTAAATGAAGAATTTAGAAACAAGTTGTAAAAGGAACAGAGTTAAAAGGGTTAAACGAGACCCGTATACAACTTATGGTATACGAGGGGTATACCCGTAATTTAATAACTATGGGAGAAGTTAATCCCTAAAGTATTTTAAAGAAAATACAGGTTAGAAAAGAAATAAATACGTATACTTAAACAGTAAAATACGAGACATATACGCTAATGGTAAATACGTATATGTGAATAGTAAAATATGGTGAATAGTGAAAATAAGAAAAATTGAGTTATCCAACCACCCCGCCCTAATGAACTACAGGAGCGGTGTAGGAGGCCGGAATAACCGGGAGGGATTAGCGACGATATATAGTGCCATAGAATATTGTTGTATGAGATGCTAATACGTATTGTGATACGTATTGTGAGATACTAGAGGCGTCTCGAGGAACGTCGCATCTAGCTGAATTCATACTCCATCGTCATACTTGCCGGGTATACGGTATGTTATTATGTGGCTTGATTATCATTGAGGATTTCCTCAGTTCAGACACTGTGTGATATCTGTGGTAAGATTGAATGTCTGATGTGTGAAATAATATGCATGTGTTGTATATTATAGTTGCCTTGATTATTACTATTGCTATTGTGCGATAACAGTACAAAGTTCGTATATATGAACTTATATATATATAACGAACTAACGACAACGATGCTACTTATATATACACTGTTATAATATAGGTGGCGTGAGAAAACACGTCATAGCATAGGATAATCAGATACGTATTATCCAAGATTTAAATACGGAGCATTGGCCTTGTTAATGCCGCCCTCGTATTGACGTTCGAATGGTACAACCACCTAGAGACACTAGGTATAAGATCTCTCTGAGGCACACATTCAAGATGTTACACCGGATCCCGAGTTTATACTCCGGATTAGATTAGACAACCCTAATCAACGGTGCCCAGAATTTGTTGAGATAGTGTTGAGAAAATTTTGACGAACTAACATGATTCATTGATCGGAGCCTCTACCGCTGGAGGGATGCTAGGATACTTGAATATGTATCCGTAAGTATCAATAAATTCCAGCGAACTAAGGGGATGTGGCCTTTGGTTTGTAGGTCGGAGACTCTATCGTTGGAGTGGCTACATGCCGTGGGTGACACGCCATTATAGGGGTAATGAGTAGGGACGTGTCGTTTTAACGAGACGTTGTCATTAGGCATGAGACTTTATTGAACAATTACGAACAGCCATAGAGCTCGTACATTGGGCGAACATTGTTTAGGCTCACACGCCGTTACGAGAATAAGTGTGCGTTTATAATTCTCGTACCTTCGCCTTGTTCTTTATTGTGTCTATCCTATATTGTATGATATGTGAACAGTATATTTGGTGTGATATGTGTATGAATTGGATGAGTGGAGTCATTGACTCATACATGCATTGAGTGCATTGGTGCGATATTATGGATTGGTTGAGTGGAGTTTTTGACTCATATATAAGTTGAGTGTTTTGTGGATATATATATGTTAGTATGATTTGTGAAGCCGGGGGCTTGATTGTTGTTTGGATTACTGCAATGTTTGTATTGCTTTACAGTATTACTGTTAAAATGGTACTGCATGAAATGAACTGCATGCTCTCGACCAATTAGCTGGGGGTCTGAGGGGGCATGATAGTCATGTAGTAGCATACTCAGTAGGGGCTGATTCCATACATACGAACAACATTTTCAGGTATGCTGCTTCCGGTGTCGCAGAGCGCGGGACGCGATGGGTAGATAGTCGACATTTTAAGTTGCACTGTTGCAATTCGGTTGTTGTAAAATATTGTATAAGGATCTGAATATAGATTGCTCATTAGTTCTGTATTAGATATTAGAATGGAAGTGGAGATCTATCTTTTGTTATCACTGCGGGAAATTGTTTCGTATAGTAAAATTTAAGTAAATGAGTTGTTACTCGCATGGGCGAGTGGGAACGGTAACACATGTAGTTCAATATTGTTTATATTACCACGTGGTTATTACGAAAGGTATGATGATTAGGAGTTGATTAAGCAGGGGTGTTACAAAAGTTGTATCAGAGCGGAGTACCACTCTGATGACAAGAGATAGTAGGATTAGAATATTGAGCATAGGATTTGGGTAACCGGGAAACGTTGTGAGAATACGTGACCTTTCGAGGTCATTGCTTGCTTAACGCTCGCAACCAATAGCTGTAAAGGCACTTCAATATTTAATGACCAAGACTACAGTACGATACCGAGTAAAAGTCTAACCCACCCTTCTGATAGACGTCAGAGAGGGGTCCGGGTAAGAATACTAGGGAGGTCGAGGCAAGGCGGAAGGTGGTGAAGGTCTTGCAACCCCAAGTAACGCGAAGACGGTGAGGACTGCTCGCACTTGATGGGAGTATATCCTGGGAATAGCAATGGTACCACACCCGTCGCTGCCCGTACCTCGAGTACCGCCTAGAGAGGCAACGAAACGAGAAGCGCAAGGAGAAGGAAAAATCGTCCGAATCGGGGGGACCCGATGTGGCTGCTATTAGGGTTGTGACAACCAAATGAGAGGAGAATGCCGGATACAATGAATTATTGTGGACCGGGGGATCAGATGATGACGTAATGTCTACAAGACACTACTATACTTAGTATCAACTAAACAATAAACCTGAAGTTGTGGGGAATAATTTCCATTGGACTAACGGGGTCAGCTTGCAGTTAGCCGATGCTCCCTGTCCGATATCCAGGGAAGCGCTAATGAGCGCGCCTGGGGGAATTAGGTGGAACAACGAATGAAGATGACTTACGAGACATGTAATATGTGAAATTGATTACCTTTTGGAGTCTCACCCGAAGAGAGTGACTTGTAGCCCATGCAACACCGAAGGTTCGAGAAGGCCTGACGTGCATGCGGAACGGTCACGAGATCTTATGAAATAAGAACTCACCAAGGTTGCTACAATACAGCACCTTGAAAGGCAAGTAACGCCTTAGTACCACAGTGAACTGTTGGGAACGAGTACGGGATTGAGACAATATTAATATGAACAAGAACCTCTTCGACGTGAGTGAGAAACCAAGGAGGGAGAATGTTGTAACTAACATGCATCGTGCCGGTGGCCCAGTCTGCATGGCGCACTTGTCTTAACAAGTGCAACACCAACCCTGTATTGAATTTCAACCTGCCCTACGTACTTGCCATGGCAAGTGCTGCAACTATATACATGAACCCTGAATGACCATGTAGTACAGATGGAGCAACACCATGCCCATTAATAAACATTAAACTCTGTGCAAGTCCGAAGCACAATAATGTTAGAACATAACTCATTAGGAAGAAGGGCCATAAAACCCTTGAGCTGGAGGTCGATTAAACCTCGGAAAGACCCGAATGGTCTTACCATTAAACCTAATATAAGTACCCCACTAGTAAGCGTGACCCAGAGTTAATGTGGATGACTATACTTAAGGCTTACTAGCCTAACCCCAGTACCAGTACGGACAGTGGTCGTCAAGTACTACCGGGGGAGAGTGTCAAGTCTGCAGGACAAGCACAACCACACTCGTGGGTGCTTGACACTTGTGGATATACCACCACCACTAACTATCATGGGAGAACAAGAAGTGAGCTACCCAAGCCAAAATGTTATTCCCAGCAGCACGCACCGATTTCGAGGCAAACCCTTTAGAAAAGGAGGACACTTTAGTCCTTAGATAAACAAGTGAAGGACCATTATGCTGTGAAACTCCAGTACGAAGAGCATAATGGATGAGGTGAACCATGTCTAGGGGAGCGAAGGTATCACCTCTGACAATCTCATTCTATCATATGCCCTAAAGCATCACCACCTATAACCATGAATATAAAACCACGAGCACTGTTTAATGTCAGGCAGTAACGAGGGCTTCCACAAACGAGGGAACACGACGTGTCAGCCTTGATCGTGGAGTCTAGAACCACACCAAAGGGTGTAACCCAATGAATTAGGTAGAATCCAAGAACCAGAAACTCATATCGTAAACGGCGTTGATAGCCTACGAATGAGAGAGAGAGATGGTGGACAGAACACTCATCCTCGATCATGTAGGTAGATAACAACCATAAGTGAACCATCCCTATTAAATAAAGAACCCCTTTGAGATATTCGAGTACCATAGGACAAAAAAATTCAGACAGCTTTATACCCCAACGAATATTACCACGACTAAGAGTATGATAACCACCGGGTACGGACACTACAAGTGCACATAACATGACATGGGACGACCGTACTCCAGTAGGAGCATGTGGGCTCGACAGACTCGTAAGAGATAGTCGGGTAAGTAGTAATGTAACGACCCCAAAACCACCCTGGTTGGGAGACCGTTACACGCCGCGCACTTATTACCTAAGACACGCAAGGCTACACTATCGAAACCCCAAAACAGAAACTGATGCTCATATAATACCAGATAAACGATTACAAAATGTCTTTACAATACACAGGCGGAAGCCAAACTGAATTACAAAGCATATCCTAAATACAACTGGGCACCAAGGCCAAACAAGCTGAAATACAGAGCTCAGAAGCCAAGACAGAAAGTAAGAGCTGAATCTCCAAGCACGAACTAAAACCTGCAAATCAGACGGAGATAGGGGTGAGCAAAACTATTGCTCAGCAGGTGATAAACTTCATCAGCTGAGCATGCTCAAAACATAATCTGAACATACATACTTATACATATACAGAAGCGCTTAGCTAGAGCGAAACCAGAGTCAAAGCGGAAGACTTTCAAATAGGCAGAAGTCTAAAACAGAAGAGGCTAAGCAGTGGTCAAAACATACACTTAATAGCAGAAGGTAAACTGAAGCTGAAAGCTTGACGAAATCAGAAGCTTAGGAAACTCAGAAGCTTAAACACAATCAGAAGCTTAACAAAACTAGAAGCTTAGCAAAATCAGAAGCTTAGCAAAATCCGGAACTTATCAGAAGGCGGTAAGCACACAGCAGACCGTCTCAAATCAAATACAGATAGAGAGCAGACGAAGCAGAGCGCTTATAAAGCAGAAATACCCAGCAGACAGAAAGCACACAGCAGTCCGTCGACGTTTGAAAATAGACAGAGCAGACAGAAACAGATCACTTAGTAAACCAGAGGCTTTCAGGTGACAGAAAGCACATAGCAGTCTGTTAGAAATCAGAAACAGATAGAGCTAACAGAAAACAGAACTCTTAACAATCAGAAGTGGGACACTAGCACCAAGCATAACACTCAGAAAGGGTCGAAGACCCATGGATCTAACAGATCCCTCGACAACGCAGAAATGACCCGAAGGCCAAAGGGTTCGTCAACCCCACAAAACAGATTGGGCATGACCCACACTCAGAATGACGTCTACATGGTATACCACGGAATAGCTCGACCCAGCCATTCACGGCTCAGAAGCAGAGTAACTAGGTCCCAAAACGGAAGCTTAACACACAGAAGCTTTCAACAGAACGGGACAAAAGTACTTGTCAGAATAGAGCAGAAAGCAGAAGCTTTTAACAGAATAGAACAGAGGGCCAAAGCACATCAAACGGATCATAATCCTTTACCAAAACAAAAGTCATACACTGACTAGCAAACACGAAAACCAACCAGAAGCATAGAAGCTCAAACACTCTTCCAGAGCAAATCAGAGTTCAAAGGCTTATTGAGAACTTTCAAATTAAGGTACACATATACATGTGCTAAAACGTATCAGAACAGATAGTACTCAAAGAGAGGAATCCAACGCCGCAAACGGCACTCAAAACGGAGCTCAAACGAAGAAGATATGGTGAAAACAGAGGGTTGTCCGAACTTGTGTCCGGACGTCGAAGTTCGGACACAGGTCGAGACTCAGAAACCAGAGATTGTCAAATGTCCGAACTTGTGTCCGGACATCAATGTTCGGACACAAGTGGAGTTGAAAACAGACAGGGAATTTCAGAGTGTCCGAACATCGAAGCTCGGACCGATGTTCGGACGGGTTCCACAGGAAAAAGTTACACGGAGTGTCCGAACATCAATGTTCGGACTGATGTTCGGACATACCCCGAGTTTGAAAATACAGAAGCTCAAAACATGCTGTCCGAACTTAGAAGTTAGGACAGATGTTCGGACAGCACGAAATCAGAAGAACAGAGGCTACGAACAGATCAGAAAAATTATCCAAACTTCACCAAACCTTGCCAAAGAATTACCCACACCAAATCAGACATAAATACAGGAAAACCACGAGGTTTTAGCCACTCAAAAACGCAAACACACTGCATTAAATCTCACACACAAATCAATGAGTAATCCTTATAAATCCCAAATCAGCGGCACTCAGAAATCACAAAACAGAGGGAGATTTACAGATGTAGATTCACCATCGTTAAAGCAATACTTACATAACCAAAATACGCGAATCAAAACACTACCCACGGGGTTTTAACGGATTAGAAACGCAAATCAGAAATCACCCAAATCACCACAAATCAGAGAGTCAAATAACATATACGGAAACATTGATCGAAACCCCCGTGGGTGAACACACACAACTGAATCCATCTACCACCTACCTCACATCCGTAGCTAAGCCATCTCTGCGGACTCTATGAATTGTCCACTTCGAATCTCCACTCAAACGCCATCCCCTCGAATTGAACCGCTCCCAAAATACAAAACCAAAATCAGAAAAGAGGAGAGGAAGACTCAATGAAGAACGAAATCGGAATCTACAAACCAACCTGACAAACGACTGACGGACGCACACAATTCCATCTACAGACCTCCAGTGATTATTAATCAAAAGGAATTGAGGAAGAAGATGAGCAAAGGGAGGAGAAGTTGAGAGCGATGAGAACGTCAAGAGAACCGTCAGGGTAGTGGAAGGAGGAATAATTGAACGTGAGTTAGAATGAGTGAGAGAGAGGAAATAAAATAGTTTTAATAAGTCTCTCTCTTATGGAATTAATTAAATAACAACAAGGAAGAAGACAATTGTAACCCTCCTTCCTCAAGCTAACATAATGACATAAGGAGAATGTCATAGACAATCTAACATAAGATTACAAAATAGCACAAACTCCCTTTGCGAATCAGAAAGAAAATAAAAAAAATCTGGGGCATAACAAGTAATGTATCAGTAAGATACCCCATGTATGTAAACGAGTAGTGTAAGAACCAAGGAGGCAATCAACTCTGTGTCAAAGTCAGAAATGGAAATCCTGACAAGGTACCAAATAGGTTAGAAAATCAAGGATGTCTTGATAGTAATACGATAGAAAACTGTAACTCCGTAGAAGAATAGTTGGAACCCAATGGTCTAGGAAAACCTAGATACGAGAAAAGCAATGCCCAACTTAAGGAAAGAGTCAATGAAAACCCAATAAGTGGGTAAATAATTATGTGATACCTCATAGAGATAAGAATTACTCGAGACAACGATAACTACCATACTAGGAGAAACCTAGGAAGTGCTATAAATGCCACCCGAGAAGGGAGCATGCAAGAACTAAATTATGTGCTAAGAGTACGGCGAAGGCCACACAGTATAAAAATAATCCCATACTTAAGCCATAGGATGTTAGTACGTCATCATCCAATCAGAGCTGAATGAAAGACGAACGTCAAGTTAAGACCCACAATCGCATTGTACTTATATACAATAGGCGAAGGGTAAAGATAGTGTATTAGCAGATACCTTGAACTGGAGGTTAAGTACTCCATGCAAACCGCAAGAGCGGATAACCGTCTGATCGACTGGTACATGGTACGCAATGAAGCGACCATTGTAAACAACCATAATGTATAGACAGGAAAACAAAATATTGGAATACGAGTAAACTCAATGGTGAAAAACTCAGATTAGAGGAAGTTTATCTAGAAGACCAGACTAGCTTAGCAAAGAAGGGCAAGTCCATATCAATACGGAAGGTGTAGGACAGTTCCTACGAACCTTATAAATGGTAAAATAAAACCAGACCCGTACGATATTATAAATGGATTCCCCTAATCATGAGTAAGGATGCACCACATGTGGGTAGTAAATACCGACAACCGAGGGAAACGAGTACACATCAATGGATAAGGACCTGCAAGGTACTAAATTAACAGACTCATCCCGAGGTTTATTAGACAACTACTGTAAACACTTGGTGCTAGAGCATAGCTCTATAACCCTCACACCGAAAGCTAACTCGGTAGGGTGACACAAACTCTTGGAAATATACCATGAGTATGTAAAGAATTCCAAAAAACTAGATGAAAGAGCCAATTGAATTTAATTAACTTCTGTGGTGACAATACCATACACCGATATAACTCTTCCTCCATTCCCATAATCATGGAAGACCGTGTAGAAAAAACCGTCACGTGGAGTAGAAACAGATACAGAACTGTTACTTAAGGGGGTAAACTAACCCCAGAGCAGTTGGGTCGCACCGCTTGCGGAGCGAGTGGGCCCTTATAGCATAGGTGTAATATACCTAGCTGAATAGGGATAGACAAGTGATGGGTCTCACACCTCTCAATCAAACTGTATATAAATTTACACGTACCTAATCAGGGTAGATAGTATAGCCTGAGTGGCTAGAGCCCGACCCCGAAGAAAGGGGTAACGTGCTAATATACCACATGGATGCTCGAATGTTCCACAAGAGTGGAACGTCTTGAATTTGTTATTTCAAGACGATATATTCATAGATTACGTGGGCGTAATCCCTTTTAAGGGGGGTAGAGCAATTTTGCGCGCTTAACATATACCGTACATATAAGTACGTAGCACATTATATGCCTACTACAAATGATTATCGTACGTATAGTACTAATCTTGTAATGTATTATGTGTGAGAATATATTATATATATGTTAGTTCGCACCAGTATAGCCAATAGGAAAGGGAGAACAAAAAGAGTGTTCTTACCCTAGTTCCGATTATTGTGCAAGTATTGCGAACACTAGACATATAATGCCTAGCTTGTTAGCTCCGATGTGAGAGTTTAAGTAGGCCTACCTTGTACCTCCGATAGGAGATTTCAGGAAGAAGGGGTAGGGAACTACGTATCATGTGATGTGTGACTCGGTATGAAACCGGCTGTGGTAAATGTGATGAGTGAAACGGTATGAGACCGTTGTGTAACATGGTGGAAGTGAATCCTTTAGGAGTAGTATGAATGATAATAGGTCGAGAGGACTTGGTTCATAGTTAGGACATATGATCCCATATGCGAATGACTAGTTTGATTGTACTAGTAGACTTGTGTCCATTGAACACAGGTGATAGATACCAAGAGGAAATAAGATTATAAATGGATAAATAACTGATTGTTTGAAACTGACGTGGGAATTCAAACTTGATCCTGGTTTGATCAAGAGAGATCGAACATAAATTGGGGTGAAAGATAGTTCATCACTGACGCTGACCACGGCGGGTTGAACGACTCTTGAAACTCCCTACAAGGGGACACAGATATGAATAGAAATTGATAATAATTGTCTTGGAGACTCCTGAGAACATCCAAAGAGCGGGGGACGTTGAGTCCCACATTATTAAATTAGTTTATCGGCGGACTGATAAGGAGTCAAGGTGTTACTGCCCACGGGGCCGTGGACCGTAGAGCCCTTCGTCGTGAGACCGGTGTGTCTGTGGGTAGTAGAGGTTAGTTACCCAAGGAGCTGTGGACCTTAGAGTCCTTCGTCATTAGATCGGTGTGTCTGCGGGTAACTATAGACGTTGGTTAGCATGGGGTTTGAGACCATTGGGTCCTGGTCTCTCAGACTGCTTCCCCCATGATTTTCCATCATGCATATATGTACACACATACACGCGGTAATGATGTGTGGGTATCCTCACGAGATACCATGCATATAGGGTGATACATTCGGGTATCCCTTGCAAGTACCTCTGAGAGTTAGTAGTGAATTAATTACCTTATCAAGTACTATGTGAGAGTTGGGTACCCTGTCTAGTACCGTACGTCATACGTGGTGGGCTATGTGTTCTAACTATATATTGTATGAATGTGCCCTAGTGCACCTGGTTGTTATATATTTATGCGATACCTCGGAGTACCTTGTGATTGAGTGTTGTACCTTATCTAGTACAGTGTTATTGTTTGAGCACCTCGTCTAGTGCTATGCATGATGCATGATTTAAATACACCAGGATGTAAGTTATGTGGAACTTGTTTAGCGCTGCATCGATGACGATGTATGCATACTAGGTTTGAACCTAGTGGGACTCGGTCCCTAGTAGTGAGACTTATGAATACCTAGTGGAACTTGATTTATTAGGAGAACCGAATGTAAGTAAAGACTTCGGGACGAAGTCTCTTTAAGGGGGGTAGAATGAAATACCCCTAACTACTTAAACTTGATTAAATGAATTAATACTGATCTAATAAGGCCAAAAACACCTTAAGATCACGGAGGAACAATCTTAGACCTTAAAACACAAGAATGTGCTTTAAGATCACTTAGAGCCAGAAATGTGCTTTAAGAAACCATAGAGATTGTATAACCTCAACTAGGATCCAAAGTGGATTCATAAGTCTTATAATAAAGCTAAAAACACTATAAAACCATTACCAAAGAAAACCAAGCTCAGAAACAACTTAAGACAAGAATATGTCATAAAACCCCTTAAAGCATATTTTTGATATATTATCTTAAGAATGAGTCTTGGATGGTTTTAAAGGCTTGAATATATGTAAATGTACTAAAATAATACAATGAAATTACTTTCAAAGCAAACCAAACTCTAAAAAGAGTTAAGACACAAAAAGGAGCCTAAAAACTCCTTAAAATGCGCTTATGCGAATTGTCTTCGAAATTGGTTTTGAGTGGCTAGTTGGCCTTGTATACATACTAAAATACATTTATACTACCTAATATATTAGGAATTTAATTTGAAGATTTTACAAAAAGTTTTACAAATATAATATTTAATGTGAATAGTAACCTCAAATAGTGCCCATTTAGTCAAATATTGACCAAGAATGGTCAATGGTTAAAATTTGATCATCCTTGGCTGAGTGTGATCGACATGGGCAAGAGGATAAGGCCAGCTGCACAATAATGCTACGTAAAGCAACTAATGAGTCATTTGGAAATTACAATTCACACTTTACTTTACATTATAATATACCTTACTTTTCCCTTCTTCATTTACCTTCTCACGATGCCATTCCTTCCTTTGCTTTATCCCAGCCGATTTTCCTTCCTTCCCAGCTCCCTCAACTTGTGTACATGAACAAGGAAGAAGCCATTCAAAGTTAATTATTTAAGGTAATGAGGTTAAGCTTGTTTTAGCTCATTTTTCACACCTTTTCTTCCATAAATCATAACTTTCTCATCTTAAGTCCAAATTTCGAAGTTGATAGCTTGTTGGATTCCTTCTTCGAAGAGCTTCAAGTCCATAGCTCATATGTGCCCAAACTCTAAGGAAAAACCACGAAGAAATACCTTTTATTCTTGAGGTAAAACGTTGTCTTCTAGGAAACTTTTCCTTCTTTGATTTTTGTGATGGCCGATTGCCATGGGTTATTAACCCTTCTTATTTTCCATCTTAATATATGATTTTGGAGCTCATTTCCCTAGCAAATTACTGCCAAAATTTCTAAGGAAAATCAAGCTTAATACACAAAGGTAAATCCTAATATCTCTTGATATTACCTTGATCTTGTTAAATCTCCATAATTTCATGGTGATTTTAACACCTTAAATTGTTCAAATATAGGCCGAGATCAACCTTGAATTACCTTGTCATTTTAAGGTAAAATTTACCTTAAATGATTACATAAATTATTCCTTATGATTAACTCAAGCTTAGAGTCTAATTATATCTTGTTTAATGTGTAAATATATTTTCTAAGCTTGCGAGAATTTATCCCTCATCAACCATGGGTGAACAAAGCTTGGAAATCATATAATCTAAGGTAACCATCTTAATAGCATTATTATGTTTTATATCATAGGGTAAATTATTGTCGTGAGTGAAGGAAATTAAATGGCAATTTTTGACATTAAAAATGATGTAGAAACCTTAGATAAATCATTTGAGTGATTAATTAACATAATTGTCAAATTTAAGACATTATGTAGAACTTTGGTAATTTTTGAAGAGTTAAGAATTTATATAAGTTTTGTGAGATTTATGTGTGATTTATTATTATAAAGCAAAGTTGTAATAAGGCCATGTCTTTAGGCCATTTTATTTAAGTTTAAAAGCTTATTTAATTTAATTTATGCACTTAGTATAAGTGTTGGGGTCAAATTGGTAATTATAAAAAATAGAGGTGCCGTGAGTAATATAGAAGAAATTAGGGATTTAAAATGAATTTAAATAAAGTTATAACATTTTATAAAGTTTGGGTCAAAATTGTAAATATTGGAAAGTTTGGGGTAACTATGGTAATGTATGTATATTGGTCAAACTATGTTTTGGAGTCAAACATTGACCATATAGATGACTTTGACCAAATTTGATAATTTATTAAGTTAATTATCAATTTATATTAAGTTATGTATTTAATTATAAAATTAGATAACATATGGGGTAAGTTTGTAATTACCGAAAGTTAAGGGTATTAAATGGTATTTTATGCACCTATGAGTTATTAGGAATTTTTGGGAATTTATTGGGTTGAATTTAGAGTTAAAATGAACAATATAAGTATAATATATAGTTATTAATGTCGTTAGTACATTATAATTATATAAGGGGTCAAAATGTAATTGTATAAAGTTAGTTGGGTTGGAAAATAATTCTGGACAGATTGGTGACCTGTTTGGAATTTTAGAAAATTATAACCATGGGTTACACAATTGTAATGACATAAATGTCATAATATAAGATTAATATATATATATATATATATAACTATTAATATTTGGGGTTATTATGTAGTTCTTGAAAATTTGAGTAAGTAATACTAATAAACACATTTTTAAGTGTTTAGATTACTAAAGGAATTAAATGAAGAATTTAGAAACAAGTTGTAAAAGGAACAGAGTTAAAACGGGGTTAAACGAGATATACAACTTATGGTATACGAGGGGTATACCCGTAATTTAAGAACTATGGGAGAAGTTAATACCTAAAATATTTTAAAGAAAATACAGGTCATATTAGAAAAGAAATAAATACGTATACTTAAACAGTAAAATACGAGACATATACGCTAATGGTAAATACGTATACCTGAATAGTAAAATACGGTGAATAGTGAAATACACAAAAAATTGAGTTATCCAACCACCCCGCCCTAATGAACTACAGGAGCGGTGTAGGAGGCCAGAATAACCGGAGGGATTAGCGACGGTATAGTGCCATAGAATATTGTTATAGATGCTAATACGTATTGTGATACGTATTGCCAGATACTAGAGGCGTCTCGAGGAACGTCGTATCTAGCTGAATTCATACTCCACCGTCATACTTGCCGGATATACGGTATGTTATTATGTGACTTGATTGTCACTGAGGATTTCCTCAGTTCAGTCACTGTGTGATATCTGTGGTAAGATTGAATGTCTGATGTGTGAAATAATATGCATGTATTATATATTATAGTTGCCTTGATTATTAATATTGCTATTGTGCGATAACAGTACAGAGTTCGTATATATGAACTTATATATATATAACGAACTAACGACAACGATGCTACTTATATATACACTGTTATAATATAGGTGACGTGAGAAAACACGTCATAGCATAGGATAATCAGATACGTATTATCCAAGATTTAAATACGGAGCATTGGCCATGTTAACGCCGCCCTCGTATTGACGTTCGAATGGACAACCACCTAGAAACACTAGGTATAAGATCTCTGAGGCACACATTCGAGATGTTACACCGGATCCCGAGTTTATACTCCGGATTAGATTAGGCAACCCAATCAACGGTGCCCAGAATTTGTAGAGATAGTGTTCAGAAAATTTTGACGAACTAAGATGATTCATCGATCGGAGCCTCTACCGCTAGAGGGATGCTAGGATACTTGAATATGTATCCGTAAGTATCAATAAATTCCAACGAATGGCCTTTGGTTCGTAGGTCGAAGACTCTACCGTTGGAGTGGCTACATGTCGTGGGTGACCCGCCATTGTAGGGGTAATGAGTAGGGACGCGTCATTTTAACGAGACGTTGTCATTAGGCATGAGACTTTATTGAACAATTACGAACAGCCGTAGAGCTCGTACATTGGGCGAACATTGTTTAGGCTCACACGCCGTTACGAGAATAAGTGTGCGTTTATAATTCTCGTACCTTCGCCTTGTTCTTTATTGTGCCTATCCTATATTGTATGATGTGTGAACAGTATATTTGGTGTGATACGTGTATGGATTGGATGAGTGGAGTCATTGACTCATACATGCATTGAGTGCATTGGTGTGATATAATGGATTGGTTGAGTGGAGTTTTGGACTTATATATACGTTGAGTGTTTTGTGGATATATATGTTAGTATGATTTGTGAAGCCGGGGGCTTGATTGTTGTTTGGATTACTGCAATGTTTGTATTGCTTTACAGTATTACTGTTAAAATGGTACTGCATGAAATGAACTGCATGCTCTCAACCAATTAGCTGGGGGTCTGGGGGGGCATGATAGTCATGTAGTAGCATACTCAGCAGGGGCTGATTCCATACATACGAACAACATTTGTAGGTATGCAGCTTCCGGTTTCATAAAGCGCGGGACGCGATGGGTAGATAGTCGACATTTTAACTTGTACTGTTGCAATTCGGTTGTTGTAAAATATTGTATAAGGATCTGAATATAGATTGCTCACTAGTTCTGTATTAGATATTAGAATGGAAATGGAGATCTATCTTTTGTTATCACTACGGGAAATTGTTTCGTTTAGTAAAAGTTTAAGTAAATGAGTTGTTACTCGCATGGGCGAGTGGGAACGGTAACACCTGTAGTTCGATATTGTTTATATTACCGCGCGGTTATTACGAAAGGTATGTCGATTAGGAGCTGATTAAGCAAGGGTGTTACAAAAGTGGTATCAGAGCGGAGTACCGCTCTGATGACAAGGGATAGTAGGATTAGAATAGTGAGCATAGGATTTGGGTAACCGGGAAACGTTGTGAGAATACGTGACCTTTCGAGGTGTTGCTTGCTTAACGCTTGCAACCAATAGCTGTAGAGGCACTTCATATTTAATGACCGAGACTACAGTACGATACCGAGTAAAAGTCTAACCCGCCCTCTGACAGACGTCAGAGAGGTGTCCGGGTAAGAATACTAGGGAAGGTCGAGGCAAGGAGGAAGGTGGTGAAGGTCATGCAACCCCAAGTAACACAAACACGGTGAGGACCGCTCGCACTTGATGGGAGTATATCCTGGGAATAGCAATGGTACCCCACCCGCCGCTGCCCGTACCTCGAGTATCGCCTAGGGAGGCAACGAAACTAGAAGCGCAAGGAGAAGGAAAAAATCCTCCGAATCGGGGAGACCCGATGTGGCTGCTATTAGGGTTGTGACAACCAAATGAGAGGAGAATGTCGGATACAATGAATTATTGAGGACCGAGGGTTCAGATGATGACGTAATGTCTACAAGACACTACTATACTTAGTGTCAACTAAACAGTAAACCTGAAGTTGTGGGGAAAATGTCCATTGGACTAACGGGGTCAACATGCAGTTAGACGATGCAACCCTATCCGATATCTAGGGAAGCGCTAAAGAGCGTGCCTGGGGGAATTAGGTGGAACAACGAATAAAGATGACTTAAGAGACATGTAATATGTGAAACTGATTACCTTTTGGAGTCTCACCCGAAGAGAGTGACTTGTAGCCCATGCAACACCGAAGGTTCGAGAAGGCCTGACGTGCATGCGGAACGGTCACGAGAACTTATGAAATAAGAACTCGCCAAGGTTGCTACAATACAGCCCCTCGGAAGGCAAGTAACGCCTTAGTACCACAGTGAACTGTTGGGAACGAGTACGGGATTGAGAAGTATTAATATGAACAAGAACCTCCTTGTGAGTGAGAAACCAAGGAGGGAGAATGTTGTAATTGACATGCACCGTGCCAGTGGCCCGGTCTGCATGGTGCACTTGTCTTAACAAGTGCAACGCCAACACTGTATTGAATTTCAACCTGCCCTACGCACTTGCCATGACAAGTGCTACAACTATATACATGAACCCTGAATGACCATGTAGTACAGATGGAGCAGCACCATGCCCATTAATAAACACTAAACTCTATGCAAGTCCGAAGCACGATAATTTTAGAACATAACTCGTTAGGAAGAAGGGCCATAAAACCCTTGAGGGGGCATGATAGTCATGTAGTAGCATACTGAGCAGGGGCTGATTCCATACATACGAACAACATTTGCAGGTATGCAGCTTCCGGTGTCGTAGAGCACGGGACGCGATGGGTAGATAGTCGACATTTTAAGTTGCACTGTTGCAATTTGGTTGTTGTAAAATATTGTATAAGGATTTGAATATAGATTGCTCACCAGTTCTATATTAGATATTAGAATGGAAGTGGAGATCTATCTTTTGTTATCACTGCGGGAAATTATTTCGTATAGTAAAAGTTTAAGTAAATGAGTTGTTACTCGCATGGGCAAGTGGGAACGGTAACACCTGTAGTTCGATATTGTTTATATTACCGCACGGTTATTACGAAAGGTATGACGATTAGGAGCCGATTAAGCAGGGGTGTTACATCCTGACTCCACCACTGATTTTGGCGGCCACCATAGAGAATGACTCCATCACTGACTTTGCTGCCCACCACCGACTTCACCGCCCACCATTAGAGCCTACATTCATAGTTATTTTGTTGTCTTGGCGAACAATAACATGTTCTTCGATTAATTGGTCTGGGCTACTCTTCATTCATGGTAATTTTGATACCCTAAAAATAATGTATACTCTGCACCTATGTAGAGATTTAAATCACTGGAGCTTTCGCACACTAATATGAAGATGGGGCTGAAAATTGGTCCGAGCTACTCTTCATACACAGTATTTGTTATACTCTAACTAGTGAAAATTTGTGCTTTGTCTATGATTTGCAGAGATTAAAACCCGATTAAAAAGTTTAGGTTTTCTTACTGGCAAACATACATGCCCTATGAATCTGTTCATTCTCTTCTTGTGTTCATTAAATTAGTTGTCTTTATTAAATTAGCTTAGCTTTTGTTAAATTATCTTTGGTTATGAACATATGATTAAATTAGTTGATTCTAATTTGTATTTGTGGCTAACTGTATGAGGTATCTAATGTGTTCATGGTTAGTGGTGATTCTATTATCACCATTTTTTGTTCCGTTTGGATATTAATGGTTGATAATGAGTACAGTGTGACATTTTGATTGACAAACTGATTTGAGAATGTTAAAAAATAAGCAAGATGCTGTTGAATTTTTCTAGGATTTGACATGGTTAATTATTGAGCACTTAATGAAAAGTCTTTTGAATTGTTTAGGTTTGTGAGCATTTCTTTTGTGTTGATACATTGAGTTGGTCTACCTTTGACAATTAATTTATTTTTCTTTATCAAGTCTTGAGCTACCATTTTAGTACCTGTTAGTCGATCCGTCCAAAGTCTCTACCTTCACATTTTCACACTTCAGTTATATTGATCACGTTAGTTATAAATAGTTATATTAATATCATGCATGCTAGGTCTGCTTTGATAAACTAATGTTGGATTCACTTGATCATGTGAATGACTATAAAACTAAATCAAACATAGTTACCCATCCGAGATGTACCTAATAGAGGTATATCTTGGATAGTCCCCGTTGGGACTGTCCCTGATCATTAATCCCATTCCTAGGTTGTGAATGTGTTTTTAATATGTAATTTATTGAAAATTTCGATAGTATATCTCTGTTCTTTGGGTGCATATATTATTGTTGGAATTCATAATATCATGCATCTAAAGATTTTTTGGAAAATACAGCCGAAATTTTCAATCAATTACTTATTATAAACACGTTCATTTGTGGGAGCCAACGTGATTGGATGGGTTTAGGTTGATTAATATACCCAATTATCGTAAAAGAGCTGGCCACAGGTGACAGTGAACTACGTATTTGACATATAGAAGAAGATGGAACATTCGTGGATGTACAAACAAGTTGGACAACAAGTTCTTTGAAGGAGTCAATAAGTTTTGCACGGTGTAGGGGGAACAATTTGAAACCTTCAGACAAGGGATATATATTTTGTTCGTGTGTCAACTGCCAAAATAATTTGAGGCATCGGGGGGGGGGGGGGGTTTAACAATCAAGGATTATTTGATTTGTCGTGGATTTTCAAAGGACTACAAAGAGATAGTTTGATGACACGGTTAGAGCGTAGTGGATGTTCTTGAGCCCGATGAAGAAGATTGTACTGGTGAAGACACATAAACATTGGTCAGAAGCTGTACTGCTACGGGTGATGATGATGACTATACATTTGATAGTGACCCAAATGTTGATGACATTGAGGCAATGCTAGAAGATGTTGAACGACATAACTCCAATAAATCAAACAAGTATGAAACTTTGTTGGATTCATCCAAAAGACTGTTGTACCCAAGAAGTGATGATGTAAAGTTAAATCAATTGGGTGTTCTATTAAAGTTGTTCAATTTAAAAGCGAAGTTTAGTTGGAGTGACGTAAGTATCACTTCCTTTTTAGAGTTGTTCAAAGACGTACTTCCCGTAGATAATCTTTTACCAACAACAACTTACACAAAAAAAAAGCTGATGTGCCCAATGGGTATGGAATACTAGAAAAATCATGCTTATCCAAATGGTTGCATTTTGTTCTGGAAGGACGACGAATTTGCTGAAAGTTGTTCAACATGTAGGAAATCACGCTACATGAAAAGAGAACAACATAACACCAGTGATAGTAAGAAGGGTTCACCTGCTAAGGTATTGTGGTACCTGCCCATCATTCCAAGGTTCAAGCGATTATTCACAGTTGTGAAAAACACAGAGAATCATAGGTGGCATTCAATTCACAAGAATAAAGATGGCAGATTAGGACATCCTGCTAATGCGCCATATATAGTGGAGAAACATAGACAAAAAAAAATTCCTGCTTTTGGTGGGGAACCGAGAAACCTAAGCCTTGACATATGCACTGATGAAATGAACCCGTATGGTACATTGAGTAGTATATATAGTACTTGGCTAGTGTTGTTGATGATATACAATCTACCACTTTGGTTGTGTATCAAACCCAAACACATGTTGTATCTTTTAATATCTGGTCTGAAGCAACCAGGTAATAAAAATAGATGAAGTAATAGCATTTAACAATTACTTTAATAATCAAATGTCAAATTGTTTGTCATAATTTTAATGTGGTTACGTTTGAATAGATCCCTCAGATGCCCCCCTCGTGTGGAACATCACGAGATAGGAGTTAATGAGGAGATCAACCAGCAGATGAGAGGCGTGAGAAGTAGTCGAAAGGACACACATGTCACTGTACGCGCTGAAAAGGAAAGATCAAGGTAGCTGCCCGCGGTAAGTCCAAGATAGCATAGAAGACTGTGAGCCCCGACCATTGATCAGTGCCTCTATGAGAAGCAGGTTCACACTATCAGACACAGTGAGTAAACTCTTAGGGTCCTCACAGATGAATCTATATGACAAGATACAACAAAAGGGCACTCAGGTCACCAGCATCATGATGAGACTACTAGAGTGGCTTTTCCACTATGATGGTGATCAATATATTTTGGCGAGCTATGAAAAACCTAAAGAAGATGATGTGTAGAGATTTCTGAATATATCCATCATCCAAGCTTATTGTCTGTAAGTATTTATTTCTTGTAATTTAAAGTCTTATTAAATACATTAATAAGTGTGACTAGCTAACTTTTTTTTAATATGTGTCATATATAGATGCTTGTGTTTAAAACTGAAAGAGAATAACTTCCATAAGGTTTCGGTAGTGTGCTCGGAACGTTTTTCCTTTGACGAGGCAAGCAAGGAAACCGCGGTTCTTGTTCGCTATTTGAAATTGCTGAGCAAGATAGCATCAGCTATTGGATGATGTCATATCACCAAATGTGAGTATATATACTATTGAATTTGCATATAAATTATTATTGTATAGTAAAATTAATTAATTTTTTTCTAATGTTATCGAATTTGAAATTATAACAATCACCGGGTTCTATTTTTGTTTTGCACCACTAAGTCAAGATTACTTGTGTTGTATCCATTGGGACAGTGGGATGATTTTAAGATAGAAGACTTAGTCAACAAGTAAATTTGATGCATACTTGTAAGTACTTGAATCAAATTCATGATATTAAATTTTCTTTGTGCTTAATGTTTTTTTAATATGCAATAGTGCCCATCAAAAAACCACTCTTCAATTAATTGACAATCAAATTCATTCAGATACGGGTAGTTCATATGCCAATCATACTATAGTTATCATTAAGCTACAAATATTTCACATGCATGAGTTTTTGTAATATAGTACTCTAGGCAAGGTGACTTCAAGAGTTGGGCTACTTTGTCCTGAGATACATGTTCAAATTTTGTCGGGGTATCCTGCATTTTGATGATGAAGAGAAGTAAAATAATGCTTGACTTAGATCTTAATTACTAATTGTTCAACACTTTTTAAATGTAAATCTACATACTTTGGTGTAAACTAATATGTATTCTCTTCCTTTGCGCAAATTTGTGCTCACATTCAGACAGCGGGAGGTACTTATTCTGCACAAGACTTAATCTTAGTGAGAGAACACTTAGGTAACTTTCCTCTCAAGATTAGGTGGTAGCTATGTTAGCTAGCGTTTTGTGTCATCAATGTCTATTCTGTACATTCAAGTGGTCAACTAGCTACAATTTATGTTCTATTGTAAATTGTATGTGTAATTTTGTTAAAGTTTTGATTGAATTGTATTTGTGGTAAAGATGCATTAGCTTGTCAATGCAATTGGTGCGTTTTATGACAATATAGCTCTTGGAGCTGCTTCTGCACAGGTGTGAATACGCATTTTTGCTACTGTAACAGGTTTCTAGTGTATTTGTTAAAAAGCAAAAAACTATATATATATTAAAAAAAAGACTTTAAATTACGGTTTTAAGGTATTCATAATATAAAGTCTTTTCTGTAGATTACGGTTTCCTTAAGATGTAATCTAAAGTGTTTTTGTATTTTACGGTTACTACCGAAACCATAATCTAAAGTTCTGTATATCCTGTACCCAATTGAGGCTTTTAATTACAGTTTTAAATCGTAATTAAAAATTATCAGATATAGCTGACACTAACATAAAACTGTAATTAAACATAATATTTAACCGTAACTTTTTCTCTGTGTTCCACGAGTGGAAAAACATAACCAACTATACAAAACTAACAATTATTTCAACATAAACATTGAAAAGGAAAGGCATAGTATGAGACCAAAAGCAGCAAAAACGATCACAGAAGAACTAGACCAATCCTTTTGATCATGAAAAAAGTGTAAGGACCGAGATAGGTCATAGGTGGAATATAAACGAAAAGTGTTTAATGTTTGGTGTTATGATTTGAAATTAATTTTTGTTTATTTTCATCGAGGAGAATTGTTTTTGTAAGTGTAAGTTGGTGGTTGTCAACATATTTTTTAATAATCAGTTTAAGAGAGATCAAAACATGTATCGAGTATTCAATGCACTTCTTTTACTTATTTTCTTTCTCACTATTATATTTTCCAAACATCATGCCGTTCATCCGCCCTCAAAGGAGCAAGGAAACCTTCCTTTTTTTTGCAGTTCAACATATCCCAAGGTTACCGGCCAACCCATTGAATTGAATAGCTACTGATACTATCCTTTAGCGGCTAGACAAAATCCTTAGACACTGGAAAAGTGAAGCTACGTTGAGGGCTAGGCGTCCCGACGGCAGCCCGTGGCAACCGAGCTGGTATCTGAGCCACTTTATTCCCACAATCATCATAATAAATCACACCGGAAAACTCTAGGGGGCGACACTTATCACCCATCAATATATTCTTCTGCCAAACAGCTTTACCTTCGTTTCCTTTCAACTCATCCTCCTCCTCCTCATCGTCGCTCGTAAACCCGTCGTAAAACGCAGCTTCTAGCCGTTTATCATAGTGACTGGCACGCTGGACCATGTTATGAGTACCGGTCCGAGGCGGCATCGTGTTGTGATCGGCCGTACTGAATAATGTCGTCGTTGCTTTATCGGTTAGTACTGTGAAGAACCGCTTAGGTGATTTCATTAGCGGTGATCTTAAGGGAGACATCAGGGCTGATCTGAGTGGGGAGGTTATATTGTTTTCCGGGAACTTTGCTTGTTGTTCGTTGGTGATATTGTCGGTGACTGAAGTGTTGATATGATTGTAGTTAACGGTGTTGTCGTTGTGGGGTTGCAGCTGCTTCGGTTCAGTTGTCTTGAATTTGGAGGAGGTGTTGTGGTTGTGG
The DNA here is from genome assembly GCA_023374045.1 of Limonium bicolor. Taxonomy (NCBI): domain Eukaryota; kingdom Viridiplantae; phylum Streptophyta; class Magnoliopsida; order Caryophyllales; family Plumbaginaceae; genus Limonium; species Limonium bicolor. The sequence continues at coordinate 216,307,801 of CM041776.1, read as the reverse complement.
TGAGCGCAGAGTGCGATGAGGGCGGTGATGGCCAGAAATAAACCAATAGCTGCTAGAGGTGCTGAGTAGGATAGATGATGATGATAGTGGTTGATCAAGAATTCTGGTATTGGACGGACCATGGCGGCGCTGGTTTATCTCCCTGATTTCTAACTGTTACAACTGAAGCTGTTGTGGAGGGTTTCTTTTCTTATATGGTCAATGGATTGAATTGAAGAGATATGGTAACTTAAAAGAGGTGGGCATGGGCATGGCAATAAGTGGGTCTCTTCAATCTCTATATATATATATGCTTTCGTCTGTGCGCGCCGTATCTCATATGTTTGACTTCGTGTGATGAAGAGTTGAAGTTTGATAGGTAGGACTAGTGGAGCTTGAGCGTTACAGATCCATTGACTTTTGACTATTCATTATTTCGTATCTGTTCTGGTAATATTGCAAATTTCGTAGTATTCGGCATAGAAGCACGATTGTATTTTGGTTATCAATATAACTCTAAATGGATTATGCTAATAGGTCAAAGTAAGGGTTAATCCGTTTGATGACGGCACTTTGTTTCGGCGACTTATGTAGGTGATTTATCATCTTGTCTCGTCAAAATAAAATCAATCTCTTAAGGTCACAAATCAATTACAGTCATCAATAAATTGGTAACAAACCAAACCTAGATTATGATTTCCCAATTTACTTTTGAACTTGTTATTCTCGCACACAAGGTGTCGTTAGAAATCCAAGTTAACAACATACACAATGGTTGTCATTCTCAAAAGCACAGCACACTCAACTTTAATGTCGACATTAACATCTTATTTTAACGGGGTTATATCGAATAATTATCGTACTTTTTTTATTCTTGTTGGAAATCACTAAAAAACCGGAACACGATAATAAGAAGCAAATAAATTGTAACACGTTATGCAAAATCCCCATCAAGCAGCTCCATCGCAATTACCTTATCCAAATCGTAGCTAGCTTTTTAATTAGTTTAGCCGCCATGATAACAATTGGGTCACAATGAATGCCACACGAGTTGCACTCGATCAGCTATTCTATTATTTTTATCTTTTGTTTCCTTTTGCAAACCTATGAAATTAGGTAAGTTAATAGACGATTACCTTTTTAACTTTGCGATATTTTCCACTTAACATTATTGCGCTTCTTGCCGGCTTCAAGTGGTAAGTAATTGGGTTACGTGATCTAGGTAGAATTTTTTTATCAACCCCACTTTCTATTAATAAAACGAAGGACACGTATATAAATGCTGGGTAATTACCATATATATATAACCAAATATAGAGGCACTTATATAAATATAAGACTTACATCTCACCAAGGCATCCAATAATTCAAGCAATGACGATAAACCATTCAGACATTCATTTAATCAAGTTACACAATTATTCAAACACAACATTAACCAATTCATTTATCTTCTTTTGTCAACATTATTCAATTCCCATCCAAAAAAAGTCTAGGGATAAATCCTCATCCAACTTTTCAAACTACATTCCAGTCTCCATACCCTAAAAAATGTACTTTTTGAACGAAAACGTTGGAAACAATAGAGTGTCTCATAGGTAACCTGAGAGCATCCTTAAAGCCATAATCTTGTAACTTCTCTATGCTGATAAATAGTACTTTTCCTGCCCATAAATCAACTATATCATTCTTGAAACATAATATTATAATCCTATTAAGATAATATTATAGTTTTGAAGCCTAAAATAACCAAATGATACACCAACATACTAAACACCTTAAAACCTTTCTAGATCTTAGTTTGAAGGTTTATGTTCTAGGTTTCTTATAAAACACCCACATCCATCAATCAAACTCAATCAATAAATTAAACTTGACTGTCAGTTTAGCTCCCAATCCCTTAATAAAAATACCCAAAATACTCCCTTGAATTTGATCAACATAGATTAGGTCTTAATCATCATTTTCTCTCTTAGGAACTATCTTTTATTTGCTAGTATATAACCTCCTTTAAAACCAATGAATATATAAAGGTGATAAAGGATGATCGACTTCAAATTGTTGTGGAAATCCTTCCAAAGACCCAGAATTCCTTAGTAGAAGTGTGATCTCCTTAGAGACCTTTTAGAACACTTAAAGGTAGTACATAGATGGAGTAAGTCTCCCTAAATTTCCTTAAGCTCCAAGGCCAGAACTTCAATATGAATGGTTGAAGAATTTCTAAGGAAAAAGCGCACCTCGAAAGCTTTAGAAGTTGGAGAGGAAATGAGCTTTAACAAGGATAAACCTCTTCCTTCTTTTTCTTATGCTCTCGGTTGCTTTTGTATTTCCCTCCTCTCTTCCTTTCTTTCTCTGTTTTAGGTGTGAAGATATCAAGAAGTGAATGATGAACTATGGGAATAGTGGCTAGTTTTATATAGAGAATGAAGAAGGCAATGAATTATTCTCTTCTACGTTAAGCAAACTCTAAGATAATGGCAACTATGCTCCACATGTGCTTTAAGCTAATTGGACCTTATTTCCCTTCAAATGTGTTAGATTATTATTGGACCAAAGATGTTCTATGGTGGCTGAATGGAGGCTGGAATGTCGCCAGCAAGGAAGCTGCTTAGCCTCCCCCTAGTTGATTGCTTCACCTAATTATTGTAGAACTCCTATGGTAAAGAATTTGGCAACTCTTTTCTTGACACCACCAGCCTATCTTGATACCTCATGATTGACACCCCATTCTTGACACCATGTGCTAGATGCCTCGTGCTTGCTGCCACTCAAGCTACACAATTATCAAACAAAACATTAACCAATTCATTTATCTTCTTTTGTCAACATTATTCCATTCTCATCCAAAAAAGACTAGGGATAAACTTGATCATATAGGCGATCAAACTTTTCCAAACTGCACTCTAGACCCTAAAAGATACTCCCTCCGTTCAACAATATCTGTCATTTTAGAAACTTGCATATTTATTAAGAAAAGTAGAAAAATGACGCATGTACCCCTACTTTTTACTTTTTCATCTAGATAATAATTACTTTTGTGTTGAATAGTAGGGTTAAAAGTGGAAAAAGTGTCAAAAAGCTAAAGTGACATATATTTTTGAACAAGAATTACCACTAAAACAGTTATTAATTAACGGATGGAGTATGCTTTAAACTATAGCGTAGGAAACCATAGAGTGTCCCATGAAACCTGAGACATACCATGAGCCAAATAAACATGTTTAGACAATGAGTGTCAAAGTTCCAATTCCAATCCAGATGACCTTTTCAATTCCACTTCCAAGTTCACTTACAATACTAATCAATTAAGGTTGATTAATTATTTTGTCTTAATAGGTAATCCACTCCTTAAACTATAGACAGACATTTAAGCTCATCCAATAAGATAGACAATACTCATAACATGCACTTCAAATATTAGCCAATCAACAAATCAAATAACCTGAGAGCACCCTTGAAGCCATAATCTTTTGTAACTTCTTTAGGCTAATTAATAGTACTTTTCCTGCCCATAAATCAACTATATTATATTTGAACATAATATTATAATCCTATGAAGACAAATATAGTTTTAAAGCCTTAAGCAACCAAATGATACACCAATGTACTAAACACCTTAAAAACTTTCTAGATCTTAGTTTAAAGGTTTATGTTCTTGGTTTCTTATAAAACACCCACATCCATCAATCAAATTCAATAAATAAATTAAACTTGACGGTTAGTTTAGCTCCCAATCCCATATATAAAAATGACCATAATACTCCCTTGAATTTGATCAACATATATTAGGTCTTAATAATCATTTTCTTTCTGAGGAACTATCTTTCATTTGTTAGTATATAACCTCCTTTAAAATCAATGAACATAAAGGGTGATAAAGGATGATAGACTTCAAAATTATTATGGAAATCCTTCCAAAGACCCTAGAATTCCTTAGTAGAAGTGTGATCTCCTTAGAGCACCTTTAGAATACCTAAAGCTAGTACATAGATGGAGTAAGTCTTCCTGGATTTCCTTAAGCTCCACGGCCAAAACTTCAGTAGGAATGGTTGGAGAATATCTAGGGACAAAGCTCACCTCAAAAGCTTTATAAGTTGGGGGGGAAATGGAGATTTAACAAGGATGAACCTCTTCCTTCTTTTCCTATCTATCGACTGGCTTTTGTATTTCCCTCCTCTTTTCCTTTCTTAATCTATTTTAGGTGTGAACAAATCAAGAATTGAATGATGAATTAAGGGAATGAGTGGCCGGTTTATACAGAAATGAAGAAGGGGATAAATCATTCTCTTATATGTTAAGAAAACTCTAAGGTAATGAAAACCATGCTCCACATTTAAGCTAATTGGACCTTATTTCCCTCCAAGTGTGTTAGATTATTATTAGACCAAAGATGTTCTATGGGGCTGATGGAGGATGGAATGTCGTTAGCAAGGAAGGTGCTTAGCCACCTTCTAGTTGATTAATTCACCTAGTTGTTGTAGAACTCCTATTGGTCAAGAATTTGGCTGCTCTTTTTCTTGACACCACCAGCCTATCTTGGTGCCTCATGCTTGACACCTCATGATGGACACCTCATGCTTGACACATAATAGTTGACACCTCATGCTTGACACATAATACTTGACACCTCATGCTTGACACATCATACTTGATACCTCATGCTTGACACCTCATACTTGACACCTCATGCTTGAAACCTCGTGCTGCACATCTCATGCTTGCTGCCACTCAAGCACCAACATCACCTCATCACTTTGTTGTCCTAATCTTATTGGAGAATTTTAGCTTAGTACTTCTCAAAAGAGTGATTAAGGAATGAATAAGCTAGGTCCCCTCTTTACCAGCCTAGATGACGCCCAACTAGCCTTTAAGAAGGTACTCGAGAGAGAAGAACTAGGATAAGACAAGACTAATTTTGGAGATCATTTTTGGCCCTAGAGTGTGCTTATGCTAATATTGAGGTTTAAGGTGTTTGAAGCTTATTAAGGATCAATTGACCTAAATCAAGGTGTATGCCACTAATAGAAATTACTTAAGTTATTAAAGACTTATAAAGGTTTATTTTAGCAACCTTGAACATTGTTTGAAAACTTGGAATATTTCATAAGCGACCCAAAACATAGTCAGAATACAAGGACAATATTGCTGATCCCAATAGCCCTAGCCTAAACAACATCTAGTTCTATGATGTAGTTCAAGCTGACTAGAGAAGATAATACTTTCTCATGCTATTCAACCCTGAGGACAGCTTACTGCCAAGAATTGGGTGTGGTCCGAGTATATGTCCAGATTTACAAACCCGGACCACACTAGAGCAATCCTTTTGCCTTTTTTTGTACCTGGTCCAGGTTTGTGTCCTCGGAAAAGACTTGGACCAGGCTAGTTCTGTGATAAAATTCACTGTGAGTTGAAGACTGAAGGAGTGATGTCAAATAGTGTTATTAGTGAAAGCTGGCTTGACAGCCTAAGTAAGGAGTGGCTAAACTTCACAACTTTGTTGGAAACCATACAAGATATGTCATATGTCGTTTGAAGAACTAAGTTCTAAACTGATAGCATCTGAAAAGAAAATGCAATGAGAGGTCACTAGCTACTCAGGCTCTTGCACTTCAAACATGATGATTTGTAACTGAGTCTAAGGCTGATGACTTCGATGAGAATGAGAAACCAGCCTTATCGCAAATGGCATTAGATAAATATTTGGTGGTCGACAAGGCTCAAGTCCACAATAAAGTCAGTGTAAGTCAAGTAAGGGATCAATATGTTTTAGGTGCAAAAAGCCAAGTCATCCTGTCAAGGACTGTCCTTTCCGACATAAGGAAAATTCTCAGACTAAGGTTAAAAATTCTCAAATACAGCAGCTTCATGGCGACATGACATCTCAAATACAGACTCAGAACCAAAGGAGGAAACACATATGTGTATGGTGGCAGTTTCTCACAAAGATGATAACATCGATACTAAGACTGATACTGACTACTGCATTATAGAGAATGAATTGGAAGAAAACACACAATGATGAGGTAAGCCTCGATCGTATTGAATTTGCTTTAAATTTAACGATGAAAAAATAGTTATTGACCTCTTCCGTCTCTGAGATAAAAGTGTTGAAGCATCAAGATGACACTAAGATAAGAGAACTCAAGACTAAAGTGGAAGATTAGAGTAAGTCTTCAACTGAAAATGAACATCTGTCATAGAAAGTCCGATAAGCCAAAGATTAACTTTGTTAGTCGTTTGGAAACTAGAATTCTCGTTGTTTCACAATGGACATAAGAAAATGATAATTTCCTTTTAGATCGCAACAAATCACTGAAAAAGGAAAGGTGAGACACTCTTAAATATGGTAACCAATGCAAATCGAAAATTAAAGCTTCAAACTCCAACTAATCCTACTTGGTTTACTTGGAAGATGAATTTGGAGCAAATGATGCAAAATAATAACTCAGACAAATGTGTCTTGGGATATAAATTCGAGAGGCACCCACTCAGTTTAAGACAAAGAAGTTAAAGACTGAAACTATGAGATCTCAACCAAGATTTTTCTCATGTGGATATTGCCATTAGCTGGGGGACACATGAGCAGATGGTGTCCCAATTTGTTGAGGAAACAATTGCATGAAATATCATCAAGACATAGTTCATACAAACCAATAGATCACACACTAAAAGGTGGGTACCTATCAGCCAATCTAAGTCTATGTCTACAATTGGGATCAAGCAGGTTTGGGTACCTAAGACTAATTACCCTAATCAAATTCCCGAAGAAGGCTGTTCACCTCTTTCAGAATTGTCATCTCCTTCACAGTAATCAGACAATGAAACACCTTCATAAGCAATCTCACTATGTGCCTCACCGTTTATTTGTGTGCGGAATGTGACTTACTCACTTTTTGATTTGGCAAAAAGAGGAAATTAATCTTGAAGGTATACAACGATTCAGGGGAATCATCTCAGGGTGAATCTCTTTAAGTTATTGGCAAAGAATAACTCAGAAAGAAAAGAAGCTATCAAGCAAAGATCCAGGGGGAACATTCATCAATTCAAGAATTATAGAGTTTTCCGCATCAAAAAGTGGGGAATTGTTGATGCAATGTTTTGATCAGCAAAACAGTCTTATAATGAGCACATCAAGAAATTAGTCTTGAACTGACAACTTGTTTTCATCTTTTCCGAAATACACTACTAGAAAAACAACAATTACCGACCACAAATTACCGACTACTAATGATAGTCGGTAATTACCGACTAATTACCGACAAGATGCCAACCAAATTGAACCACCATTGGTGGAAGAGAATTAAACAACCACTTACCGACTAAATACCGACTAACTTTTTACCGACGAAAATTTTTCGTCGGTAACTGTCATGAAAAAACTCACTTTCGGTCCCGCCCCTTACACTTTCGTTTGCCCGCCTTATTTCTACTTAACTTTCACTACTTCCCCTACTCCCAAACCCTAACCTGCTCAATTTCATTCGACCCCCTACCGAATGCATCACCACCACATCACCACGACATCATCATTCCAGTAGACCAGAGCTCAAGCCTAATTTCTGCTCACGCCTAATCTATGCTCTCGCTTAATTTCTGCTCACGCCTAATTTCTGCTCAATTTCAGTAGACCAATCGATTAAGCACTGCAAGAGTCTTATATCCGTTTGATCATTGTTGTGAGGCTTTGGTGTTGTAAATCAGTAAAGATTTGAAGTTCGGAGGGAGAGAGAAAGGACGCGGGGGGAAGAGATAGGGGTTGTCAAGTTATTATCTGAGATGTCGCGCTGCTTTCCCTTCCGTTCCAGGACTTCGCTGGGAAGAGCACAAGCAATGAGGCTTTGATCTTATCGATTAAGGTTTGTGTTTGAGCGATTTGACTTCTTGCAAGTTGCATAATCTCCCTCTCTCTTTGCCCCCATGAAATAACGCTATGTGTGATGATGTTTTCATTCGCCTATCTATGCCGCATCATCGAGGAGCTTGCTGGTGAATCCCGGTCAACCACAGCATCAACCCGTAATTCGGTATGTAATTATCTCCATTTCTAAACTATATGTTAACTATTTGCAAATAGTGAAGAAATCCAGTACATATAATAATTTGTATCGATGGGTGAGATATGTGGCCAAGGCAAATTCTTATGTTTCCCGGTTATGATTTGTATGGTTGTTAGCCTAATTTATATGACGAAAAATGATAGATCTAGAAGGAAAGAGCAGAGATAGGAACTCCTTCAGTAAACTTGTGAATTTCCTTTGTCTAGAAAAAGTTCCTAGCTTGTAAACAAGTAAAGACAACCACGTCAAGCACTGATTGTTGAAGTTAATGATCTTTGTTTTTTTTGTTAAAATATTAGTTGACTAAAACTTGTAACCGTAACATCACCATACATGAAATTAGTAGTATTGCACCATACATGAAATTAGTAGTATTTTTCATTCCCTTACGTATCCCGCAAGTGTACGGTGGTGTTTGATCTTCAAAGTGGTTAACATGGTAAGCTTGTATGTGAAGAGGAAAAGGAGTGGGAGGAGTAACAAGTAGAGTAAAGCCATTTCGATTTAATTTGTCTTCTTGATTTTCTCACTGATGAGCTTAATCTTATGTACTAGTGTTACAACTCCAATCCCTTTCCCAACCGAAGGTAGGTTCGATTTTCTAATACTGTAATACAACATAAATTGCTTTTTTATCCGATATTATGTTGCAAACGTTTTAAGAATAATCTTACAAAGTGCGACTCATCAACTACCAATAATTAATGGGAAGGGACAAAATAACGCGCTAAGGTTGTTTTAAATTTTGTTTGATGACTTGGTGGCATTTACAGGGTTAACGAGAAGGGGATAATAAGAGCTAGCTTCATTATGATATTGATTCTGTCGATTTGAGGTGTTGTCTGGTTTGGTTTGCGTTAGTCATTAACTAGCAAAATAGTCCTAGTCCACTAGTCTATATATACATAAGCTTCTCCTCTCTGTAATAGGTAGCCGTACTACACAAGTAATTTCACTGTAAAACACAAGTTGTAATCTACAACAAGTACAATAATGAAATGGAAATCCTTTCTAGTTAATTTGAAACTGATTAATAATCGGCAAAGTGCAGAGTCGATGCAGCAGCAGCGATGTTCTCGCTGTCATTAGCAGCAACAACAATAATCTTCTACAACTCTATTCTTCTACTTTGTTGTGTATCCCTGTCATTCGCAGCAACGCTGCTCTCGTCTGGCCTATCCTGATTTGTTTCTGATGGTCATCATGTTGTTGCAGATTGGTCAAGGAACTTATAGCAATGTATATAGAGCTCGAGATCTTGAACATAGGAAAATTGTTGCTTTGAAGAAAGTAAGGTTTGATAACTTAGAGCCAGAAAGTGTACGCTTCATGGCCAGGGAGATTCACATCCTTCGCAGACTCGACCATCCTAATGTTATTAAGTTGGAAGGTCTCGTTACCTCAAGGATGTCCTGCAGCTTGTACCTTGTATTTTGAGTATATGGAACATGATCTGGCTGGTCTTGCAGCCCATCCAGCTATCAAGTTTACCAAACCATAGGTAATTTTTACTTGAAAATTCCCTTCAGGCTTTTTCCCTGCTGTGAAATTTGTGTATCGACTAGGACAGCTTTTGTTCAAATATTAATAGAATTGGCTGAATGTGTTGCATGCAGGATTCATGATGGGGTGATTTAGATTTTCAAGGTTTTAAAGTTTCCCACTTCAATTTGAACTGGTTTATTGTGTGTTAGCTAGAATTGTGATTGACGACTTATATGGCAGTTTTTAATGGTCAAGTGCATATGGCAGTTTTTAATGGTTTTATGATTTGTATCTTTCTGGGATTAATTTTCGCTGCTCTGGTCAGGGTCTCATATGGCAGTTTTTAATGGTCAAGTGCATGCTCTGCTTTTGCTTTAATTTGTTTAACCGCATATTAGTTTGTTTGTAGATCAATTTGTTGACTATTTCAAAGCCTTGATTAGGACTGCTTCGAACTGAGAAAAAAAGTGTAGTACATGCCTTCTGCTGCTGCTGTTTAGGAATGTTTTAACTCTGAATTTTACTCAGTTTCTATGTGATTCAGCTGCTGTTTTCTTGTTCATACCCGAGCATTATGCCGGCTACATTATTAAAAATGTTTCAGCTGCTGTTTTCTTGATTAGGACTGTTTTCTTGTTAATACATAGATATGCTTCAGTTTTAACCTCCATGTATCCCACCATTTAACTATTATGCCTGATTATAATATGATTTGATGCCCCATACTGTTATTTGGTAATGCTATTCATGTTATAAGAAATAATACATTATTTAACTGCCAATACAACCTGAATATACAATCTGTTACAGCACTTGTTCTGGTAGTCGTAGTTACATCATTGAAGCTTTTTGTTCTTTGTCTATTTTTTTATTCTCTGATGTTCATTGTAAATTTTAGTGTTTTTCTTTGTTCTCTGTCAGGCAATACCAAAGAAATTTGCGGACCATGTGAAATTTAAGCTTCCTCCAAAAGTAACTCTTCAAAACCCCAATGGTGCTTCATGGATATTGGGATTAACAATGCGAGATGCGGTATCTTCTTCCAAGATGGGTGGGGAGAAGTCTCGGTCAATTTGAGGTGGATCAGAGTTGTATAGTTTTACCTACTAGAAACGTGGAACTCTTTTAGAGTTTCTTCAATACAATATTGTATATATGAGTGATAGTGTGAGTGGTATTCATTTATTTCTTTTTTGTACGGATGATAATATGTGATACAATAAATTTCTAAATAAAATTTATTTATTTATCACCTCAAATCTGTAGTGCCATCTTGCATCTTATTTTTGTATTTCATGGTTTTTTTATTACTGTTGACAATATTTTAAAGCCATAAAACGTAAAAAAAATAATAAAAAAATACCGATGATTTACCAACCTTTAGTCTAGTATTTGTCGGTATGTGGTCGGTAATTAGTTGGAAAAAGGTAGCAAACCAATTGCAATGGTGGTCGCTATTTCGTCGGTAAAATAATAGGTTGTCGGTAAATAGTCGGTAATCAATGACGGATATATTTGTCGCTATTTCGTCGGTAAAAAAACAATTACCGACAACCTGTATCGGTCGGCAAGTCGTCGGTAATTACCGACGACATGCTCCCTTTTGGTCGGCATTTGAATTACCGATGAGGGGATTACCGACGAACAAATTGGTCGGTAAGTCGTCGGTAATTTCGTTTACCGACGACTTAGTGACCAATTTGGTGGTCGGTAAATACTGTTTTTCTAGTAGTGATATGCGGCGAACAGAGATCAAGCAATATTTCATATGTTCTTGACAACAGTTTGTCAAAGCAAAAACTAATTTTTCTCTTGTATTTCTTGTAAGTATATTACCGAGACAATAGAGAAGTGGTCTCAGCATACAGAGAGGGAATAAAGTATCCCCTATGTATTTATGTGCAGCAGAGACTACGTCCTTTTATATTGGTAAGGACCAGTCAATAAAATACATGTAACGGTAACCTAGAATACACACTAGAAGATTACATCACATGTTATTACAATCTTAGATACACACTAGTCTAATAGTTCTTAAGTTAGATATATCTCCTTAGAGATTGGTATTTTCCAACTAGAGATATATTTTTCTAGTTTAATAATTAAATACTTTGTAAACATATAGAAAATTGAGAAGATTTATCTTTTATAGATAGATAACCTAGAGATCTATCTATACACTCCTAGGAAGAAGCAATACATGATTTTGGTAATGGTGGTCACGGTTCCGGTTCCACCGGTTCTGGAAAATGTGTATTCAGATACGGAACCGGTTCCAGACAGTTCCGGGGCGGTTCCGGTTCCAGTTCGGAACTCTGTATTCACTTCGGATTCACTCAAATCAACGGTTCCGACCGGTTCCGGAGCGGTTCCGGTTCCGACCGGTTCCGGGGCGGTTCCGACCGGTTCTGGAAAGATTCGATCGGCTATAGTTTCTTCGTTTTAACTCTGATTTTAGATCCTTTGCGCGCATGCACGTTGCTCTTTTCGTCCACTTTACTCCTAGCTAGGTTATTCCTCAAGTTTATAATCTTAAATGTATAAGAAACAAAGACTTCAATTTTTGTATTGAATTTGCAAAAATTAAAGAGCAAAGCGGATTTTATTATATGATTCACTGCGTCGTTAAAACCTTATTAGGTAAAAACCCATTGGGAAAACCCTAATAAGGAAAAAGAGTACAACTACTAATAGGTTACATGATTTCAATTGACCACGAGAGCGCGCGCCCGAGACCCAAAACGACGTCGTTTTGGACGGATTCCAACGGCTACTTTGGCCGGTTCCGGGGCGGTTTCCAGTTCCGGTTCCGGTTCCACGGTTCCGAATCCGACGCGAATCCAGGCGGTTCCAGGTGGTTCCGGGCTGTTCCGGTCCCAGTTCAGTCCTGAATCTCAAAACTTGTATTCGGATTCGATTCGCAAGGGGGCGCTTCCGGTTCCGAATCGGTTCCGGCCCGGTTCCGGCCGGTTCCGGGTAGAACGGCCGGTTCTGGGTAGATTCGGATTCGGTGGCCACCATTAGATTTTGGAAAGAAAAAACAAAGAGAGAGAGAGAGAGAGAGATAGAGAAGAGAGAGAGTGAGATTTAAGAGGCTATTTAAAGAGAGTTTTACTATTGATTGTGTTGTAGGTAATTCGAGTTCTCTAGAATTTGAATTACGTGAGAGTTTTGTCAAATAGTGTTGTTGACATGAGCGCTTGTATTTGTATTGAATACATGATTGTGTAGCGAGGTTATACGTGATTATAATAAAGACTCAACCTTTACTTCATTATATTCTTCATTTCTTCTCTCCATTCATCTTGAGTCATAGACTCAGATCACCGACACCTAGAAACTTTCATTCTATTTCATTGATGTTAGTGATTCGAGGTTCAATTAATGTACATTACAATATATATAAGTTCAATTGGGATAACTTTTTATTCCCAATAGACTAAAATTTTGCTCCATAATTCTCGCTTCAAGTTTGCACCCATTAATTCGCAACAATTGTTTTTGGGTGCAACATTTACATGTCACCCTATTTGATAATCTAAAGTAGTGCAACGAAAAAAAATTTAATTGACCAAATACAAACATAATTGATACCACTCAACTAGTGCAAGTTTCAGGAACCACCGTGTTTGATTAAATAGTAAAGGGAGTGAGTTCATATTTTTTGCCATGGTTGCTTTCCTAGCACCAACAAGACGGTGAAGAAGGGTTGCATCATTTGATGAGTAATTAATAGGGTGACATTATATGTTGCCCCATTCAATGAGAGAAACTAATTAATAAGATGACGTATAAATGTTGTACCATTTGATAAGTACCTAATTGGGCAACTTTTAAATTGCATCATTTGATATGGGAAACATTGCAACATTGCCCCGCTTTTGATGCAAAATTAATATATAACATAAATGGGGAAATTTTAAAAAGTTGCACTATAAGTACTATACAACAATAGGAGCAAGGTGATGTGTTGCCTTGCCGTATCTGATGGCCTCAAATTCTGAATAAATAGCGTGAGTTTAATTTCTTGTCCTATTTTATACCACATTTGGGGATACAATAGTTGTGAACGTTATTTAGCCTTTTGACTATCCCCCCACCCACACGTCACCAATAGAATATTACTCCTCCCCAAAACATTCTCTCGACACTCCATCACTATCCCAACTCCCATGCACTTTTGACTCCAAAAATTCCATCGAGTATCCCTCCCAACCCCCATGCACTCCTACTCTCTCACACACAATAGTCCCGTCTTCACTAGAAGCCTTCCAACCTAAAAGTCTGGAGGAGGTTCATGCTGAAACATATCAGAACTCACCGGTAAATGAATCAACGGAAGACCTTGAGGAACGTGAACCTGAGACCTATTCCCTATCGGTAGGCCTACCAACCAGCCCAAATAAAGGCGTGCCCACCCCAGTGAATGGTGCGACGCTAAAAGGTATTAATCTCCAAGTTCTTGTGTCTCCCGAAATAATTACGAAGCAGGTTAATGATTGCAAGCTGAAGGAGAATCCTCTTGAAGTGGCTATACAGTCGGACTGTGAATGTAGCACACCTCAGAGTGAAGATTACGGGGTGGATGGTAAGTGTTTATCCCAATGCTTAGAGTACGGTAGAAGACTCCACTGTTCTATCCCCCTCCCTAATGTTTCCAAAGAAAATTACGGTCGGGTGCTATTACGGAACGAGAGGTTGCCTTCAAAAGTGAAACTAAGGAATGGTGGAGGCTCTTGGTTTCTACAATATCAGAGGCACAAAAAGAGCAGAAAGATGGGCGTCGTTAAGGAAAGAAATAAAGGCAACCGGTTGTTCAAATGGTGGGTCTCATGGAGACTCACCATAGCAAGCCTTTATCAATAAGAAGATCTCTTTGGGGCCCGGGAACATCGACCGAGTGGCTTGAAGTTTTTGCAGAGGGTCATTCAGGGGGACTGATAGTTGCATGGAATAGCATAGTACCGAAGGTGGTCAAAGTGGGGGAAGGAAAGAGATGGATTGCAGTTCACGTGGAAGTAGGTGGGGTGGGTTTCATGGTCTGATTATATTCTTGTATGCCCCAACGGACAGCAGCAGCAGACGCCAAGTGTATCATGAGTTGTTAACATTCAAATCTTCAATGAGTTTGCCGGTGCTTATAGTGGGCGATTTTAACGAAGTGCTGAATGGGGCTGATAGAAGAGGAGGCGATCCAAATAATATTACAAGAAGCATGGCTGATTTAAATGAATGGGTGGAATCAATGGAGCTATCGGAGATCAAGCTGGTCGGTTGCACCTACACGTGGAGGAGCAGTAGGTTTCTCAGCAGGATTGATAGAGCTTTCTGTAGTTTGGAATGGCGAAATGAATTTCCAAATCTAATACTACAGGGTAGGCCGTGGCGCATCACTGATCATCGCTTCATGTGGGTGGTTTTCAGAAAAGTCGATTGGGGTCCTTACCCTTCAAAGTACTGGATACATGGCTGGATGATGACAGATATATCCCTTTTTTGAGAAGGAATGGCAGAAACTACAAGGGATGGAACTACAGAAGAAAATGAAAGGAATAAAAGCACCTCTAAGGCAGTGGAATAGGGAGGTCTTTGGTAAAATTGACGACACTTTGAATCAGATTGCAGGGAGGCTAGAGCTGATTGATAAGCTGGATGAACAACTGGGGCCTAATGAAACCAGGAACCAGGAGAGGGATAAACTGAAAAGTGAAGTATGGAAACTCTTGAGGCATGAGGGGAGGTACTGGAGGCAGCTATCGAGAGAGAAGTACCTAAAGGCGGGCGATCTTAATACTCAATATTTTCATCGTAAGGCTTCCCTTAACAGGGTGAGGTGTCGTATCAATGCTATTGAAGTTGATGGTGTGTTGAAAGTCAATCCAGATGATATTAAAATGGAGTGTGTTCGGTTCTTTAAGAAGCTGTTCAGTGCTGGTATGGACTCACGAGCAGGCCCTCCTGTTAGCAATCGTCCCCACCTGACTAGTGATGAGGCGCAGGCCCTAATACGGATCCCCACTGAGGATGATGTGAAGCATGCAGTTTGGGACTGTGAGGGTAGTAAAGCCCCTGGATTTGATGGTTTCTCTTTTAATCATATCAAGAGGCTTTGGAGAATTATGGATCAGATTTTTCTGGAGCAGTTATTGGTTTCTTTGTATCGGGAAGATTACCGACGGTGTTTAATACTACATGGATTTCGCTCATCCCAAAGATTGAAAATCCAAGGACGTTTGACGATTATAGGCCTATAAGTATTATTGGCAGTGTGTACAAAAATTGCAAAGATTATGGCAATAAGATTGGGTGGTGTAGTGGGAAACTGGTTTCGGAAACACAGTCTGCTTTCATTCGGGGGCGTCACATATTGGAGGGGCCTATGCTTGCAAATGAAAGTATAAGGTGGCTGACTTCCAGGAAGATCAAGAGCTTCATTCTAAAACTTGATTTCCGTAAAGCGTACGACTGTGTGTCGTGGAGTTTCATTGACAGGATGCTACAGATATTTGGCTTCCCTGTTATTTGGAGGAGATGGGTCGAACAGTGCGTGACCACTTCCACAGTCTCTATTGTGATTAATGGTGTGCCGACAAAGTCCTTTAAGCCACGTCGAGGCTTACGACAGGGTGACCCTTTGTCACCGTTGCTGTTCATATTGGTGGCTGAGGCTCTGAATTGGCTCCTTGAGGAATCCATTGCTTTGGGTGACCGAAGAGGTCTGCAGATTGGGCAGTACGGGGTGTGTTTATCGCACCTGCAGTTCGCCGACGACACTGTCATATTTAGCTATCCTGTGCTGGAGGAAGTTGAGAAAGTCAAGTGGATAATAGCTCTTTTCTCAGATATGTCTGGTCTAGAAATCAATTGGGGTAAGTCAGCTATTTTCCCCCTGAACCTTGATGATTTCGAGACTTCAATGATAGCGGGAGTCCTTGGATGTAGCGTATCGACTTTGCCAAGTTTTTATTTGGGCTGTCCGCTGGGTGCTAATCCCCGCTGCTATCACACTTGGAAGCCGGTGATTAAGAGGATAGAAAGCAGACTCGCAAACTGGAAGAAGTCTAGTCTATCACGAGCAGGAAGACTGGTATTAGTTCGGTCAGTGCTGGATTCAATTCCCATTTATTACATGAGCTTATTTCGCATGCCAAAGAAGGTGGTTCGAAAGATTAACAGTTTGCAACGCAAGTTCTTGTGGGGACATGGTGATAAGAGAGGCATTTCGCTGGTAAAGTGGAGTAAGGTCACGGTACCAAAAGAACTGGGAGGCTTGGGTATAGCTGAGATTGAAGCTAAGAATGCAGCGCTGTTGTTTAGATGGTGGTGGCAATATCAGGGATGTGGTAATAGGCTGTGGAAGAGAGTCATAACTTCAGTATATGGGCTTGACGTCTCTCTACCTATTTATGACCATGCGAATGCAACCCGAAGGAAGAGTGGAGTGTGGAGGAATATTGTCACAATCTGTGAGTGGCACATCGAATACGCTGCGGTGATCGCGGATAACCTTAAGTGGGTGTTGGGCGATGGCGGCCTGATTCGATTCTGGTTGGATCCTTGGCTGGACAACCAACGACTGAAGGACAGGTTCCCCCGGCTATATTCGGTTAGTGAAATGAAGTTTGCAAGGGTGGCTGAGATTGGTTCTTGGAATGGTGAGGTGTGGGTCTGGAATTTTGTGTGGCGAAGAGAGTTATTCCAGTATGAAGTAGCGGAGGTGGGCGAGTTGGTTAATGTGCTGAATCGTGTTCCATTTTCTAGGCCAGATCGAAGTGATTTCTTAAGTTGGAGCTCAGGTAAGAACATGGAATTTTCGGTCAAGAACGCGTATTTTGAGATTCATAAAAGGAGGGACTGGAGTGTCCCTTCCTGGCACCGCTTCATGTGGAAGAAACATGCTGCACCGCGCGTTGAAATTTTTGTATGGCTGTGTCTGCAAAATAAGCTAGCGACCAGTGACCGTCTTTTCTGGAACAATATTGTCTCCATTACCGATAGTTTCTGCCCTCTGTGTCGCAGCACTATGGAGAGTACCAACCATCTGTTCCTCGAATGCTGTAAGTCCATGGCTGTGTGGTCTGCTATCTATGACTGGTGGGGAGTGCAAGTGATTTTAGGTGGGGCGATTGAGCTCAGCCTGGATCGGTGGGTACAGGCGGTACCTCGCCAAAAGCAAAAAAGTTGTGGCTATCCTCTTTCCTCTACTGTCTTAGCGCAATCTGGGAAACACGTAATCAGGTTGTGTTTCATGATGATAGCCCTGATTGGGACAAGGTGGTGGGTTCAGTCAAGAGATCGGTGCTTGAATGGAATTCGGAGTGTGCAGCGTCCCTCCCTACTACTGCTATCACCATTGCAGCCAAGGATATCAAATACTTCTTCTAATATTTTCAATTGAGTTTTTTTTTGCTGTCTGTTGTCGCTTAAGATAGCAGCTACAATTTGGTTTTTGAGGTTCTGTTTTGTTTGACTGTCAGGGTATTGGTTTAGTGTGGTCTAATGCGCTGGTTCTATGGAACTATGCCTTCGATGTATTGATACATCTATTGCTGTCTTTGCAGCGCTAATGATCTAAAAAAAAATTAGCCTTTTGTATTTTTTTTTATAAAAAAAAGATCCTACATTATTTATATAGTAATATCAATAATCTCATTATATTATCAATTAAAAAGTACGATATAATAGACTTTTACAATCAAAATCTATTAATAAAATCATGAAGATCTTTAACCTATATAAAATATTAGTGATCATTAAACTAAATCAACCATACACATGTACGTACCATCAGCTTGACATGAACGCTAGCTAGCTATTTCTGTATCTGTCCTCCAGCTTCACATTTTATAATTATGAAAACGTTGGTATCTTAAATCATCAGGATTAATAACACCAATCATAGTTTCCACCCGTGACGACAATTTCGGGAATCATGGCTGTTATATTATCCACATATATGTACTTTAATGTACGATCATAGGATAAATAACCCCTTCGTTTTTATCAATCTAGATGAATTACATACTCCAATCTAGAGTTGAAAACGTAATTAACTTCCTTTCTACCCTTAAACCAGATGGGTTGTTCTACTATAAGATCCATAAAAGAAGGGAGGCCGGGGGGAATTAACGAGGAGGATAGGAAAACACACGGTGGTGGCTACAAGGCAAAATACTCGATCACACCCAACTGTCATATCGTACTGAATGCAATATTGCCCTTTCCTTTCTTTGAACAAACAGATACAATCAAACCCTATGAGTGAGTGAATACTCTTTTCTATTTCAATCTGATACTCCTCAATTTCTTGTTGCTGACAAGAGCTAGCTAGTAGCTAGCATGCATATAATAAAAAAAAAGCATTATTAATCATTTTAATTAGGAGAAAATGCTATGTAACTAATTAAACAAACTCTCCTGAAATCGCATTGTATATATGATGTATATATAAACCAGACCACAATTATCAAAAAATAAATATATATGTACATGTGACAATATTGAAACAATTACATACCCTTTTTTCCCTCTCTACTATTGATCGATCCTATACTTTTGGGTTTTGCAAGGGCGATGCCGGTGAAGGCGCTAACCATCGCAACTCGACCCATAAACGTATATAATTAATGGTGCAAAGGGTTAGGACCCGATGGAACAAGCCGTTTTTGAGCGCCATAAATATGATCTGTCGATACTCCTCTGCCATAGGATCTATGATGATGATGATGGTGGTTGTAGAATGGTGTGAAATCAAAGATCTGATCATTGGATGATTGTACCTGTAGAAGCTTCCTATGACTGCTGAAGATGGTATGATGGTGATGCATATTGGGATTGGAGATTGATGCGACGGATGTAGTTAGAAGAAGGAGAAGGAGGAAAAGGAAGAATGTGGAGGTTGTGTTGGTACCCATGTGAATTATCTGTAAGTTTAAGAATTGAAAGATGGATGTTGAAGAAGAAAGCGGATTAATCGAAATGTGAATCAGAAGAGAGGTTGAGGTATGTAATCGCGGAAATTAGATGAGGTTGGGGAAATGCAAAGGTTAAAATGATGATGAGGGTATGATTGAAGGTGGAAAACAATGGTGGTAGCTAGGCTAATTAAGGAATGTGTTATAGAGTAGTCAATTTTGTGGGAATAGCGGTGGAGGGTTTGATGAATGCCGGCCGGGGAGGCGTTTGTAGGAGATGAGAAAGAGTTGACATTTGAGTAAGATTGCTTGCATGTGAGATTTACGCGTATAGTCACGGAAAAGAGGGGCGGGCAAGCAAGCGGACGAGCGGACGGGTTCACTTGATCCCCGTTTCCCAATAAATCTACCTTCCAATTAAAGTCATGTATGTACTTCCGCGCGCCTTGCTGTAATATAACAGTAGTACTATATAACTATGTTTGAACGGTGATGTTTGACTCCAGCGGACAGAGCGGCCGGCTAGTTGTTGATACAGAAATTAATAAACCAGAATTGAAAATTTGTTAGGTAGTTTTGATTAATTGACTCAGTATATGTATCTTATTAAATGTGTTTAAATTGACAATCTAGGACGGACTTTTATAATTATTAACAACTTATGCTTGCTTCTTGTCAATTCTTATTATAAATTCGGATAATAATATAACATGTAACCGTCCACCCAGTCCTATCTAGTCTGAAATTTTAATATATAAATGTATAAGATATAATTTATGCATAAATTATACAATGTGTATTTAAAACATGTATAATATTATGTGTGTTTGTTTCTTCCGATGTGAATGCTATAGGTTGATTCATTGTAAGGTAAATATATATATAATACAATAGTAGTTTATAATTAGAAGGTTGAAAATTTTAATATGACGTGTATATATAAATCAAGTAGGTTTGACCGGGCAACACAAATCTAGACCAGACTGTATACAAGAAATACCAACGAGGGGAAGGTGCCCAAAATTATTTATGGGCATGATGCTCAAGTAAATCATGACCATTGAATTCTTAAAAAACAAATGGAAGGTTTGAATTCTAATATTTATTATAAGGGTATGGATGTCATAACTAATTTGTAAATTAAAAGGTAAAGAAAATTAACACTCTCCACCATTCCACGATGTAAAATGTTATTTTAGTGAATTTTATTTTTATTGAAATGGATCATGATAAATGATGTTAAATTTAATTTGCAATTTTGTAAATAAAGAAAATAAATATCCCTAAAAATCAATATTCCCACAATTTGAGTTATTTTTTTTTTTACCGAAATTAAAATGGAATGGTGATTTGAAAAAAAATCCCAAACTTTTAGAGAAAAAAATTACTTAACCATCACAAATTAAAAATTCTTCTTAAAAATAAATATAACAAAAAGTGATGAATTTATTTATTAGATTACGATCAAACAAAAATAAACCTTTTTTTTCATTTTGTAAATTGTATTATTAAAATTTAAAATCTACACTATCATCAAACAAATCTACAACCACATTTTGAAACATCTATCACTTTAATTAAATATCTACACTTTTAATTAAATGAGAAAATTCTTAAAATGTACACTTCTATCAAAAAATTCTACTACTACATTTTAAAAAATCTATCACTTTAATTAAATATCTACACTTTTAATTAAATGATAAATTAATAAAAATGTACACTTCTATCAAAAAAGTTTACATTTGAATTTATAAAATCCTATCATTTTACTTAAATATTCAATTCAAAGAGAAAATAATAAACCATCTATTCTAATATAGATGCCACATTTTAAGCAAACTACTTTTTTAAAAAAATAAAAAAATCCTTAGACATTAGCTTTGCAACATTAAAATCTCACCTACATTAACATAAATTCTTGAAAATAAATCCAAGAAGATAAGTTGTTAGTTTGAGTTTTTATTTATTACTACAAATCCACGTACTATTTCATTTTAAAAATTGTGTTGTCTAAATATAAAATCTAGACTTTGATCAAATAAATCTACAGTGTAACAAATCTTTCATTTTACTCAAATATCTACACTTTTACTTAAAAGATAAATTAATAAAAGTGAATTCTATCATATATATATATATATACTTGCATTTTAAAAATTCGGTCACATATTTGTATATCTACACCTACGATAAACTATCAATTTTATTATAGATCCCATATTTTAAGCAAACTACTTTTTAAAAAAATAATAAAAAATCCTTTGACATGAGCTATGCAACATTAATATCTCACCTATATTAACTTTACTTAAAAACCTCTAACCGTCTTCATATGCATAAAAGCATTGGATTTTACCATTAAAATAAACAAGTATAAAATATTTGACATGAATTCTTGAAAATAAATATAAGAAGTAAGTTTTGGTTTGAGTTCATTTATTGCTAACTAAAAATCCACTCTTTCATTTTAAATATTATGTTGTGTCAATATGAAATCTACACTTTGTTCAAACAAATCTACACCTACAGTTCAAACAATCTATCATTCTACTTAAAAATCTACACTTTTGTACATGCACTTCTATCAAATTATATACACATGTATTTTATATTTTTCAACATGAGTGTGTACATTTTTGACATGAATGTGTACATTTTTGACATGAATGTGTACATTTTGATTCAAATGTATATACTATATCATCAAATGTGTACTTTTTCAACATGAGTGTGTACATTTTCATCATGAATGTGTACATTTTGATTCAAATGTATATACAATATTATCAAATGTGTACTTTTTCTACATGAGTGTGTACATTTTCATCATGAATGTGTACATTTTGATTCAAATGTATACATTTTAGAAATAAAGAAGAAATATTACACAATCTAGTTTTTAGAGAAAAAAAATAAATCATCAATTATAATAAATATTCCCTAGCAATATATTTTTAGTGAAGTAATGAATTGAAAAATAAAATAATAAACAAATACCAAGTTTTAAGTAAACTTTTTTTAAAAAAAAAACAAACTAGAAATTCTGTTGATAAGACTCATAGAAAAAAAATATAAGAGCATAAAAAAATAAAATCCACTATTTTTTATCAATTGTTTTCCTAAAATGAAAATCTACACTTCTGTCAAACAAATCTACACCTACAATTTGGAAAATCTATCAATTTACTTAAAAATCTACATTATCACCTCAATAAAGATTAAATTTAAATTCTACTCTTTTATCTAACAAATCTACACCTACATTTTGAAAAATCTATTATTACTTAAATATCTACCTTTACACTTAAATATGGGGAATTAATAAAAATCTAAATAGATGTCAAAGTTCATTTGTAATTTTAGAAATAAAGAAGAAATAGTAAACGTGTCGCATGATCTAGTTTCTATAGAAAAAATAAATCATCAATATATTTTAAAACCTTAAGGAGGAAGTTTTTTTTTTTTAAGAAAAGAAAGAGGAAAGTGGATGTAGCGTAGAAACTGTCAATGGGATGAGAGTTATTAGTGGAAAAAGTTGTCTATTATACCCTTCTATATTTACTTGTTTGTTTTTCAATTTTTAAAAATTAATTATTAAATAAGTAAAATTATTTACGGTTAGGATTAATGTTTTAAAAACTAAATTCTAATCTAAAGGCTGAAAATTTGTTGAGCATATGCTCAAACTACATACACATGGGCATGGTCCCTTCTTTGAAGAAATACACTGGCTAGAAGGACGATCTTTTAAATTTTGTCGGCCTGGACCTTCCCTATAGTCTGGGCCCTCTACTAAGATCCCTTTAATATCTCAACCATATAGAAATCCATCAAGATAGAAACATTTCTTTCCACAAGTCTTGTTCCACTTTTTCTTCATAGATTTGTATGACAGTCGATCTATATTAGTACTTTTCTTACGACGTCAGTAGTTTTCAGTTGGATGAGGAGATGATGTAACTAATAACCACTTCCTACTATGCTTGTGTATGTTTGTCCATCTATACTTTATCTATGTTTGAGTAGCTCTTAGTGAAGTTAAACATAGTCAATAATAAGTAATTTTGTCATAGCTAGTTTAGTATATGATATTATTTCATTTCACGTGAAGAATTTGGTATATATATCCGTATAAATGCCTAGTTAATATGAATTGTTATTCTTATACTTAATTGTGTGGTTAAGGATTTACAAACCAAGGTTTATTTAAATGGTGAATTTTATAACAAACAACATGTGAGACTTAAATTAGTGATTAAACTAGATCATATAATAACAACAATGTGGAAACTAGGGTTAGAAGTTAACTATCTATATACGATACTTTCACGAATTTGAGAATGGGTACAAAATCAAGTAGGATAATGTAGGTTGTTTAGTATGAGAGTAGCTATAATAACTGAATCTCGTGGTTAATTGTAGCAATTTGTTCAAACATGGATTTACATTTTAATATGAGCATATAAAAAAGGTAAAATTTATGTAAGATTTCTCATAGGATGTGTTTCAAAGACAATATATCTAAAATGTACTATATATTATATCCTTGCTAACAATTGGAATTATGTGACCAATAGTTAACATCACATGGAAAAGGAAACCAAGAGAGAGTAATAATTTGTAAATTGATGGAAATAGTAATTGATAGCACCCATAAGTCGATGACTTTATTAATTTGCGTTTTTTGTTTGTCGATAAAAATTATTTAAAAAAAACCATAGACTTCCAAAAATACACATTTTTTTATATTTGTTTCAGCATTTGTTTACCGCGAATTACAACTTCTGGGAAGCTTAAGCTAGTAGTAGATGTATGGCAACTTCCAAGTGTTGGCAATGGCCGAGCTATGTGTTGAGTTGTGTGGGCTTGGCTCATCAAATAAAAAAAAAATCAATAACAAATACTTATAATACAATATATTTTATAATATGATCTCTCTAATATTTTTACATGGCCACCCAGATTCTAAAAGGGGGCTCTATCGTGCCATTATACACATGAATTATTGAAATGGATTAAATCCATCATTCTTAGACCTTCCTGGGAAGTGGTTGGTTGTTGCGCATTGTGACGTCTCGTCTTGAGATCTAGTTTGGAGAATACGACAACCCAGTGTAACTCATACAGAACCTCGCCAATCACCCGGACACAGAACTATTCCTGGACGGTCACCTCAAATTCAATGCGGGCTCGATAAAGCACAAAAAATATAAATTCGCCGCCCTTCGTACGTTTTCACCAACACTACAAGCCCTGGAACAAGGGCTATTACTTGGCTTGTCTCCCTAGCCTCATAGTATGTACGTACTTAGATCTGTCTCCCTCTTTTGTTGTACCATGAATTTCCACCTTTGCGGATTCTTCTTTCTCAAATGTACTCTCTGTAACCCAACAGAATGCCCGGTACTTCACTCTACTTCCACAACTTCAACGAATGCATGCATAAGAGGAAATTATAGCTAAGTTGCCTTGCCTCACTGTCGACCATCACCTACCTAAGCTTCTTTGTCATCAATTTCATTGACCAAGTCTTTTTCGACATGAGTCCCAACAGGGAATGAAGTGATAAGGATGCTACTTACAACTCATCTATCTATGTCGGTGTTCTATTTGCCCTTACTCCTCTGTTCTCAGACTCATCTTCATTCTCTGGTTCTTCCTCCAAGGTCAACAGTATGCTTGGATTTCTATTTCTCTGAATGGCGCACATGCGCTTGGGCCTTCTCGGCCTTTTGGGTCTTTGAAGCTACATACATACATGGATGGGAGCCTGGCCCGTACGTATTGCTCTTGGCCAACAACGGTAGACTTGGGGTCATTCTAATAAATCTGTATAGCTACAAAATGAAATTTATCTATATGTATGCAGTATGATTTTCAAGTCTACAACTTTCTGTTTCTTAACATATTCTAAGATGTCACATCACAAAAATATTATTCTTTTCTCTTCTTAACAAATGAATATGTTTTGAGTTTTGTCATAATTTAAGATGGTTTTCACCTTTTACAGCTCACTTCCTATTTTAACCTTTACTTTTCTTCTAACTTAATCTCTATGTTTTATGCTAGATGATACTATAATTTAATCAGTAAATAACTATCAATTTACATAACATTACAATAATATACTAACTTAACTTTCTCTCTCCTAATATGTCATCTTCAACTATCTATATGGTGGAGCATCAACTCAACTCCTCTACTATACGAATTTCAAGTTTCGTAGTAATATTAATATCTAGTGTTATATATATTGTGTTGAACTCATAAAATTTAAAGTAAAGATATCCTACATATATACTCTTAATAATCAGACTTATATACTAATTCAAAATCTGAATTCACATTTATATATTTCGATTTATTTTATGTTTTTAATAAATTAGTTTAACCATGCAATATATAGCAACCATATGCCGTTGACGTAGGAATTAACCTTAAATAAGAGGGTCACTATGTTCAGTCGGAAAATGATCATTTTGTTCTTGCTTTAATATCTTTCAAAAATTGGTATATTTACTCAAAATTTATGACATATTACGAGATGCACCCAAATTTCATTATATAAAGGAAGTGAATACGTTATGAAATCATATTCAAATTTAGAAATCTTATAGTTAGAGAGATAGAGCTAGAGAGATAAAGAGAAGAAATGGTTTTCAAAGGTTTGAAAAAATTCTTCGGTTAGAAGAGCAAAAAAGATTAAGGAAATAATGAAGGTGGTGTTCCGGAAATGCGCGACGAGTATGCAGATGATGTTAACACCGAGGAGTACTCACGCGTGGGGGGGCAATTTTGAGGTATTTTTCCTTGTTGTTTTAGCAATATAGGTACAAATGTAGTATGAATTTGCTAAAAAATGTCTGAGAAAAGCACAAAACGGATTCCTAAGTAGCAGATGAGGGCCGGCGCTAGAGCCATTTCTTATCTATCAGCGCTGGCGCGCCCCCATTCATACTGGCGCCCGCGCACCCCTCTCCTACCTGGCGCCGGCGTGCCCCTCTCCTAGCTGGCGTCGGCACGCCCGTCTTCTTACAGGCGCCTGCGCCGGCCCTTCTATGTCGGCGCCTGCGTTGGAGTCCATTCTTAAAATCGCTATATCTTATTCGTTATTGCTCCGTTTATCGTTCTGTTTGCGCCGTTGCGTTTGTATTTCCGTGTACTTGGGGATGATCTACTTTGCTGATAATTTGTACGATATATGTGTTAGTTTCCCTAAAGTACGTAGTATTCTCATTTACGAGTAGTATCACGTGACTAAACAGAGTATTTTCTGTTTAGGGTGAGAATGATGCTAAATTCGATGACGAATCAGTGAACATAGACACGGGTCATCTGTTTAGTACGAGCCAATAATTTACGGATAGAGAGGAGGCTGCTAGCCATGCAATTTGCACCGCCTAGAATAATAACATTTAATTAATCAGACAAACTACTAGAGATGACGGTGAATTAGTACTGATGTGTGAGAGGTATGGCAAGAATAGGCCGCGAGTTAGCAAAGGTGAATCATTGTCATCTAGTCAAAGGCCGCGGCGTGGCACACACTGGTCTATCCTGGTGATGCCAGCCGACGCACAACCATGAGTTGGCTGTATATCCGTATGCCGCACTTCGTGCGTCCTCGCTTTACGGTGGACGAAGCGCAAGCATGAGAGTCTGCACAGAGCGGTGTTTCGCCTAGGCAGATGTGGGCCCATTTGCATGAAAGAACCCTGAAAGCATGACCGACAAGACATCAATTCATAATCTGGTTGCAAAATTCAGAAGAGAGGACCGTGGTGGACGTACTAAGGTAGCATCCTTCATACCTTTGCTGGATGAACATAACTACAGTTGGTGGTCTGAGAAGACGCGATAAGTGCTCGCACGTTTATTCAGTGGTTGTTTATTGGATGTAATCACTTTGATTGTCATACTCATATAATATAGGGAAAATTACATCCCCCACCCATGATTTTGGTGAAATTACACACCCCACCCATGAGGATTTAAAAATTGTTTTGCCTACCCATGTGGTTTTCTCTATTTTACATCTGACAACTTTTCTAATATCTGATCAACTTAAAAGATACTTAAATGTTGTCCAAAATTGATAAAACTTTACATGAACGATGCTAAGGTGTTATATTTTGGTCTAGCGTGAAATCCAAAGTTTTTAAGCTCATATGTGATTCATGGGACCCAATGAAGCATGCGACATATCAACGTATTTTCATTGGGTCCCACAGGTCATATATGAGCTTTAAAACTTTGGATTTGGAGTTGGACAAAATATAGCACCTTTGCATCATCCATGTAAAGTTTTATCAATTTTGGACAACATTTAAACATCTTTTAAGTTGATCAAATATTAGAAAAGTTACTGGATGTAAATAAAGGAAACCACATGGGTGGGCAAAGTAATTTTTTAAACCTCGTGGGTGGGGTGTGTAATTTCACCAAACGTCATGGGTGGGGGATGTAATTTTCCCTTAATTATAATTGTTGCAGGGAATACATCTAGGCTCGGCCTTGTCTTCTTTGCTCACCCTTTTTCGCTGACGCGCACTAAGATGTTCCCTTATGTGGTGCTCATTTATACCACTTACAAGACGAACATGTACAAGATGCCGCTAGTGGAGTTTGTCGATGACAATCATGCGACAAGAACTTCAGTATAGCATTTTGTTTTGCAGTAAGAGAGGACGAGTCTGCATACACTTAGATGCTTAATCAGCTGAAGGTATTCACTTGTCTCCCTTATGTTCTTGTCACTGACAACGAAAGGCGCTAGTGAAATCCCTTTCAGTGGTATGTCCTTTTGTCCCACATCTTCTATGCCGATGGCACATCTCGAGGAACGTGGCTTCCAAAGCAATCAAGATATTGGATGTTGACACTGCAAAGCCGAAGCAATATGTATCGGTGGCAGCGATTAGTTTACACCCCCACTATGGTTTCATGACATCACTTTTCTATCAAAATCAAAGACTTTCAGGCACTATGCCTTTATTTCTTCAAATAAAAGGTCAAGTCTTATAGCCAAAGTCTAACAAACCCCTGGAAACAAATCCAGCAAAATCACGGCATTGATCAAAGCACATTTACGAGACAACCTCCAGCCATGCATGCCACCTTCAAGACGCAACTATCGATCCGCGAACGTGAAGGCTTCTGCATAGTCGCATCCCTGCCCACCATTCTGACGGTTTTATGTCCACGGGCTTGTCTCAGTGTGCTAGGTTTTGGCATTGCAAGCTCCTGTCTCTTAAATTTCCGCCTCACTTTAGGGAGCCCGAGTTCCGAAATTTCCTCCCTAGACGCATCCAGGATCAACTGATGAAAAGGCTTTTTGACAAAAGGCCTCATCATTGCGTCCAAGCTTATTGAAGGTAGGGGCATCAAATGGTTAGCCCGGATGATGGCTTCACCGAGAGATAACAGATAGTCTGATGATCTGTTGAAACCAAAGGAATCACAAATCTTTTTGTGAGTCAGAAGATCTCTGAAGATAGCCACATGCCAAACTCTTCAGGATCAATACCTACTAAGATGCGGGAAAATTAATCAGATTCATACAAGAAGGTACCACACTTTGAACAAATATTAGGCATGTTATTATTCGTGACAGTAAAAGCAAAGAACCAACCATCGGTTTGGAAAGGCATGCAGCAGAGGATTGGGAGGTTTTATATCGACCATTATCTTAAAGAAAGATACTTATACTTGTAGAAACTGGATGTTCCATGATTCCACAAAGCACCAAGCTTGGCTGCCCCTCTTTCCACAAACTATTGATTACAAGAGAGTAAAGGACATTGAAGACTTTTGCCCAGAAAGGTACCCACCGCAACTCTGGTTCCAGACGTTAAACAATAACAAAGTACTATGGAGAGCCATGGACCTCAACTAGCACCTCATGCAGAGCTTCCACCATTTCAAATTTGAAGTTAAAATAGTGAGGAGTAACTTTATAGAACTTGAATCTGCTAATGATACTCCATTGACTGGCAATGATAGAGTGTAGTGAGATTGGTGATATTTATGGATGGGCAAAAAGCCTTTTAATTAGGCACCTTTCCAAGATCAAGATTGAGCCGAAAAGTTTTTCTTGTGCCATTGGAAGGTTAGAGTTGAAAATGAGTGTCTGGAGAATGAGGACGAGAGCAGGGGAGAGTGTAGAAGCAGGGGTGAGTTAGAAGCAAAAAGATTGAAATTGAAGAAACGATTAGAGGAGTAAGGCGGGTACGAGCGAGAAAGTATATTTTAAGGGCAAGTGAAAGACAAGAGAGCGGAGGATTGCAGAGGCAGCCGCCTAATCATTGCATGCAGTCACGGTGGCGTCAGAAGAGGAAAAGTAGGAGATGAAGAGGCAGGAGAAAGGCACAAGTGGAAGGGTGTGCACGGGTGAAGAAAGAAGGAGAACATTTCTCCCGCCTGAGGGAGTTTATGTTTTGCGCCATTCCAGAAATATTGTACAAAGAATGATGCAACATGATGTGTTTGCATTAAACACAAAACATTCGCACTACTACCTTTAAACAAGATGGAACATCAAGATCGCTTGAAAAAAATGTAGTTCCGCTTCTCTCCCACCTCTATCTTTACCCCCCACCGCCCTTCGCCTCTCCTCCACTCTGCCGCCTTTTTTGCCTTCATTTTCCACAATAGCAACGATTGAACCTTGGTTAGTCCCGACTTCCTCATAGATTTATAAGGTTGTTTAATGTATCTTTTATGTTTTCCTTATGCTTTTAGCTTCTTGCATGTTAAGGCTCTATTTACTTTCCCTTTTCTTGATGTTCTAAGTACCTGCATGCAGTGTGATGTTCAGCTATTACCCTTAGATGATGTGATTTTGACCGGTATGTTGTGGTGTGAACCCATATATCCTAATACTAGGATAATCTTATCGGTTTTGAATTTCAATCCAGAAACTTCATTTTTGAAGTGTTTTCCCCATCTTTATTTCCTCGGCCAACCAGCTTCAACAGTATTTTAGATATTTTCACTCCAACTCTCTTAATTAAGCGCAAACCTATCAATTCGGACGAGGGGGTTCTATCAGTGATACCGCATCAATTCGGAGCAGGGGGAGAACAATCAGCGACGCTACAGTGGTAGGTGCAAGAGGGTTGCTTGCGATTTTTTATTTTGGTCAATGCATGTTTCCATCTCACTTGGGAAATTCGCTTCCAATAGTAGGTTCTTCTTCATTGGTGTTTCCCCTCTTCAGTTGCCTCTTCTTTTTTCCCATGGTTGTGGTTGTGCGGTAAATTCCAGAGTTGGTTGGGGTCGGAGTGGAGTTATTTGGCCAGAGGAGGTGGACATGGTTTTTGGCACTGCATGTTGAAATCTTTGATGTTGTACGTCCCTGTGGAGATGATAGGGACTCGATGAATTTGAGACGCTGGACAACAAACATCCACCATAACACATCTTGATCAATCTTAATCTTATTCAAGGATGCAACATCCGAGTCTTCCGGGATGATTGAAGAAAGGTTGAAGTTGGGTATCTCTTATGATCAGGTGACTCATGGTTTGGACTGGAGTCATCAAGGAGAATGATGAATTTCAGGGCGGTTGCTCAGTTTTGGCTCGACTTAGGTTATTGTCCTTCTTTTGTGATTCTAAGGCCTTGATGGGGTTTAGTTCGTTTAGTGTCTTGTGTTAGCAAGTTCTTGTATGTTGTGTTTTGCTGAAGATGATGTCTGATCTTGGTTTGTCGAACCTCTGGTGGTGTAGCCTAGGTTCTTGTCTTGCTTTTGTGAATCTAAGACATAGATGTACTACTCTTGCTTGTTGTACAAACAACCTCCCTTGGGGTTTGGATTGTCTTCTCACAGTGCTCATCTACTAGAACTTGATTCTAGGTTTGTAAACTTGTTTTAATGTAGTGGTTTGGTACTTTAAAAATATGGAATATCTGGATCAATTTATTATATAATTGAGAAAAACATTAATAACATTGATCTTTTTGTACATCGACCCTTACTTCTTGTATACATATTTGGTAAAATTGTAAGCGAACACACATGATTTTTGATAGGAGACAAAACATTCCATCTTAAAGAGTATTTTTCTAGTTATAGTTATACGACACTCACACCACACCTGAATCACTGACCAAATGATGAAGAAGTTCAGAATGACTCTCCGTCCATAAGTAGTAGTATTTATATTAATTAGCAAGCTATGCACGGAGCTATCGGCTGCACAATGGCAGTTGTCGTCACTGCATCATCAACCTGCTTGCCGATATCATTCGTTTCATGACAGTCCTGATCATCTTCAGCAGCATCTGGCATTGTTGACTGCCGAACGACATCATACTCATCAAAACACTCCTGTACGGTCTTGTACGGCTCGTCCGGATAAAGCTCACTAATCTCTACCTCATTAGGACCGTCTATCTCGAAGTTGACTTGACATCCCTTTATGAATATGTCATGTGTGAATGACGCCACTACACTCTCTGGGATGCGGTTTCTGCCAATCAAGGAAGGGGTACGTGTTCATGTGTGTGTGTAAATCATCGGTCATTTCATTGAATGATGAATGAATTACCTGCAGCAGCCGCGAGAAGGTCGTCCTCGGTGATGGTGATTCTAGGGAGAGTCTTTCCGATCTTCTTCTCCCACAAGGAAGCAAGGTCGTTTATGTTGAGGTAGTTGCAGGCTGGTCGAAATGTACCATCTTGTTCAATGTTCGTGGGTCCTCCATCGTTTTTATTGTAAACTTACCGATATCAGATCCCGCCACAAAATACGCTGACCCGCCGGAAAAACATAAACAAAAACAGAAAGAAACAACTTATAACTTAATTAGCAAGAAATTGCACAAAATAGTAGGTACCATGCATTTAAGTATGAACAAATGTTTGAGCTTTTATTGAGACACCATAATTATAGGAAATATTGTATTAGATGTCTGCTTATTACAACCCTAAACTGACTATATATATAAGGTTCTAGAGAACATTCTAGATATGGGCTATTCTACTATGGGCTATATGGGCTGTGCTCTATTATGCTAGCTACTTTGTACACCGTATATTTATGGGTTTTTATATATCCTTAATTAATTACTCGATATCTGGTACCTAATAAAAACTGATTACCTATACTACAGTCATTTTTTTAAACCATTCCTTTTATTAAGTAGTTATATAACACATACAGCAAGATTATGCTATGAACATTGGAAATTAAAACTAACCATGGCCCAACACTAACCCTTCTAAGTGGACATTGACTTTGACACGTAACCAATCCATGAGTCCAACCACACCTAAGAAGCCGATATTCCCCATAGTTCGACGATCATTTGCGACTAGATTAATGCCTATGAAAACTTTACCAATTTGCATCCAAACCAAACTAAACTCCTTCCCAACATACTTTCACCATTCTGAAACAACAAAACAAGAACTATGCATGCAATAACAGAGGAGAAAACTAAGTTAATCTCTCTATTACTATCAAAATAAAGTTACAAAAGTCTAAACAAAAATAAGTAACGATTGCCCACGCATTGAACCAAGTCAATCCCAATCTTAGATGATCATTCTGGTTGGCAACCTTAAGTCTCACCCAAGGACACCAGTATCTTTGATTTGGAACACTGCCTCCCTTCTCTTCCTTCACGACACCCTCTGTTATTTGTGGATACTCCATATACTTCTCATCATTATCTTTCTTTAAGGATGTTGAAACTGTAGAAGGAACCCAAGGAAGGATTAGTGTCACCTCTGAATTTTTCCTCCGTTGCTCTTCAACTCGCATTATTGCTTTCATAGTCATCCTAATTCTTACCCCAAAGGACCCAGCTCGGACGAATCCACCCTGCCCTCAGCCAAGGTCCATATGGTAATTTGTCCACTTTTTCAACCTCTCACCCGACATTCCTTCGTACCTGAGTAAAGCGACCACATTGGAAACAAAAAGTAGGGAGCTTCTCATAAGTTAACCAAAATTTATTGTTACCAGCCATGCAAGCTAAAAGAAATCGTCTTGAAGGCTCCTGAACATTGGCAAGAACTCTAAGATAATGGAAATACTTGATCAATTAACACTCTCATCTCCATATTCCATAAATCAGTCAATATATTGTCCCAATCTCCATGCGGTAGAATATGAACGAAACTGTGTAAACCTGGATCCAAAATGGCACCCACTTACACTCGTGGTCTCGTAGGGCCATTTCCTTCTGAACCTTTTGCATGGCTACCAAACAGTTCTCAAAGAACCAAGGGCCTTTACGCTGAACCATCTCCATGTACTCCAGCTTTTGAAACTGAAATGGGAATAAGCTCCTTTCCCACCTTCTTAACTATTAGAGTACTTGAAGATTCCAAACTTTCCCCTGAATGAATTGGATAAATCAGGGTGATAGGGTTAGAAGATTAGTTCTTATCGAGAAGATATAACTCAAGGTTCATCAGTTCAGGGCTCTTGTGGAATATCATCCAGAGAGATGTACTGCTTTTCTTCATCTTTGGAACGAGAAGCTTTTCACATCTTTTAACCAGATCATCAAGGGAAATTTCTTTAGAGTCCATAAAAGGAGAAGGTTTTTACTTTCCTAAAGAGTTATCCTACAATAACCCGTAAGGATTCTTCATTAGTGGGAGTAGGAGAGCGTTGAGTTGAATGACCTGAAAGTAGATAACTTTGGGGGCTCTATCTTGCATGTCTTGTCTGTGTGCCTCAAGGTATCTTTGCCGTAAAGCAGTAGGAAAAGATATTAATCATACTTTGAGAAGAATGAGAATTACAAGGATTTGCATGAGTGAAGAGAGATGGAAAGAAAACATTAAGGTACCCGAGAAGAGAAATAAATCAAATTGAAGTTCACACACTAGTAGAAAATATTAAAAAAAAACGGTCTATAAATGACGGTTCTGGTGAAACTGTTATTTAAGCCTGTTGGATGCGCGCGGGGTCACTTAAAGGCATCTTAAAAGACGGTTTAACATAAACCGTCTTTTAAATCATGTGATTTCAGCACCAAAGTATCTTAAATGACGGTTCACCTAAAACCGTCTTTTAAAATAGAACTTAAACGACGGTTTGTTTGAAACCGTCTGTTAAAACAGGTAGACGCGGGCGCGAAATGACCTTAAGTGACGTTTGTTGGAAACCATCTTTTAAAACAGGTGAACGCGCGCGGAATGGACTTATTAAGCAACGGTTTGGTGGAAACCGTCTTTTAAAATATGTTAAAGACACAATTACCGTCCTTTAAAATATGTTTAAACATAAATTAACAAAGTCTGAAAAATAGTATAGAGTAATAAATATTTAAATTAGTTTACATGTTGGTTAAAATTCACAAAATAGGTAGTGAGATATTGTATGTATATATAATTTAATAAAATTTATATTTTATATTAGGCATTAATTTATTACTTTAGTAATTAATTAGTCTTTTATAATTAACATTGTAACTATATGTACATATATGAAATCTTATAATATCTTTAGTATGTATAATATCTTTGGAATAACAATAAAATTCCAATAAATAAAAGATTAAGTTATAATTGCTACATATGTGTTTTGTTCATAAAATAAACGAGTTTGATGTTGTATTCGTGGTTGGGACGCGTGTGTGGGTACCAATTGGTCGTGAGTTCGAATCCAGACATCACTACAGAATAGTAATTAATTTAGGGGATTAGACTAGATTCACTTTTTTCACTCAAGAGCATTTAAAGACGGTTCAACCCAAAACCGTCGTTTAATACCATTTTAAAAGACGGTTTTGGAACCGTCGCATAAGATAGTTGACAAAAAACGACCATCGTTTAAGAGACGTTCGGAACAGTTGTTGATGAGCGGTTTCGACCGCGTTTTTTGCTCTATCCGCACCAGTGACACGACTGATTACCAGGACAAGCGGTGGGATAGGAAGCTGAAAAGACAGCGAACAAAGATAGGTGAGAGAGGGAGCTCTCGCCAGGAAGACCTAAGGGCATCCACAATAAGAAAGTGGATTCCACCCATCTAAAATACTATTAATCTCTTCTCTCACATTCTCTCTCCATGTGTCACAAGAACCTTCTCTCTCCAGGTTCTTAAATTAAGCAACCCTCTCATATCTTCTATCCTCCACCTCATCATTTTCTTTTTTCTTTTTTACCACTATGAGTGGAATCCACACCATTGTGGATGCCCTAAGTTGAAGTCACCACATTTTACTATATATAGTCAGGTTGGTGTGTGTTTTGGTATGAAGTACGTAGTACTAATATAAACACGTACCAGGTAATAAGGAGAACTGCACATGTGCTATGCAATTAAACCAAACTCTATACTATGAAATTAAAGGGAGAAAATTCAATTAATAACCTTTGACGGTGCCATCACCATAGATTTGGAATCGGTCCATGGGAGGATCAGTTGAGATGGATGTGTATTATCATAATAAGGCCAGGAAGCAATCGAGTTACAACAAATGTAGTGTAAGATAACCCACTGCTTCCTCACGGCTCGTCGGATTATTCGCTTCTCCTCATACATTCGGAATCCCGGTTGAACTGGGTTTGCTCTGTCCACGTCATGCCCAAACTCTGACGGCAAGAACCTCTGATCGATCCACGTGCAGTATACAATCAAATTAGTAGCTAGAGTAGTAGTAGTACTTCATCATGTTGAGTGAAATTAATTAAACAGACACAGAATGAAACCACCTTGATTGTAGGGACTTGTTTGATGGCGTCGATGAGTGTAAGTTGATCAAGGATGCTCTCACCACCGACGGCGGAGATCACTGCATCTATCT
This sequence comes from Limonium bicolor, assembly GCA_023374045.1. Lineage (NCBI taxonomy): Eukaryota > Viridiplantae > Streptophyta > Magnoliopsida > Caryophyllales > Plumbaginaceae > Limonium > Limonium bicolor. Next base: position 216,271,594 of record CM041776.1, on the reverse strand, counting down.
TGTTCGTGTTCAGTATCTTCACCATTGTGTTCTTGTCCGATATTGATCCCTATATATGCATGTTACATAATAAGTACATATACATATTAATTTATTAAATGCAACAATTCAGGAAACTGAAACAGGTTCAGACTAGAGTATATGGATTTGTTGGCCAAAAGAAATGAAACTGTGAAATTAATTAAATAGGTAGAGATAACAAATTCAGTCCTAGAGTACCTCTAATACAACGGCTCCTTTGTCTTGAAGAGCTTTGACCACCTCATCCTTGGAAGGACCACTTACAGCGACGGCGCCGGTGGGGGTTGTACCTGCAG